>CM057449.1:1485017500-1485345000 GCA_016271365.2 Neoceratodus forsteri
AATAAAGTAAGGCACAAATACATGTAAAAAAAAAAAAAAAAAAATCCAAAGGCCTCATGAGCAACTGGCGTGAATAACAGAAACAGCCACAAATCAGTTGCAAGCACAAAAAACTAATTACAGTCAGTTAGATATCAGCCAGTGGGCTTTGTCAAGAGGAAAAAGGGCATAGGGTGGATGAAGGGATGAAGGGGTTGGGGGGAGAGGGGGCTGGGAGGAGAGAGAGAGAGAAAGAGGGATGGGGAGGGGTGAGAGGGAAGGAAGGGAAGGAGGAGGGGGAGGAGAAAGGGAGGAGGGTAGAGGCAAAGAACTAAGTTGTTATAATTAAGGAACAAGAGATAAGATCATGGTAATTTGGGAAGAGGGTTTATGAAGGACAGTCACAGCAGCTAGTTGAGAGAAGTGGCCAGAGTTTGGATTTGAATGGGCCCAATTTAGGCTCGTTGGAGATGCTGCTACTGAAGTCATTCAACCAGAGTGGGGCCCTGTGGGTGAATGATTTTTGTCCCTGGGAGGTTCAGCAAGGACGGACTTGTAGGAGCAGAGATTCAGAGCTACAGGTGCAGCTAAGATTACTGGGGGGGGGGCTTAGCAGATCTTGTACACCAGATGGCAGGAGGCCTAAGGTTATTTTCTTGGCCATCAGGCATGTTTGGTATTTGATGTGGTTTTTAAGCTGTAGCCACCTGGTTTGGGCATAGAGGTCACACGTGTGAGTTAGAGAAGGAGCACATATGAGGAGGTGACAAGCCTTGTTAAGAGCAGTAGAGATGCACCAAAGAGCGGTATCAATGGCCAAGCCATAAATGATCAATCCATAGTCAATAATGGAAATAACAGAGCTCTGTACGGCTATCCTTAGGGCTTCTGGAGTCAGAAATCTCCTGTGCCTGTAGAGTAGAGCAGGCCAATGCGAATATTTACAGCTTTGGTGATGTTATCTATATGCACCCCATATGATAAGTTGCTGTTGATCATGATTCCAAGATACTTAAAGGACTGAACCTGTTGTAGGGCACTGCCAAGGCACTAGGTGATAGAGGATGTTGCTGATGTTTACTGTGGGAACTACTGAAGAGCATAACTTTAGTTTTTGCATAGTTTAGTATCAACTTCATGTGGGTAGTGAAAATAATGGCATCGTCTGTGTAGAGAATTGATTTGTTCAGGGCAGGATTGTGGTAGACTGTTTAGAAAGAGATTAAAAAGTAATGGGCCCCGGATTGACCCTTGAGGGATGCCAGAGTGAACGGGTCATGAATCAGAGAAGACGTCTGCAATTTTGACTCTTTTTGAGTGGTTTTCCAGGTAGCTTTTAAACCAGACAGTGATGCCTGGGGAAAGCCCAGCACTTAGTTGCTGTTCCAGTAGCAGAGGGTGGTGGACAGTATCAAACGCTTTTGTCAGATCGATAAAAGTTGCACCAACTAACTGCCCATGATCCAGGGAGCTGTGTATAGCACCAGTGAATTCCATCAGGGCAGAGTTGGTGCTATGCCCTTGTCTGAAACCATGCTGTTGTGCACATAGGATCATATGTTTGTCAAGATATTCAGTAAGTTGGTCGGCTATGATGCATTCAATGGCCTTGGAGAGAGGTGGTAATATGAAGATGGGCCGGTAGTTCATGGAAAGAGCCCTGTCACCACTTTTGTGGACAGGGGTTACCATGGCAGATTTCCATCTATCTGGGAACTGGGTGAGTCTGAGCGAGAGGTTAAAGATCTGAGTTAGAGGAGCTAACACTTCCTCCAGGGTAAGGGACAGTAGTTTTGAGATAGAGAGTGTCCCCGCTGTGTCTACATTTATCAAACTGCTTTGCAGATGTATTTACGGGCTTCCTGCATCATGATTATTCTGAAGTAGAAAGGCAGGTGGTTGGCTGGGGGGGGGGGGCTTGCTGAGTTGGTGGGGATATCATCCGCATCAAAAAAGTCAGGCAGGAGAACATTGCTGAGGTCCGTGAAGGCACTATTGAATGTATTGGCAATAGCTGTGGGGTCCAGAATTGTAGCCCCATCGACGTTGGAAATCAAATTGTGAAAGACATTTATGTATCTAAACAAAACGATATTAAACATTCCAATCAATGTAAATAAGTGGTTATTAAGTACAATGGAATCTTGAGCTGCATAAAGAATACAGACAGCACAAGCTGGGAAGTTATTATGCCAATATAATAACTGGTCATCAATTTTTCCTCCATAGAGAGTTGTTTTCCATAATAACCCACAGATTATTATGGGATTCATGCTCACAGTCCTGAAAAAATTTGCCCTCCTTCATTGTCTCTCCTTCCATGAGTGGGAGGACTTATCAGTTTTCTAAACACGGCAGCTCCATCTCTCACTAACCGAGAAGCCACCCTCAACAAGCATGAACTGTACTTCTTTTTATTTGTTTTTTTGCACTAGTCTATCTGGTTGATCCTACCTTCCACACAAAAAAAAAAAAAAAAAAAAAAAAAAAAAATTCTATCTGGTTGATCCTGCTCCTTGTCCACTCCAGATACCGTGTGCAGCTTAACCAGCACCTGGAAACTATCTAGTTGATCCTGCTCTTCATCCGCTTTGTCAAGCAGGAGCATCTTCACTGACAGACATAACGTTCGAAGTACAAACTGTGAGTGAGTTAAAAATAAAAATGATTAAAAAGTCACAAAATAAGTACAAATTACTCAAACTTGAAAATTAGAGAGGGACAGGGAGACAAGCCTATGGGGGGGGGGTGTCTCTGACACATGGTCACAGAGATGGGGCTGGAGAGAAATTGCTGAACAACAATTACACATAATAAAAGATGGGAAAGTGCCCTAAACTTGAATTTAATGGTCGCCCTCTATGGGGGATACTTTGGGTTTATGTAGCATCCCACACCGAGGGCGACCATTAAATTCTCACTAAGCACACTTCCCATCCATTATTGTATATTTATTGAGCCATGGTTAGGCCATACTTGAAGTACGGCAAGCAGTTATCACTTCATTTAAAGTCAGACATACAGAGACTGAAGAGAGTACAAAGGACAAAACCTACGAGGACAGACCGCCACACATGAGCCTTTATGAGCTGGAAATGAGGAGCATGAGAGGGGGCGTTCACAGCAGTATACAGAGAAATCAGGAAAGAGAATACTCAACATTGTCTGCACCTTGAATTAAAAAATTATTGCATTCCAATTAGGGCATAAATACCAACAAGATGGAAAGTTTTCAGAACCGAGACCTACAGGGCATGGTTCTCAGAACATGCAGTCACTGTTTGGAATAGGATACCAACCAGAGTAGTTGATAGTGAAAGCTTATACAATTTTAAGAAATATCTGGACATACATATTTTCAGGAAAGTGGGACAAATTGTTCTTGTTTTTTATAATTAAATTTTAATTGAGAGACAGGTGGATATCATTACAGTAAGACATTAGCTTGTAGTAAGACTGCAGTAAATGATACATATCTCGTTAGGCTTTAGGTGGTTGTAGATGTCTTGAAAGCAGTTTACAGACAAAAAAAAATAAATAACTCACACATCACTAATAACATATGAACTTCCTGCAATAGTTGTAGACTCTCAGGCCTCAAACAGCAGGCGGACGGATCTCAATGAGATAATTGGGCAAGATGATGGGAACCTGCCCTCATCCCCAGGGGAACCCTATCTTCCTAAGTTAATCTAGGGTACAAATTCTGAGTTAATTTTGGAAAAATACAAGATCCAACCCTGCCAATGTCTCAAAAAAGCCTTCTTGTTTACCATGAAACTTAGTGGTCAGGCATTCAGATCTGTATATCTCTAGAACTATTTGATGCCAGTCTGATATTGTGGGGACCACAGTACACATCCATCTTTGAGTGATGGCTTTCTTGGCAGCTAATAAATATGTGGGCAGCAAAGTGCTGCCCCATCTTGGACTATGAATTGGGAAGATGGACATCAGGTCCATTTCAGCCGTTTATTCTACTGTCTCACTGAAACCTTTTCCCAGTTCTGCCTGTAACCCACACCAAAAAGGAATTAAGTTGGGACAGGTCCAGAAAACATGGCCTAGATCTGCCATACTGCATTAACAGTTTCTCCAGCAGTGTCCATATGAAGTTGGTAGGTATTTTATCAGCACTGCTGGGGGGGTGAAAATACCTAGATCTAAACTTCCATGCAAACTCCCTCCACATCCCGGAAGAGGTAACCCTGGTTGCCTTTAATGTGGCTTCTTTTCAAAGTGGGAAAGAGATCTCTAAGTCTAAATCCTCATTCCAGGTCTCTAGTATGGAGAGATGTGAGTCTCCTAGATGGCCCCGCATAATTCTATACAGGTGACCTATAAGTTTACCCCAGTGGGCCCCTTCCAGGGTATCTCTAAGCAGGGACCACAGGGTTGGTAAAGAAGGATGGCAGGCAGGAAAAGCCTTATGTCTCAGTATATAGTTTCTCACCTGGACAGATTGGAACTTATCTCTGTCTGGGAGGGAATGTTTCTGTTGTAATTCTATGAAGGGGACTACCCCAGAGTTATTAACCATTTGATGGTAGTAACCAAGTCCCAATCTATGCCAGGACACAAAGTTATTATCCAGAAGTGCCAGGTGAAAATTTTGGTCTCCTGATATTAAAGTGAAAAAGAAGGTTGTTTGGTTAAAGGGCTTCGAGTTTTATATTATGCCTTGTTTTCAAAATTTGGGCTGAGAAGTTAGTGAAATCCCACAGAGGGTGAGCGGATCCCAGGGAGGCGAGGGTAAACATTTCAATGCCATGGAGATCATTTATTAGGAATTCAATGTCCTTCCAGGGTGGGTTGCTTGAAGGGGTAGCCATAGTAGGAGAATCTTGAGTAAAGTGGGACAAATGGTTCCAACCATTAAATACTGGCTGACAAGACTCCTCTTACCGGAAAATCCCATGTTCCAGTAATCATCTGTTGTGATGTCAGTCTGTAGTCATGGCAATAACTGTGATGTCACAAGCAGAGTGTTACATCAGGAAGGTATTAAGCAATATGAACTGATAAGCTCACAAGGAACAAAGATCCCATTATAATTTACTGGTGACCCCCTTTAATAACCAGTTTTGCTAGATCAATAAAATGCAGTAATAACCCGAAATCAGGTTATTACGACATTCTCTGAACCACTTTCACTTTCCCCCTGTAGAGAGATCAGCCGCATTTGTATCATCCACCATCTTGACAGTTTGTGAGCGGGCTAAGCAAGGCGGCTGCAGTTTTCGGTTCCGCGGTTCCCTCAAAGTAATCTTTGCCACTCCTATTCTCCATAAAGTAAGTAATTTCCTTTTTGTAACTATCTGGTTGATCCTACCTTCTCCTCATCTCAAAATTGATCTGGTTGATCCTGCCATTCCTGCGCTTTGGATGGGGCTTTGCTCCGACTGAGCTCAGGGAAAAAAACAAAATCAACCGAGACTGTGTGTGTGCGTGTGTGTGTCTTTATGCGAGTGTGTATATTGGCACTTACTCCCTACACCAGTAATTATAAAAAATAAAAGCATAAGTTAAGTGTGTGTTGATGAAATGTTTTTTATTTATTTATTTTTTTTATTTAATTTTTTTTTTTTTTTAAACCCCTCGGTGTGTGATGGACCTCATAAACCTCTCGAGCTTCGCTCTAGAGGATTATGGGTCATCATACACCTTAGGGTTGTAAAAAAATTCCAGAAGACATATTTACCTATCCATTATTCTCTATTTCACATACATGACCTCAATAATAAACAATGGGGAGGAGAAATACAGAGCCCATATGAAATACATGCTGAACTGTGTCCTGATAAGTTTTTAAAAGTTCTTCTGGAGAAGTAAACTGCTGTTTAACATTAGGGCTATAACTCACTGTATGACCTTGAACAAATCACATGAACTCTGTACATTTACTCTCCATCCCCCATGCTGACTGAACCTTCCAAAATGTCATGTAATCTCCCCTGTGCTTACATAATGGCTGCTACAACTGTTCATTGATTGCAGAGTGCTTTGTAATAGATTGTGTATAAAAGGCATAAATGGTTACTCCTTCAGATTTCCACCCTAACCAAAAAAGCTTCTGTACCACAGTTCAAATACCAGAGAATGCTGCTGTACCCTTTTGTGGCAGGACAGATTTTTTTGAAACTCGTGCTACGTGCTATTTTATTTTCATTTTACACACATACACACAAAATGTGTTTAATCTCTTTATAAAACAAAAACTTACACCTCTCCTGTGTGGATTTTCAGCAGTTTTGGTTTTTTGTTATGTTGAGCATTTTTGGGGAAGAAAAAAAAATACCTGCATTTTTATGTTTCAAACCATGTACTATGCAAAATAACACTAGGGCAACCATGCACAACTCACCTGTACATCATCTTGGGGTTTTGATGACATCTGGAATATCAAGCTTCCCTCAAAATGTCCCTAAAATGTCATCAGAACCCCCGATGGAAACACAACCTTGCTGTACATGCTTGCCCATGGGACTTCCCCATAGAAGTATTTAGCAGTTATTTCCAACATACTAAAATGCCAGCAGAATAGGCCTAGCGATCTTTCGTGTCCCTGTATTTCCCTATATATTCTTTCCCTGTTAACACAATTGTGATAAACAACAATAACCATCCAAAAGTATTTTATAAAATAAAAGATGAGTAGACTGCTATACTTGGAAAAAGCCCACCGAGGGGGGCTAACCAGATTATAAAGCTACTCACCCTTCTGACTTGTGGCATTATGATCTTGTTAGCTGCCTCGATGGGTTAATTCATTTACTCACTCATCATTTATTCTATATATCCAGCCTTCCATCCATTTTTAATTCCCTTTCCTTATTCATAGATTGCCATATGCCATATTCACAACCTATTCAAAAATCATTTGTTAACATGGGCCCAGCTGAATTACAAATGGGCCTTCAGACCAGTGTACCCACCCAGTTATCGAATGAACAGATGGAGGCAAGCAGCATACATACACCTTCAAAATGTACACTTGGGTGACACTGAACATTGCATACAGTTTATGCAGGATAATCTAAATGATGGTGAATCTCATTTTCATTGGGATTCTGCTTGTTCCCAGTTTTACAGATGGAGAGGTGGGCTGAAGCACGCAGAGGTCAAATGACTTGCTTAGAGTTCAACAGTCATTCTGCAGCTATGGTGGGATTCGAATCCAGAATTTCCAGTTTCATAGTTTTGTTCTAACCACAACAATCACACTGTCTGTAAAAGGCCAAACATAGATATGCTTCATGGAACATAAGTCTGTATATCAACTGCACAAGCTAAGTTTCACTCTTTAAGAGAGAATGCTTCAAATCTCCCCCAGCCCCATACCTCTCAACTGCTGTGCATTTTGTATAGCACTACGTATTTTACACTCAAATTCACCCTTAACCCACAAAGATTTATTGATTTAGCTCATAATGTTGAAGCTATTTCTGGACACACAAACCATTAAAAAATTGAACTTGATATAAACATTCCTTAACCATTAATTTAAAGTAAGAAAATGCTACACATTCTGGCTGTTTGCTCAACATTTCGATGGCCAGTGCTATGTAACTGTGTATAAAATTGTAGGTACAAGCGAAGTGAGTTGGGCGGAATAGAAGAAAGTAGAAGGAGGTCAAACGGGAAATGGAAAGGAGGGCAGTTCCTTTTATAAACACACACGGAGCTGCACAATCGAGCAGATAGACCATAAGGCCTTTATCTGATGGATTGTTCCTATGTCTTTTTAATGTTGGCAGGTTGAGAGGTACACTGCCAACCCCCCCCCCAAAAAAAAACAAGTACAACTCAGTCACACATTTCATCTTTTTTCCATTCAGAAGCCATCTGACCCACAATAAGAGGGTACTGTCCCATATTTACATGAAGAAATTTAAGCCTCAAGAGACCAGGGGTTGGACTGCTATCAGTTAATCTAACCCTATGTGTCTTATGTCCCTATGGCTTACATTAATGAGATCCAACCTATGAAGTACCTTAATGCTATTACATTTTTTGTTTATTTTACAAAATAATTTTTATAGTTTACATTCAAATTGTTTTATTGTACATGAGGGGTTCCAGCTCTTAAACATCTCTGGAATATACATTAATAACAAATGCATCTATCTCCAGTTATTTTATAATTCATTATTAATGTGTGTTGCTCACTAAAGAATAAATATTGTAAACTCAAAAGAACACATTTCCACAATGTTCTGAGCATCTATCTCTAGGATTCGATATTTTCAATATCTAGCATGACTTGGAATGGGCACAGGCCCACTGATTAAATGCAGATATATTTTGTATCACGTAACTACAATTTTCCTTTAATAAGCCCTACTGGCTAGTGCTGGAGGAGGTGGCATTTCAATAAGTACACCAGTTGGGCTACTGCAAAGTCTGTGGGGTCAACAGATTTCTTCTAGCAACTAGCCCTTGCTGGCTAGTGTCTGCAAAACTTAATTCTGCAAACCCCCACCACTACCACACCCCACCACATTAAAAGGCTGAGAGGTATGCTCCCTCCCAGGAATGTTTTGTTTTCACTACGGTACTTCCTGACAAAAAACAAAGCTTCCCATTCCATAAAATATGGAATTATTTGGTCTGCCTCTTTCTTAGCAAAGATCTGCCTCTCACTCAATGATTCAATTTATATTATATGTAACTGCATACTATACTATATTTAAACATACAGATTTTCACTGTGCTAATTCAAACTATGACTAGCCTTCAGTTAAGTAAGTGGGTGGGTTCTGTCCCCTTTCTCTACAATGCATATATAGAGATGGAGATAACTGAGTCAGAAATATAACCAAGTTTGAAATATATGGAAAAAAATGTAAGTTACCGATGTTCTGTACACAGAAATATATATACGTACATATTATTTTGTCACTATATTTAGGGTAGAGCAGGGGTTTCTATGTTAAACCTCAAATTTTGCACTTACTGTTCAACAAATCTGCATGAACGTTTGCATGCATGGTCTCGTATGGAATTGCTGTGGATGTGCTAAGTTTCATTCTGGATAGTACAAAAAGTGTTTCTATTGCTTTTGCCGTATTTCTTTGAACATAGCCAGCACCCAGACGGTTTGGAATTTTGGTCTGAAATTTTCTAAGTACAAAGGGGCTGGCCCACAGATGTGCCTTTTGCTTGTTTAGTGAAAACATATTAATCTGTTCCAAAGTCATTTAATTTAAACATTTTTAAAAATTGGTTCTGAGCATGCTCAGTAAGCGCTTCCAAGATAGCTGTACAAAATGAAAAAGGAATCTTTTTTTCATATGGGTCCAATTCCTTATCAAGAGGAAAAAAATCCTTTTCTATTTGCTGCCATCTTTTTCCTTTTTTTTTTCTTCTTCCTAACAATAAATAAATACAAATTTCAAAAGCCACAAAAATGACCTCATGGAGGGACACCAAAATATCGATCTGGCTCATCAGATCCAGTTAGTTGGATTATGCTCTTAACTGTTGGAAAAAGGCCCCCCAAATGTGTTTTTGGTTACCTTGTAACTATTTTTCATGGCTCACTTCCCAGCTGTATGAAATGAAAAAGGAATTATTTTCATTTGGGGCCAATCCTTTTGCATGAGAGGAAAAATCCTATATTTTGTCCCTGGTGTCTAGTGGCACCACCCACCCTCCGACCACTGCCCCCATATTATTATTATCCTGGTATCTAGTGGTGCCACCCCACCCACCCTCCAATCGCTGTCTCAATAATTATTTTTTCCTCCGCTGGTGTCTAGTGGCACCCACCCACCCTCCAGTCACTGTACTGCCCTTCAGTCACCATACTGCCTGTAATAATAATAAAAAAAAAAAGTCCCTCACTGTCTTTTTTTTTTTTAACTGAAAAAGAAAATAGTCTCTTGCCGATCTGACCCCCCTGCCCCAACCTCCCACTCAGCACCCAGCACCCCACACACACACCCACACACACACACACACACCCTCACTCACCTAAACAGGTACCAGGGTGAAGATACAGTCCCTGATCAAAGACATGTCTTGATGCTGGAAAGCTGACTGCTAAATGAGACAGTAAGGTAAGTACGATTCAATGTATTTCAATGGGGTTTTCAACTTTGTGGCATAACTGCCATTTTTGCATATTTGGAGCCCGAATTTTCAACATAGCTTTTCTGGCACCCCACCTCATGAAAAATATTGATGGAATTATGCAAATCCAGCCCAATAAGGTGACTTTGTGTTCACTTGGCAAAAATCACCTTCCAGGCAGGATTTGAACATTTTCATCTCCTTGTTCATGAGATGGGGTCCAGAAGAAGGTGATGCTGAAAATTTGGGGTCAAAATATGTACAAATGGCAACATTATGTGCATTCATTTAAATGTTGCTATGCTCACTGGTAACTTGGGTAATTTTAAATATTTTTACCCCAAACTTTCAACATAGCCATTTTTTTTTTACACCACCTAATGAACGTGACAGCTGTCATTTTTCAAATCCTGCTGAAACACTGTTTTCACACTGTGGCATGTAATCATGTTCCAGTGGTGTGGAATAAGGTGTTTTTTTTTGGGGGGGGGGGGATTTGAACATTTTCAGTACTGGGTTCATGAGGTGGGGTAATAAGAAGGCTGTGCTGACAATTTTGTTGCTGTTTTGCTACAAATGGGGAGGGAGGCAGTATAGTGCAGTGGTTTGAGACTCTGAGCTGCAAATCTGGAAACCTGGGTTTGAATCCCACAGCCCCCACTTGCATATACTGTGTGACCCAGAGCAAGTCACTTAACTTCCCTGTGCTCCCAGGTTGCACCTGTAAAAAAGTTTTCAGTTTAGTGTGTCTCACCTGGTTAAAAAAATGAAAAAAAATGCATGAGCAGGGCCCAGAGGGACCTGTGCTTCCAAAGCAACATACATGTTTGCATCTATGGAGGGATGGAAGTGCAGGGCACTCCCACAGACAACTGAGGATATGATTATTAAATTTCTCAAAAGTAAGGAAATTCTTTGAAAAAAAACTGTTAATGCGCCATTTAGGGTTACGACTACAGTGACAAATGTAGGAAAATGTGATTTTAGGGTTTCCAACCCTAACCCCCCACCTAAAACAAATCAGGGATGCAGTCTTCCTTGGGGCTGTCAACTCTAAAAGCTCACCCATCTAAAGCTTAGGGTTGACAACCCTGAGGAAGAGACTGCACCTCTGATTTGTTTTAGGTGGTGGGTGGGTAGGTAGGAAACCCTAAAAATCACATTTCCTACTTTTGTTGCTGTAGTCTTAACTCAAATGGTGCACTAATGTAGTTTTTTTTTGCAAAGAAGATATACATACACACACACATGTACTATATTATATATATATATATATATATATATATATGATATAGATATACACACATACATACACACACACATATACATACACACACACACACACACACACACATATACATATATACACATATACATATATACATACATACATATATACACACACACACACACACACACTTTAATGCATTATGGGTTATATATGCAAATCACCATGAATATCTAGGCTGGTTTGGCTTTCAGTAGGAATGCATGTTGCCAAAGGGCCTCACATACAATCTGGAAAGGGTGATAACAGTAGACACAGACACATGATTCATCCTGCACATGACTCATCAGTGTGCCTCATATATAGAAATAACAGAAATATGAAAAACAGCTAGGCTACTCATGTTCTGTACACAGAACTAAGCAACCTGCCACATGGTTTATACTGGAAGTGCAGTTCACTCATTCAGAATCTTGTAAGACTGGCAGTTTCATACCATATCAAATTACATACATTTTATTCCTGAATGGTTAGTAATATTTTAAACCACACACCTAGTGGAGTAAAAGACCAACCAACCACTATGTTCATTTGTTCCCCCCCCCACAACTCTCTCATATAATCCACAACACAGGAAAGGCAGGCCATTGGAAACAATCAACATTTCATGGTTTGAACTAGTCCCTTCCTCAGGATTAATAGCCCAATGCCAAAGCATAAATAATGTATTTCACCATAATGTACATAAAACCAGTTAAAACAGCATTTAAAAAGACTTAAAGTATGTTAGTCGAATCCTTCACTTTAGCAAATTATGAATTAAAAAGAATTACAACACAGACCTCAGATTCCCCATAACATTCACATTAATAAATAACCTCGTTTGCGCAATATAATAATGAAAGCTATACTTGGCATTTTACAGTCTCAAACCAGAGTGCTTATTATTGAAGAAATTAATTTAGAAACCCCACCCAAGTTAGCATAACAGAGCTTTCAAACCAGGGATAAAAAGACCCAATCTGAACTTTTGACTTATATTTTTGTATATTGTATTGCACTTGTAATGTCTCCCTTTACCCCTTCCCCAGGTCATACCTGGAAACAAGCCCTGGCTCAGTGACCTTTCCCAGCTACCAACTTTTAAATAAACTTCTGGGAAAACAAATACTTTAATTTACAAAAATCATAAAACATGTGTGTATCACAATCAACTTATCACCAAATTATCTTAGTTTTTAAACTTTTATATAAGGACCAACAGCCCTCATTCATTTGCATCTCTAACAGAAAAAATACACTTTATTTATACCTAGTCTGGTCCCCTTATATGCACTCCTATTAGTTCCCAAAACACTATTTAAATTATTTCTCCCCAGGCCCACACAGCATTTGCAGAAAATATATACAAATGCACGTTAAGTTACTTTAACATGGTCTATGTTGTTTTGTTACTTTCTTGAAATAGATATTGTAGTGCTTACCAGAATGTAATATTTGTTAAGATAGAGGTTTCAACACAATGTCTTTATCTTACAATGCAATTTATTTATTTAGTTTTTGATTAACTGGTAAGTGCACTAGACAGTAATATGCATATTTTCAGTCACAACCCAGGAGAATATACTCACAAGCACAAATTATAGTTTCACAATACAAACATCAGCAAACTAGCAAGGAGACAATACAATGCAAGACTATATCATGAGTAAATATAAGGTGCATCAGATAATTAAACAAATCTGGTAAACAAATTCTTAGCACAAATAAAGTACATTGCACATCAGGCAGCAGTGGACCACCTGAAAGTGGGAAGGAGTGTAGAATCTGAATACCCCTTTTCTCCAATAACAACATTTCCAAATGAGTTCTGCAAAATCTGATGCTGTTATTTATCTTCAGCCTTATGAATCTGCAACTCACTAAAAAAAAAAAAAAAATGGGACATGTTATCAGACTGGTGAATAAGACTGGGAACAGTTTTCCATTTGGAAAACTGTTCTGCAGGAGAAAGAAAACCTTGATACTAGCTGACCAGGACCATTCAGGAGGTAGTGTCTGCATGACAAAAAGTTGGAATGAGTTGAGGTTAATCTTAATGGGGGCCCACTTTAACCTTCTAAATGCATCAAAATGTGAAAACTACATTCTCTGTACCCCCCCATACTGCAATAGCACTTACAAGAAAACAGCAGACATTTCATATTCTGCAGAAATACAAGGGCACTGGATCTAACGGATGTATTATTCACAATTTAAAAACAATAATGTCTCATTGGCATCTAGCAAAAGGCTTTTTTTTTGTTTTTTTCTCAAATCACCTCACTAGGCTGCCATCTCTGGAAAAAGAAAGACCCATCCCCCATTCTGCACTATATACACTTCAGAAGCTTCTTGAATAAATAGAAGTATCCGATGACCAGGGTGATGGGTGGTCCTAAGGTCTTGAGCCAAGGCTGTGCTTTATCTTGAGCCACAAAGATAAGGATAAAATGACAATGATTTTATTTTAACCAGGATCCAGATGGTACAGACAAATATTTGGAAAACAGACACACTGTGTAACAATTTACTCATTCTTAAATTATCAGTCTCAGTTCTGTGCAACCTGGATACAATACTGGTATCCAAGTCTCAAACACAGTCCTTTTCTTCACTTTAGCCTCTCACATGAACAAATCAGGGCAGTTCAAGATAAAGCTGGTGTAGACAATTTTCCAGACCAGCTAATACAAGGGACACCAAAATAGTTTACCTAGAAGCAAATACAATCAAACATTTAAAGCACTCCAAAGATATTTACATTTAAAATATGGCTGGTAGAATTTCAGATACAGAAGTATTTTGTCATCTGCAAAAAAGTGCAGCACAGAGGAAGATGGGTGCACATTTTTAAAAGTAAACAAGACATCAAAAGGCAATCACTGCATCACAGTTTGTACTTCCGAATTTACCAGGTGAAACTGCATTTAAAGATCCTACATGCTTCAGTTATTAATTTTGTCTATGTCCTAAAATCTACCCGCAGGTTGTAGTAAATTTCCCTTTAATAAGCACAGCATCCCAAACCAAAACTAATCAACATTAAGTAGCTGTGCACCAGTAACCTATATAATCTTCCTGGTAAGAAATAAAACACATCAAATAATACAATACAATTAGAAGATGAGGAAAACAATCTATAAATGCTTCATTTTAAATACTAACGTTATCAACTAAAAATATAGGAACTGGTTATCAACAATACAAGGAAGTGATAGGCATTGAATAGCCCAGACCCCTGCTTTCCTGGTTTGATCAAGAGGACCTGCAACCTGATCCAAAGGGTAGAAATTCCTCACCATTCAGAATTCTTCAATGGAGTGGGGGAGGGAATTGTTAAGGAGGCATACATACAAATTCCAACCAGCACTTTCCAGCTCGTCTTCAGCAGATCCCTATGCAGCTAAATATGCATTATTAAAAACTATATTACATACACCACACACACACACACACACACACACACACACACACGCACACTATATATGGGTTCCTTTTTAGATAAATTGACTAACCTTGTTATACTGCTACCTATTCATACTGTACTATTTAGGTTCCATTTGATTCTGTTGTTTTCCCTTGAACATTATACTTCTAAGCTAATCTTGTATTTCCATACTATGCTATCATACTGCCTTTTATGTACTACATGCTGTCCAAACATCTTGTGCTTCAAATTGGTTATTTATCCTACTACACTATATTTTGTCCTACCCAGGACCTCCTTGAAAATGAGCTTTGCTCAATTGAGCTTTTGCCTGGTAAAATATATAGATATATATATATATATATATATATCTAACATATAGTAGCTTTTCTAGACAGTGCTGTAGTAGAAATATACCCATTTTGTTATAGTAAACATTGAGATGGATTTCATATTACTCATTAACAATGTGCAATATTACTGAGCGAGGAATGATTAAAAGGGACACTGTCAACCCCTTTTTCCTTAAAAGGCTTTTGTTTAATGGAACACAGATTATAAACCACTCTTAAACACATAATTGCCCCTTAGTTCTGCTGGCAAACATGGTCTCCAAGTGAATATATTTATTTTTGAAATACAATAACAGTGTAATATTGCTACAGTGACAAAATAGGGTGGTTTGCCTTTTTCTCCCCTGTAAATCTATGCAAGAAAAAATAAATTTTGAAAATGCAAACATGTTTAATAAGGAGTCACATGTACAGTATGTTTTATTTTCAGACCCAGGAGAGCTTCCCCTAGAATCAACTGTACCCTTTTAAAAGGTTAAAAGGTAACTGATAATCTGGATCTCTGTTTATTACTGTCTTGTTGTCCGTGTGATATGTATTGTCCTGTGTTAAATTGACTTGGAACCTTTGTAAAACAGTGCCCTGGCTCAAAGGTGTAAATCCTAACCTTAAGTAAATAAAAAGGTAATTTGAAAACATGACATACGTTTTAGAGATAATAGAATAGAGGTGTCTGAATTGTGAATATGATAACACAATTCAGGGTATTAAATATGTATATTTACTGTAATTGTTATTTCAAGGTAATATTAATGTTGTATATTTGTTTAACCCACTGTATAAGTCTTTGTATTCCATGGACTCCTTGTGCATCTCTTGTAACATAGAAACATAGACTTTGACGGCAGATAAGGACCACTTGGCCCACCCAGTCTGCCCATTTCCCATCCTATTGGATAAGCTGCAGATTCTAGTTAACCAACAGCCTACTTCCTGCAACCCCCCACTACAATTGCTTTATGTCTGTCCCATTGTAAATGGTTGTAATTTCTGTCTTCACCGGTTTGTATTGTGATGTATTTGTCTCCTGGGTCGCCCCCTGAAAAAGGGACTGCATGGTCTCAGTGGGCTTACCCAGTTACCAAAAGTCTAATAAATAATAAATAAAAATAAGCTGAAAATACTGATTACCAGTTTTGCGTGATAAACTGCTAATCAATTGTAAAAATACATAGCACTTGATACAACTTGATTAGCAAAATTAAAAATGCTTATTTACTGTGTCTTGACTGGATAACTCCGAATAAAAATGTCAAAACATTTTTAGCAGTCTAGTGCTATGTGATTCACAAAATGGTTAGCAGTACACTCTGATTTACATACCAATTTGCTGTGCTATACCAGCAATTTACTACCCTGCAATCATTCATACAAATCATATACAAAAAGTGTGATGCATGCTATGGATAGAAGACTGAAAAATGAAGCTATTAAAGATGTTTGGGGAAAGAGTAAAATGTATTGTTTCATTCTTAAAAACAGCACTGTCATCTTTCTGATTGATTTTTCATTGCATCTTTAACCTTTGATGTGCTATGGACTGACAATATCATTCCAGCATTCCAATATGTTTTAATTCTGTTGGCAGCCCGAGGGTTAATAATAGTTTAACTATCTCTCACTTAAAAGTCACTTATAGCTAGAAAGGTATATGCCTGAAAATTTTCTTCATATAATGAGCATTTCTGACAAAAATCAGACTTGTGCAGACTGACCTTATCTGCCATCACCCACTCCCTGTGTGTCCACGACACTGCCATATCACGGAGACTTGCACCAAACTCGTGCATGAACGAGATCGGTGATTTGGAAGCATAAGAGGAAAATAAGGTACCGAATAGTGGCTACTGAACTGAGCTCAGCAGTACCTACACACATATTGAACAAGCCCTGTATCAGATTATATTCTCTGTTTGAAAAATGAAGCCATATCTCTGGGCATGCATACCGTGGACGTGCAGGCAGTGGGCAGCAGCACATAAGGTCAGTCCACTCAAGTTTCTTTTTTGTCAAAAATGCTCATTATAGGAAGAAAATGTGCTGGCATGTATCTTGCAACCTATAAGTGCCTGCTAAGAACTCTACTTATACTGCCATTAAAGACACAATGGAAAAAAAATCAACCACTCGACAGTGTCCCTTGTAAATTCTTTAGAGAAATGGACGATGAACAACAAGATGTGTAAAGAGTAAAACAAAATATATAATAGCACTAATGACCATGTAAAACAAAAATGCTTTCCTAGTCTCAAAGTAAATCAGCATTTTAAACTTAGAATTCATTGTAAGAACTGAATATGATCATTTGCTGAAGCAAAAGTGGTTTAAACAATGTGTGTGAAGTCTTGTCAGCAATCTGGATATACGTGTTTTAAGAAAGTATGAAAAACACATAGATCAAAAGACAGCATAGTTCTGTATGTATGGCCATGGACTGAAAACAGAATATGTGCAGCTAGTAATGGCCAAAGGATTAGTTTCAAGCTCAAAGAATATACTGGTCATAAAGACCACTGACCAGCATTTAAACATATAGTGTGGCTACCATAACTTTACACAGCATGCAGCATGATACCTTGCATCACTAAGGATGTAATCTGTTTCATAATGCATCTTAATACTGCCCAACCCTAGCCTTCATGGATAGTAATCTCCCACTCCAATTTATTCCCAAACAGATTTTAGGTCCATGCATTATAAAGCAGAAGCAACACTACATAATACAGTGCAATACACAGTATAAAATATTAATACCACATTGAACAAAACAAGTGTTTTTAATGGGTCGATATCAAGGTGTACAATAGAAATTAAACAACAGCCTTTATAAAATGAAGTATAAAAAAACCTGACAAAAAATAAATCCAACAACTTCACTGGTCAAAACATAGCACCTGCCCATTTATTATTTACCTAGAATCTGCACAATTCATAACCAACCTGCCCTAAGCTACCTAGCAACAATCTGAATCAAAATAAAACCTTTTTCCATTAGAAGTGAACAGAAAAACCCAAAACATAGCATGGGTTTCTTCAAAATAAATGCAGTCACTGAGTACATGGCCTTTCAACTACCTAGTTAACACTCTAAAGTAAATAAAACCTTTCTGCTTAAAAATAAAAGCCATTCTATAAGAGTGACAACTCATTCTAGGGCATGGGCTTTCTTGAGAATGAATGCACATCCTGGGTGCATTGAAAGTCACTCGGCCATTGGTCTCGTGCTTTCCAATTCACCTGGGACTTGCGGTAATTCTCAAGAAATGCATGCCCTGCTGAAGGTTATTGGTTACACAATATAATCTTTCACTACCATTACAATTAGTATTAAATGGATTTCTCCATTTCCTGCAAATGTGATTGCAACCAACAAGACTAAAATCTATAACCTTCCGAAACAATTAAGAACATTACTTCTGTATATAATATGATGGGGGGGGGGGCTAGTATTACAAGCTACCAAGCAAGACAAGGACCTTGGAGTGATTATTATCTAATAATCTCAGGGTGGCAAGGCAATGCAACAAGGCAGTAGGGAAAGTGAACAGGGAGGGTGAATTTCTAGCAGGAGAAGGGAGGTGGTGTTGCCTTTGTATTGCTCATTTGTGAGCCCCAACCTGGAGTACTATATCCAGTACTGAAGGCTGCACCTCTGCAAGGACATGAAAGTGGTCCAGAAAAGGGCTTACAAAATGGTGTTTGTGTGTGTGTGTGTGGGGGGGGGGGGTTGCATGAGAAACCATATGAGGAGAGGCTGGGGAACTCAAAATGTACACCCTGCTGGAGACAACAGCTAGAGGAGACATGATTAAGATCTGTAAGTACTTCAAGGGGGTGAACAAGGTATAGATGGGAGACTTTCACAGGAGGATGACCACCAGAAAACAGGGGCATGCTACAAATCTTTGGGGGGCGGTTAAGAGGGATGTGAGGAAATATTTCTTCACAGAAAGGGTGTGGTTGCTTGGTATAGCCTGCCAAAAGAGGTGGTGGGGCAAAGACAGTGGGGCACTTCAAACATGTGTGGGATAGGCACAGGGGTATAATGAGAGGTAAGGGAGGAGGGAGGGACACCTGTGACCAAATAGGGTCCAGGCTATGGTAATAAGCATGGAAAATAGAGCAGATAAATGGGTCTACTGGTTCTTTTCTTCCTGCACAGTCTATGATTCTATTTCCACTTTCTTTACTAACAACTACATTTGTATGCAACAGGCTCTTTTCTCCCTTACACTTAAATCTGCCCTTAACTCACAATTTACTGCATACAACATCAAAATAATTTCCATGGCAACAGGTTGTGAGGTCATAAGCAGAGGATTAAAACTTCATGACAGGAATAAGAAATGGGAAAAGAAGGAATCTAAGGCATGAAGACCCTTTTATAATAATTTCTTCAGTAATAAAAAGGAAGGTCCTGAAATTAAAATTTTTGAGGAATTGTGTCCCTACTTTTGATATGCCAGCTATGATTTATTTTTCCTGGAAACCATTAAATCTCTCCAACTGCTAGAATCATCATGCTTTTTAAAAAAAAAAAAATACTTCTTACTCTCCCATGTTGTACTCTGCATGCTGAATGTTTCACCTAATGTACACTACTGCTGCTATGCAATCCCAATGTATGGAAGCATTACCAGAGAGATTCCCAGAAATGATGCTAGTTATTTAGATAAGAAGTCAAAATATCTTTATAAAATGGGGAGATATAAACAGATAGCTATGACTAGCAAAGACCCATCACATGACCATGTCACTCTATTGCTTAGTGCACAGTCACAGGTTTTGGTTTCTTTTTACATATTTAATAAGCACAATAACACAAACCAAGGTGTGCATCAAGTTATAAACTGCCACACTTGGCAGGTAGAGAAAGGCATTCAGATGCACCCATAGTAAAGGAAAAATAGGAGTCTGTGACCAATTTATGGGAAAGGTTTGAAGGTGTTTTTTATATGAATAAATGGTGCTAAAAATAATGGGCTTGGGGGACCCTCTCAAAAATTTGGGCAATTACCGCTACGTGGCAACATTCGAGATGGCCACCTAAAATTCTAAAATGGCATATCTCAGCTCATAGTTGTCATATATAGCTGTATTTGGTGTCTAACTGGGGGTCTGAGGGTCAAGGAATTCATTCCCTATAATAAAAATGTTCTTTCTTGAAGCCAGAGATAGATAGATTATTATACATATCTTTTTGCAGGTGTTTGCAAATGAAGTTCTGTGACTGGAAAGATGTAAACACCCTTGATAAAACCAGTACAGTCAAGAGAAAAGAAGAGGAGTTGAGATGATTAAAGAACTGTGTATATTACATGATAGAGTGTGAAGAAGACAAAAGTGACTGTCCAATTGATTCATGAAATAAAATGAAGAGCCTAGCACTGAAATGGAGGGGGTTTGATAAATATGGAAGTGTTTTTGAGAAAGTAAACTGGGATGATGGTCCAACTGGCATGTTTTTTCACAAATTGTGCAAGACTGGATTCACGAGTAAAAGGAAGCTTCAGCAAGCCAAAACTAGGAAAAAGACATGGCAGATGCAAGAAATCCTCATATCCCAATCTGAGCATGAACGTTCCCCTGAAAATGCTCCTGGCCCTTCTGCTAGACTTTCACAGAATGGTCCTCTACAGGACAAGGATCTCTCCATCTGGTGCATAATGCCAGAAGACAAAAAACATCCTGGCTGAGACAAGTGGTGTCTTCTCTAACAAATAGATGCATGGCACATGTTCAAGGCTCACACAGTGTACCTAGAAGATGCTCCAATGCATGACCATATCTTAGCTGTAATTGACTGTACAACACATCATATTGCCACTGGGATTCGGTATCATCGCACCTGCTGGAAAAATTGCGTCTCTCCAATATACCACCAGGACAAAAACATTAACTCAGATCTCCAATAAAAACAGGTTAATCCTGCAGAAGTTCAAGAAATGTTCAAACATGTATGGACAGTTGTATTGGATATGAATAAGCCAAGCACATTACAAGGACTACTGATGGACTACAATAACCTGTTGAGGAATTTCAGTTATGATACAAGTACAACAAAATCAAGCACAATTAAACAGATTATTCAAAAGGAGTTTGCAAACCGGAACGGATTTCATAATCATTTCCACAAAAACGAGTGTACTATAGTGTATGACACATCTGAGTGATGAACAATTACTGAATACCACTGCCAGGCATTTGAATAAGTTATCATGTGATACAGGCATGAACTGGTCTACACATATTGATGAGCATGAGAACACTGAAGAACCTAATTCTGAGTTATGAACATTTCTCTCCTGGCTAAATAACCCTGCTGCTGGTGACTTCAGTGATGCTTGCCAGGATCCAGAGATTGCAGCTTTGTCATCACTGTCATTTTCATTCATCATGGGGAACACTTCCTTAAAGGTCAAGTTCTCAATGATGATCCATGGCCTGGCTAAGAGTCATGAGATTATAAACATGATGAAGAAATTATCACTCAGAATAAGCTACCAGGATGTTCTTAATCTGTATGCTACATGGGCCAAGTTTCAGCTTGAGAAGAATGACAGCTGTCCTGAAGAGCTTGCCAATGATTTACCTCGAACTGCCATTCTAGACAATGATGATTTTAAGGATGACACATTGACTGGAGCAGATACATCTCACCTCACAAACGTGAGGTTTGTTCAACCAGAGGATGTTGCTACTAAAGCTTCTATGGAGAATCATCCTAAACTAGCCATGGTGAAGCATCTTGAGATGAAAAATATCAGTGCAGAACAACAGAGTTCAACCTTATAAGACGGTCAAATGTAGCCTAACATCAGTTCGAGCTGAAGTTGATATCTCACCACAATGCACTTGGAACCAAAAGATTCAAGAAATGGTCAATTTTTGGGCTCATCTTGATAGCAATATGAAACAGGTTGCAGCAGAAAACCAGAAGATTGGAGCATTTGCTGGATTTCAAGCAAATATCCAGCAGATGGCTAAAAAGAGCAAGGCATACTATTACCTCACATTGCCCAAGCCACCCAACAAGACAGTAGTACATGAGGTGATGTGTTGCATAGTCACCGTAATGAAAAAAAAAAAAAAAAAACATAAATCAATGTCTTTCATTCAACTGATTTTGGAGACCAGCCAGTCTATGCTCCAATTGTTCAGTTGAAAAATAAGAATCTTACACAGTCTGAACTCATCCTTCTATTCCTAGGTCCATTCCATGCGCAGTGTTCTTTCATATCAGCAATCAACATGCGATTCAAAATATCTGGTTTATCTGACATTCTTGTTGCAGCTGATGTGATCACAGAGGGTTCAGTTGACAAAGCACTGTGTGGAACACAATATTGGAGAAGCATCAGATGTCTGATTGATGTGCGAGGTACTGGCTCAAAAAATAATTTGAAAAGGACTTAGTGATGGTCTACACTTGTATCCAGAGCTACAAGAAAAGCTGGAAAAACTAAGACACCCCTCCACAGACATGTGAGAAGAGCACAAGATGTTCTGTGATGAACTAGTGGCTGATCAAGTTATCTTCATTTGTTGTGAAAGCATTTGAAACAGCTGAAAATTCTGATAGTTCAATGGCAAAAGTACTGGCTCAGTTTCATGTACATGACTGAAATACTGATGATGAACATCCATGCATTAAGAACTCAGGATTGGGAGGCATCAATCAGATCGATGTTGCCATGGCTGCAAGTATATGAAAATGACAAGTACTGAAGATGGCTCATTGAGTTCTGGCTAGAGATTAGCTGTCTGCCTGAGGAGAAAGTCAAGTACATGTGTGGCGGTTTATTTGCACAATCAATGACAGGAAACCCCTACTCTTGCTTGCCACTGGATCTATGGATAGAAATGACAATAAACAAGGGCTCAAAGATGAAAGCCACTTGGATGAGAATTGAAGACTGAGAAGATGCTGCTAACTCACACTCAAAATGCAAACTTTATAGAGTTAGAGTCTCTCTACATGCCATTGCAAACATGAAGATAACCTCTCAATGCCACAGTGAGAATTTAACCCACTCAACTCAGAGCAGATGGATAGGCAGTACAGGATCTCAATAGTTGCATCACAGAATTTGTTTTGACCATACAAAGCCTGCTCTGAGGACTCTCCAATCTGGAATAATTGCATGAGAAAAACTTGTCTAGGACTTTGAAACAGCACATGAGGATGGTGACTCATTAGTCAATGAATTCTTTCATGAGTGGATGTTTTCAACTAAGAAATCATTTGATGCAACAGTTCACAGAAACCCAAGGTACAACTTCAGTAGACAACCCATTATCAGGGATGGAACAAAAACCATTGTAATGAGGACTAGTGTAATGGAAAACAATGCCATGGCAGATGTAATCTCTCTTGCTCAAAAGTGCAAGGAGAAATTTGACCTGTCACAAGTAATGGAACATCATGTGACAGAGGAATATTTTTCAATGTTCAATCCTAATGAAACTGCTGCTAGCTTTTGGAAGACAGAAATCTTGCTTTTAGAGCAGAAAGCAGCTGACTGAAAAAGCTACCATTTTCCCTACTAATTTAACACTTCTATCTCAGCAGGAGTCAGTGCCTGTTGGGATTTAGCAAACAGATACTTTATTAGAAGTAGAGGGGTCTCATTTAGGGTTAAAAAAAGTCAATGTGTGTTTCTGTGTTAGAGAAAGGTACTGCATCACTTAGTTTGCTAAATCAGTAGGAGGGGAAAGAGATTAATTGGGGGTGAGGCTAAGGCAGTAGAAAAGCAGGTGACTTCAATTACAACTTCCTGCTGATAGCTTTTGGAAGACAGAAATTTTGCTTTTAGAGCAGAAAGCAGCTGACTAAAAAAGCTACCATTTTTCTTACTAATTGCCCTCCATCCCACCCATCCACCCTCTCACCCTAAGCCAGTTCTACTTTTATAGCCACTGGATTTGACTGACAACAGGGACTTCCTGTTTGGCAGCAGGAAGGGAAGGATCATAGAGAAACATTAGTTTTGTCAACCCTGAAGGAAAAAAGTAGCTCGTTCTTCCCCCCTAGCTGCTGGAGGGCTGACTCTGAGCAAGGAAGAAGGAGACTACTGAAGAATACAGGAAGTTGCTGTCCCAGAACAGGAAGGCTGAGAGTTGTAAGAAGAGGAGAGAGTAAGCATACACAGCAACAGGAGAGGGGACACAAAATAAGACATGATGGGAGTGGTGCAGTGCAATGGCTGTGGGGCAGCCATGTTCCGGGAGACATTCTGGAGGCTGCAATGCTGCCCTATTTGCAGGCTTTGCAGGCACCTCTCTGGTCTGAGGGAGGAGATTGTCCATCTCCATGCTGACCTGGCTAGAATTCATGAAACCTCCTCCCCCAACCCAGGGACCACCAGGGCCACCACAGCTGCCTCAGAGGTTGCCAAGAAAGAGGAGTGGCTGGACCAAGGTAGGCTCAGGGAAGGAAAGGGTGGTGGAAGAGAGGTGCATCCCTCCAGCTGCACCTCTCCACAATTGATATGCTGTTCTGGCGGATAGTGGTTCCTCTATGGAGGCACCTGCAATTGAGACCAAGGAGGATGCTGGGAACCTCCACAAAGGAGACCCACAGGAGGTTGGCATGGGACCCCACAGGGGAAGGAAACAACTCCTGGTGGGGGACTCAATCATTAGGGGGATAGAAGTAGGGGAGGAAGGGGAGAGGGAGGTAAGGTGCCTGCCTGGCGCCATGGCTTGGAGGGACAGGAAGCGAATCCTCAGGATCATGGGAGCAGCTGCACAAGGGAGGGAGCTGGATGTCATTGTCCACCTAGGGACAAATGACCTGGCTTGGAATGGGATCAGAGCAGTGCAAGAGGAGTTTGTAGAGTTGGGGAGGGGCCTTAGACAAGCAACGTATATGGTAACCTTCTCGAAGGTGCTGCCTGTCTATGGCAAGGGTGATGTGAAGGTACTCCACACCATGGAATTCAATGAATAGTTGAAAAACGGGTGTGGAGTTCAGGGTTTTTGCTTCATTGGGGACTGGGGAGCCACCTGGGAGGGATGCAGACCTATACTGGCATAATGGTCTGCATCTGTCTGGGGGGGGGCCAGGATCCCAGGTGACAGGTTTAAATGTTTCATTGGCAAGCATTTAAATTAGCCAAGGGGGGAGGCACTGAAAAGGAGCAGGGAAATCCCAGCCTCCCCAAACAAAACACAGTAATTAAAGTAAACACCACAGTAGTAAAGTCATTAGGGAGTAGAACAGAGGTAAATGCAAAAAAAAAAAGGCAAAGGCAGTAAGGACAGAGATGGGGCTAAAAGGGGTAAAGCCATCAAAAAATGGAGGGTGATGAGTACCAATGCCTGTAGTCCCTGTAACAAGCTACCAGAACTAGTGGCTTTCATGGAGGAGGGATGCCTGGATATTGTGGCAGATACAGAAACATGGTTCACAGAGAACCATGACCGGGATGTCAACATAACAGGATGCACAATCTACAGGAGGGACAGGGAGGGTAAAAGGAGGCGGAGTAGCTCTCTATGTAAGGGAAGAGATCAAAGCAGCAGAACTAAAGAGTAAACAGGGAGCAGATGAGGCACTCTGGCTCACCCTGGAGACAGGAAATGGCACCACAATAAGCATGGGGGTTGTATGCAGACCCCCATCTCAGGGGGAGGGAATGGACAAGGAAATGATAGAAGGCATCCTTAGAATGGCAGAAAAAGGGGAGACATTGTTGATGGGGGGATCTGAATATGCCATGTTAACTGGAGCACCTTTGCTGCAGGCAAATCCAAGAGCAGGGTCGTTCTTGATGACCTACAAGAGGCATGCCTCAGACAGCTAGTATTGGAACCCACTCGGGAGGGAGCAATCTTAGACCTGGTACTCTCAAATGGGGACGGAGAAAGAATCTCGGCTTTAGAAGTGGGTAGCAATCTGGGAACAAGTGACCACCAAACAGTGTGGTTCACGATAAACAGCCATAGAGTCAAGCCATACAAAAGCAAGAGTACTGGACTTTAGGAGGGCTGACTTTGGGAAAATGAGAGAGTGCCTCAGAAAAGCACTAGCAAATGGGCAAGAAGGAGGGGTGGAGGATCAATGGGGAGTAATCAAAACAGCCATCACAGGGGCAACAAGCCTTTGTGTGAAGCAAATCAACAAAACACAACGAAGGAAAAAAATACTATGGTTCTCAAAAGAGGTGGCAGGGAAGGTTAAGGAGAAAAGGATAGCATTCAGGAAATAAGGAAACACAGAAGGAGTAGGACAGAGAACGTTATCAGTTAAAGCAGAAAGAGGCAGGGAAGGCAGTCAGAATATCAAAGGCCCAAACCGAGGAAAGGATAGACAACTCTATTAAGAAGGGGGATAAGACCTTTTATAGGTACATTAGAGAGTGAAGAAAGACCAAGGGAGGGATATGGAGACTTAATAAAGGGGAGGGAATATGGGCAGAGGGTGACAGTGAAAAAGCAGGGATACTGAAAGAATATTTCTGCTCAGTATTCACAAAGGAAGAGGAGGGGCGGTACCTAAACCAAACAAGAGAAGCACTCTGGATATGGGGGTCGATACCAATCTATTCACAGAAGAAAGGGTTCTGAAAGAACTAGTAAAATTGAACATGGACAAAGCAATGGGGCCCGACAGGATTCACCCAATAATTCTAAAAGAACTAAGGGTAGAACTAGTGACACCACCGACTACTCTCTTTAACAAATCATGGGAGGATGGGGTGGTACCTGAGGACTGAAAGAGGGCAGATGCGATTCCTCTTTACAAAAGTGGGAACAGAGCAGAGGCAGGAAACTACAGACCAGTTGGTTTGACCTCAGTGGTAGGAAAAATGATGGAATCACTTCTGAAGAAATGAACTGCTGAGTACCTAGAGGCCAGTGGGGCACAGGACCCAAGGCAGCATGGATTCACAGCGGGAAGGTCGTGTCAGATGACTCTAATAGATTTTTTGACTGGGTGACCAAAGTAGTAGACCAGGGAGGGGCGGTGGACATGGCCTACCTAGATTTTAGCAAGGCATTTGATACAGTCCCACACAAAATATTAATATACAAGTTAGCCAACCTTGGAGTGGGTCCCAAGGTGGTAGTCTGGATAAAAAATTGGCTGGACAACAGGACACAAAGGGTAGCAGTAAACGGAGTCCACAGTGAAGAAAGGAGGGTTAGTAGCGGGGTACCACAGGATTTAGTACTGGAACTGGTCCTTTTTAATGTTTTTATAAGTGACCTTGTAGAGGAACTGGAAAGAAAAGTATGTCACTTGGCAGATGACACAAAGATCTGCAACAGGGTTGATACACAAGATGGAGTGGAAAGGATAAGAAGGAACTTGGCAAGGTTGGAGAAATGGTCAGATGTATGGCAGCTTAGAGTCAACGCAAAGAAGTGCAAGGTAATGCACATGGGAAACAAAAACCCAGGGGAAGAGTACACACTGGGGGGTGAGATACTGACAGCAACAAAAATGGAAAGGGACCTGGGGGTAATTATATCAGATGACCTAAAGGTGGGCAAGCAATGTGAGAAGGCAGTAAGGAAGGCTGGGGGGATATTGAGATGCATAGGGAGAGGTATCAACAGTAGAAAACAGGAAGTTGTTATCCCTCTGTACAAACAAACAGTTGGTGAGACCTCATCTGGGTTACTGTGTGCAGTTCTGGAAACCCCATCTCTGCAAAGACACAGACAGAGTGGAGGCTGTCCAGAGGAAGGCAACCAAAATGGTGCAGGGTCTGCACCAGAAGACATATGAAGAAAGACTAAAGGAGCTTAATATGTATACCCTTGAGGAAAGAAGGGAGAGGGGGGACATGATAGAAACTTTCAAGTATCTCAAGGAATCAAAGTCCAAGAGGGTAGTATCTTTCAGAAAAAGAGATGTGCAAGAACAAGTGGGCACAATTTGAAGATTGGGGGGGGGGGATGGCTTAGAGGTAATGTGAGGAAGTATTTTTTCATGGAGAGGGTTATGGATGCATGGAACAGCCTTCCTGAGGAGGCTGTGGAGTTAAGAACAGTGGGGGAATTCAAGAATGCATGGGACAGACATAAGGCAGTCCTAGTTGGAGTAGGAGGAAGTAGGCTGTTAACTAGGATCTGCAGCTTATCCATCAGGTAGGAAAATGGGCAGACTAGATGGGCCAAGCAGTCCTCATCTGCCGTCAAATTCTATGTTTCTGTGTTTCTATGTTAACTATTGTCCAAGTGCAAAAATCTAAGTTAGTTGAAAAGTTGAACCTAGTTTCACTACACCAGGGGTTGATCTTAACACTGTTCTACTAGCCCAAACCCTAGAGCAAATTGACCAGGGCTAGTGCAGCTAACTCTCTACTTGTCCATCTTGACTAGTGCAGATTTTCATGGCTGTTACTGAAGTCTAAAAAGTCTCTACTTTAGCAGGCTCTAGTCCTCATGCTAATCTCTCTCAGTGTTCCAGATGGCATGGTGTTAACAGCTCATTAACAGCTGCAGTTATCTGGCAGTTCAAGAGGGGGATCCCACAAAAGATTAAATGCGAGTCATCACTCCACTGTTAGGACATTCAGCTAGTGTCCAAGGTGTGATCAAGGGTAGAATGCAGTTGAGTCACAAGCTTCCAGTTTCCTGAATGTGTCTCTAAAAATTTGTCCCATATTATTAAGACCAGTGCCCCTCATTTGCCTACATTTTGAGTGTCTGTAGCTAACATTTCAGTGACAAAATGCAAGGAGGTACACAGGGTCATCCCTACAGGTGGTGGGTTTTATCTCAGCCTCACCATAACTTCCCTCTCCCCACCAAATCTCTTAACTCTGTTCTTTCCCTGGACACCACTACAGATCAGACTCTGAAATGACCATCCACAAATCTATAACTGCCATTACTGGCAAGTGTAGGGGGTTCCCAGTTTTTCTAAATGGACCATGCCAGCCATCGCCATTCATACAGTCCCACCGTTATCCAACCCAGCATGTCTTTTCATCCTAAAAAACAAAGCTTTGGATCATGTATGGTACAAAAATAAACCTTAATATTTTTATTTATTTATTTATTTATTTAGACAGCAGTTTGGAAAACCTTTGAGCCATAGGCTCATTTACAAAGGTACCTTGTCACAGTAAAACAAATGAAAATACACAGTATAACAGTATAACACAGAATAACAGTAACTTAAGATATAGATACAAACAAGCTGGTACAGGTAGGATTGATGCAAACAATACCAGAGTTATGTTGTCCTTAGCAGCTTAATAGTAAGCTTTGTCATTAGTATTGAGTACGGCTTTGACTAGTGGCAACTACAGCTTCGGGTGTTAACAAGGTGGTTCCGTAAGGACGTTTTGAAGCATGATATAGGTGGAGCTTCGGAGATGGAGGGGGGCAGTGTGTTGAACCAGGAGGGGGCCCTAAAGCTGAAGGCTCTTTGGCCGTGAGAGGTCCTAGCTCTAGGGATAACAAGAGAGGTTTTCCCAGAGGTCCGAGTATGAACTAGTGGGACAGAGCGGCAGATGGTGGTGGTCAATCCAGGTGAGGATAGCCCAAGGAGGGTCTTTTTTGTAAGGGTACAGGTCAGATATTTGAGGCGCTCATCAAGATCAAGTACCAGTGCTTTAGCGTACAGTAGACAGGTGTGTGTTAGCCTAGGTGCCCCAGTAATTAACCTGCAGGCCTTATTCAGAGTAGTGCGAATTTAATGGAGTGTGGTCTGATCCGCAGCACCATACACCGGCAGTCCATAGTCCACTAGGGACAGGATAGAGGAGGTGACTGCGAGTCGAAGAGCCTCCGGGGGGAGGCAGTGTTTATACCGATGTAAGATGCCCAATCGGATATTAGTGGCAGTGGCTAGGGCAGCGATGTGTCCATGGAAGGAGAGGGAGGGGTCAAAATGGATCCCTAGGTATTTATAGGAGCAAACTTGTTCGAGTGGGAAAGAGGACCCAGAGTGAATGAGGACTTTGAAGTTGCAGGAATTGTTTTGAGGATGAGTGAAGAACATGGTTTTTGTTTTTTTAAGATTTATCACCAATCTATGTTCCTTGAACCAGCCCTCGGTTTCAGCGAAGGACTTCTGCAGCGAGTTCTGGAGGGCAATAGGGCTACGACTTGAGGCAAAGATGACTGCATCATCAGCGTACAATAGAATGTTCCCTGAGCAAGAGCGTGAAAGGGTGTTAAGGTAAAAGGAGAATAGTAAGGGGCCCAGAATGGAGCCCTGGGGAACCCCAGAAAAAATGGGACAGATGTAGTTGCCAAGTTATGTACTCTGTAACTAATCCCGGGTCGCCCCTGAAAAAGGGACCACTGGTCTCAGTGGGCTTACCCAGTTACCAAAATTTAAATAAATAAATAAATAAATAAAAATGTCTGAGTAGGTCCCATTAATTTTTACACGCTGTGAGCGGTCAGACAGATAACTGGTGCACCAGGAGATAGGCCCAGCAGCAAAACCAGAGAGACTAAGGGCATCAAGAAGGAGGGGGTGGGAGACAGTGTCGAAAGCTTTAGAGAGGTCAATGAAGACTGCACCAGCCAGAGAACCAGTGTCTAAGGAGGAGTGGAGAAAGTTGTAGAACTCTAGGAGGGCTGTGTTGGTACTGTGGCCCGCTCGGAAGCCATGCTGCTCAGGACATAGGACATTGTAGGTGGAGAGGTAGTCAGAGATTTGAGAGGCTACCACTTTTTCCAAGGCCTTGGAGAGAGGAGAGAGAATCGAGATTGGCCGATAGTTTCCAGCCACAGTCCTATCACCACCTTTAAAGATAGGGGTGACAGTGGTGACTTTCCAGGCAGTTGGAACCTTCCCCAGGCAAAGAGTGGTTGATGAGGCACGTGATCGGGGTAAGGACTGTGTCTAAGACCAGCCGTAGGATACACGGATCCAGGGTGTCACTGCCTGTACTATTACTCTTGAGGGCAGTGACAAGGTGCGGCCCAAGTTCTTGGGTAGAAACACGGCGGAAGAGAAAATAAGGGCGAGAAAGATTTACGGCAGGCACTGGGGGAGGAGGGTCAAAAAAATTTGTAGGGAGGATAGGGCTAAGGTCAGTGAATGAGGTGTTGAGGTGGTTGGCTATGAGGGCTGGGTCTGAAGAGATCACGCCATTAATGTTGATCTGGGTGGGTCATCACTCCACTGTTAGGACATTCAGCTAGTGTCCAAGGTGTGATCAAGGGTAGAACGCAGTTAAGTCACAAGCATAATTTGAAAGTTTAAAATAGGCATTCCTGGGGTACACAGGTCATCCTATATAGAAATAGGGCTAGTATTGCATTAAGCCTGTGTACTGTTTCCCATGTGCTAATGAAATTAAAATGTCATAGTTTTCTATTTCCCCAGGCCCCTTAGGTTTGTGTAAGCCCCAACCCCCAAAGAAATTAGATGTGCTCCTGGCTCACTTGAGACTGTACAAAAATGTCCAGAAGTGCAGGTTTACAGTTGACTACAGGGTATGGACTGAAAGTGTCTTTCTCTGCCTGACTCTGTTCATTGCCCTGTGGATGGTGGTGAGAGTGTAGTGAGGTGCATGACAATGATGTCAGTTATTGCATGTACAGAGCTAGGATTGCTTGATTGAACATTTGTTGTTGTGATGTCCTCTGGTTTGATGGTGGGGAAGAGGACGAGAGGAAGCCATGGTAAAAAACAATTGAGGGGGAGGGGGCCTTACTGTGTGTGATGGTATTGCAGTCTTTTTCTGCTGGGTAGCTGGAAGCAATGCGGGAGCAGGATAAACATGCAATAATCAGTATTTCTTGGCTTGCATTGTGTCCTGTATAAGTGATCAAAATTTACCATTATAATTCAGGTCTAGTGCAACCATCTGCAGGCTAGTGCAATTTTAAATCAACTTGCCCTGCTGGCTCGTGCACAAAAAGGTTACGGTTGACCTCTGCATTACACCCAGTCAGTTGCTACATTGCCCTGGTAGACACGGGATTCATCTGGAGGCTTGCCACTCCTACAAAGGATAGAGAAAAGCATGATAAGACTGACTTACATGGGCAGATTATGCTGATAAGGTATTTGCACTTGTCCTGGCTCGACACCCCAAAGCTTCAGAGATTGTTTTTGTGAACAATCCATATGACTTGGAGATGACCATCAAAGACAGTGTGCATGAACGCAGGACAACATGCACATCATACATAGGAGGGACGTGGAATATTAATATCAAGAAAAAAGATAAGCTGCCTGCTTCAGATGAGTTCCACATGTTCAAAAACTTTGCTAACAAAATATGCATCCAGCAATTCCTGAAGGGTGAATTTAGGGTGTTTACACGTCAACAGCCAGACATTCAATTTCTATATTCTTTGAGGAGTAACTGTTGGGATCCATCCTCTGAGGATGAAAATGTGAAAATTAAAGAGTTCCAGAGTCACCACATAGAAGCAGACATGATACTTCTGTATATATATACTCACAACTGAGGAAGAATGGAGTAAAGGATGTTGTACTGGATGCAGAAGACACAGATGTAGTAGTCCTAGCTGCATATGTATCACACCAGATCGATGGTGTTCTCAGCTTGAAGAAAAAGAAGGACATATTTGACTGCAAGGCACCGTGTTCAAAAGAAGTTGCTCAAGTCATTGTACCTTTTCATATACAAAACGAGAGCAGATGCAGTCTCAGGGTTCTTTGGACATGTAAAACAGTCAGTATTTCAAAATGCAGTGAAATCTGAAGCAGCATATAGGTTTTATTATCAGATGTTGGAAAGGATCTCCCAGTGACACCAAATATTCTGGACAACACTGCAAAGTTCTCTATCGGGTTTGTCTCTCGAGATAGTATCAGCAAGATGCTAGCTGAGGCTTGGGCATCAAAGTGGGACAAAATGAAGAGAAAGTCAACCCAGAGATTACCTCCTGACCATGATTCACATGATCTGAAGGTGAAGCAAGTTAACTACCAAGTGTACATCCTGATCAACTATGACAAGCCTGGCACTCCACCATCAACCCTGGACCATGGCTAGACTCCGATTGAAGGGAAATGTCAACCTCTCCAATACACAAAAGCACCTCTACCAAAGAGCCTCAGGGATATTGTTGAACAAAAGAGTGTCTCAACATCTGGAAAAGATGATGCGGAATGTGCTACAGACCAGGATTCTGATAATGACTGAGAATAACATGGAAGAAGAAAAAAAAAGTAGGAGATTTTGGGTATGCTCAAATGAAGACAGCACCTCAGACATTAACTGAAGAATGTTATGACAGCAATAAGGCTTTGAACATTATGGATATTAGAAAATTGTATAATCTGACTAATGTTACCAAAATAATGTTACCAAACTAGAACTTTTTAACCAGAAATTATACTAACTGTGCAAAACCAGATTTTGTAAAAAATAAAGGTTATTTTTCTGACACTGAAAAATGACATGCATTATATGCTTAAAAGTTCTGGGGGTGCGGGAACTTGGAATTAAGCAGCCGTTATTGTGGAAATTTGAGAATATGTTGTCATGGCGTCTTTGGCGTCAAGAAAGAACATTTTTATTATAAGAAATAAATTCCTTGACCCCCCCCCCCATTTAGACACCAAATATAGCTTTATACGACAACTATGAGCTGAGATATGCCACTTTAGAGATTTTTGGTGGCCATCTTGAATTTGGCCACCTAGCGGCAATTGCCCAAATTTTTGAGGTCTCCCAAGCCCATCTTTTTTAGCACCATTTATTCATATGACAACCACCTTAAAACCTTTGTCCCCATAAATTGGTCATGGACTCCTATTATTTTTCCCTTACTATCAGGTCCCCTTTGTGGCAAAGTCAGTTAATGCACACCTTGGTGTGCATTATTGCTCACTTAAACACAGAAGCAGCATCTCCTCAACCTAATAATAGAAATATTATCAGAAACAATAGATGAATGAATAACATCATAAAGTTGCACAACACAAGTTGGTGATATTGCTCGTTTCTCTTGCTCTTCGATTGGATGAGCCAGATCACCTACCATACCTGTATCTACTTAAGACAGCACTGTGTAAAAAGCCAAGTTTCTTTTTCTAAGTAAAATGTTTTACTATTGAGCCACTGCTCAGGTGCAAAACCACTCCAGGGTGCTTCATTCAGGCCCTGTTCACACTACACTTGAAAAAGCTGTAATGGTTTCAAAACATTACAGACTATAAACATTACAGTGTGTCCACAATGCCAGTGAACAGTGCAGATAACGGTTTTAGTTTAGTTTAGTTTAGTTTATTAGTCTAGGAATTAATACCTTTGAGCCAGGGCTCTTTTACAAAGGTTCCATGTCACAAAGAACATTTAACAAAGCACGATACACATTACAGGCAAAACCAGACAGGAAAGTTACATCATAAATTTGCTATTAACAGTTTAAGGCAGTAACGTTTTTAAGTTTCATAGAAAAACAAGCTATAACAGGTTCAAGCGAGTAGACAATTTCGAGGTTAAGGAAACTTCCAGGGAGAGGGTGATCATTAGGCGCCAAAAGGAGGCTAGAGAGGAGGGAAAGGTGGTGAGCGGGAGAGTAAGAGAGAGGGGACAGGAAAAAAGGGGGGGAGTGAGTTTGGGTGGGAGACAGGAAGTAGTAGAGGAACCAGAGGGTTCATTAGTCAGGGAGGAAGAGGCCTCAGATGTGAGGATGGACATGAGGAGTAGTAGTCTTTATCTAGCACAATCACAGTTGCTAGTGGTGGTGAGGTGGGCATAGAGCATGGATTTGAAAGCTTCAAGCCCGAGGTTGAGGATAGAGTAGGTGGACTAAGCACATTGAACCATGTCGAGGCCCTGTTCGAAGATCTTTGTCCCTGTGCAGTCCAGCATCTCGGAACCAGAAAGGTTGGCGTTCAGATCTGATGGAGGGTCGTGAGCCAGGATTCAGTCGAGATGGGTTTGAATACATAATGGAGTCAGTCCCAAGATAGATTTTTTGCCATTGTGCAGGTGAGATAAATAAGGCGATTTGATAGGTTCAACCAGCCTGATTCATAGTACAGATCCACACGTGTGAGTCAGTCTTTGAGCCCCGTGGGAGCGGCAGGCCTTATTTAGAGTGATTGAGATCGCCTTAGAGCAGTGGAGGTAGCTGAGCCATAAATAATAAGGCCATAGTCAATGATTGAGATTATGGAACTCTGTATAGCTATTCTCAGTGCCGCTTGATTTAGAAATTGTGATTCTGAATAGTATTCAAGGCGTTAGTTCACTGTTTTGCAGTGTGTGTTGTCAATGTGGGTTGCAAGGTGAACCCTTGGTCAAAAGTGATGCCAAGGTATTTGAAAGTATTTACTTGGTCCAGTGTAATTCCCTTAGAGGTTTGTATGGTGAGTGGAGTATGTTTATTTTTGTTTTGGTGATTGGAGAAGAGCATGGCTTTTTGTTTTATTGTGGTTTAGCACAAGTTTACTATCCAGGAACCACCTTTCAACACTAGAGAAAGCAAGTTGCAGGCTTTTCGTAGGGAGTTTGGATCCTTGTGGGAAGAGAATTACAGCATCATCAGCATATAAGATTATTTTCTCCTGGCAGATATCTGGGAGGGAGTTAAGGAACAGGCTAAGAGGAGCGGTCCAAGAATTGATCCCTGTGGTACACCGAGAACTGGTTTGAAGTCAGAGAGTTCATTAGAGATTTTTACAGCCTGTCACCGATTGGACAGGTAACTTTTACCTAAGCACAAGGACCTTGGCCAGGCCTAGGCTAGAAAGTAGGGAGGTAAGTAGGCCATGATGGACTGTGTCGAAAGCTTTGTAAGATCGATAAGACTGCACCTGTTTGGCACCCTTTGTCCAGGGCTGAGTGGACTTCTCCAGAGAAATCAAGTAAGGCTGTTGTTGTACTATGTCCTTTCCTAAAGCCGTGCTGTTGATTACAGAGTAGATTGTATTTGTCCAGGTAATCAGAGAGTTGGTCTGCCACTATTCGTTCAAGTGCTTTGGAGAGGAGGGAGTATTGATATTGGTCGATAGTTTCCTGTTGAGGTTTTGTCCCCCTTTGCGCACTGGGCGTAACTATGGCAGATTTCCATTTGTTGGGAAATTGACTTTGTTAAGTACATACACTGCATTGGATGTTCCTGGGGCAAAGGACAGGTATAGCTGGGTATCATCGGCATAACAATGAAAACCCAGGCTATACTTCCTAATGATCCCCCCCCCCCGGGGCAGCATATGCACTGTGAACAACATTGGGGCCAGTACCAATCCTTATAGAACTCTACAAGAAAGGAGGCTGGATATAGATGATGAATTCCCCATCACAACCCATTGCCTCCTGTTGGTGAAAAAGGACTCAAGCCAGCAGATGACAGTACTGGTGAGTCCGCAGAGCTCCCTAAGGCGGTCAAGCAACACACAATGGTCCAGTGTGTCAAATGCTGAAGAGAGATCAAGGAGAACAGGAATTGTCTTATCCCCTTGATCTCTTGCCCTGAGGAGGTCATTCTGCACCCAAACAAGCGCAGCTTCTGTACTATGCCTAGCCCGAAATCCCGACTGGAAGGGTTCATACAATTCATGAGTCCATGAGGTGCTCTTCCAACTGAAGCGCCACCACCTTCTCCACCACCTTTGCCAAAAAGGGAAGGTTGGATATAGGACAGTAATTTGCCCCGACCTCCAGGTCCAAAGATGGTTTCTTTAAGAGGGGTCTCACTAGTGCCTCCTTCAAGGCATCCGGAAAGACCCTCTCGGATATGGAGCACCCAACAATCAAGGCAAACACTGGGCCTACAGAGTCAACACATCTCATTAAGAAATGTGTCAGCACTGGGTCCAGCTCACAAAAGGTGTGCTTCAGATTGACTGCCACCATAATGACCTCACTAACCTCCACTGGTCTAAACTCCCCCCAACTAGGCGGAGTGCACTCAGAACACATAAGGTGACCACTGCCAGCTATGACATTGTTGGATGAAGAAGCCACCTGCCGGATCTTGGGCACTCTGTCCGAGAAGAACTGAGCAAACTCTTCACACACTGTATTAGAAAAAACCTTTCCGGGCTGCAGACAAGCAGGATGGAGTAGCCTGTCTACAGCTCGGAAAAGCATAGCTGGTCGGTTCTTCCATGCGGCAAGCTCCCTGGACAGGAACGCTGCCTTCTTACGGTTGACTGCCTCCTGGTATGCACTATAATGCATACGCAGGACCATTTTGTCCGCCTCCAAGCCGGACCTCCTCCAGCAGTGCTCTAACCTCTGACCCATCCTCTTCATCACCCTGAGATCTCAGTCAAACCACGAGGACCTCAGGTATGAAGAAAACCCTATCATTTTTTTTGTATACCTACACAGCTTGAAGTATACACCTACACTAATTTCAGGTATGTACCCACACTACATAAAACTTGATGGAACCTCACTAATTACAACTAATTACCAAATTATCCAGTCAGTTAACATACTTACCAATCTAACTACCCCTACTCCCACACTAACTACAGAACACTGAATGGACTCCCCATGCCTACAAAAACCCTCTGCAGACAAACTAATATCAATTGCAGTGTAACGGTAACTTAAAAGTTCCCCTGTTTCTCATACAGCCATGTCCTGACAATGCAGTGGTCTTCTCAGATGCTATGCCCTCCAGCTGCTGAGGCCAACTCAGACCTCCTTTAGCTGCGAATAGGTCCTTCATGCTGCTGCTGCTGCCAAACCAAGCATCTTTAGCTGCTGCTCCTGAATGCAGACACATTAGTACTGACCATAGACAAAAAACATTGCTCCCAGTTGAAAGAACACACACCACTCCTGACTGAAGATGCCACACTAAAGTAAAGGATGGACCATCTCAGCCATAATGACTACTTATATAGGGGACACTATACCATGGAAAACACATATGGGCAAAACACTGGCCAGGACAAAAGCACCACTACACTATGGAAAACCTTAAAATCAAAAATGAAATAGCCAAACCTGAAAAATGACCACAAATGTGATCTAAAGCCCTGTTTACACTGGTCATTTCTACACCATTGTAGATGGTTTGGAGAGCCATACTGCTGTACATATGCATGGGTAAACTGCGCTGGCAACAAAACAGTGTGGCTCCTCTGCTCCTCTTCCAGAGAAGCTGAACTAGTGTAGGTAGTTTCAAGTGCTGTGTAAACAGTGGCCACTTTTCAGCTCACTGCATGGGGTAATTTAGCATCACAACACACATGGAACTACGTGCTGGATGGGTTTCACAATGCAGTTCCCAAAACACCAGAATGACATTGGTGCAGATGCTGATCTCATTAAGTGGTGTACACCACTGACTTCATAAATGACCAGGGGTAGACTGATATTGGTGTAACTGCCTGGTCACTGTAAACAGGGCTTATAGGTAAAGAGACCATCAGTATGTATTAAAAATAAATGTTAGGCAAGTGTAGTGTATATAAGGAATAAGGGTTGACAGATAGGGGTTTATGCTATGCTAAGGTACAAACTGTTGGATCAGGATTGGGACTTCCAACAGGATGTACACTGACCAACATAATATGCCCTGATGAAACTGCCTTACCCACTTATAAAATGTTCAGTAGTGCTTTAATCTGATGCAGGAACCTTAAATGGGAAGTTCTAGGGCATTAGCATAAATTAGATATGCAGCAGGGATTGGGCTGCAGCTGACTGCTCCACTAGCTGAGTGCAACTGACTGCAACTGACTGCAGGGAGTGGATTGGATCAGTGGCTGAGCCAGGTTTTTTTTTTTGGGGGGGGGGCAATCAGTCAATCAAGGACTCCACAATGGGCACAAAACAGTGAATAAAGATGGTGGAGGGGCACCAATACTCACACTGGGGCAGCCAGGAGGGGCGACTGCCCCCCCAGGCCCCCCCCCAGCTCCGGCCACTGGATTGGATACATGGTCATAGTTGGTCCTGTTCTTTTAAAGAGGTACTCTAGAATATTAATTTCCTGTACTGCAGTGTGATCTGGGAAGCTAAGCTCGATACCTCAGCTGTGCTTTCTTGCCATGTGATCAGTCTGACTGGGAAGCCTGGGCTAATGATTAGATACCATGTGATCTAGCCCAGGTGCACTGTAGTTTAACTGAGGTGTAAGCAGAGCATTTGACAGTGTTGTGTGTTTTCTGCTCCATTCCGTATGCAATACTACATTTTAAAGCAAGGTTTGCAGAAATGTTGCTGATGGTTTAGTTCTGTATGCATATGTTTCTGCTGTTCTGTAGCATCATTGTTTTGAAATAAATTTTATTTTCATTAGGTGTTTAAGATTTTGTTTCTTGTGTGCGCAGCACGCAGGCTTTTTTTTAAGTTTATTTTTAGTATTAAAATATGCTTAAAGTTGTTGCATGTGTTCTTTCTATTTGCAGGATTTCTTTTTGATATTGATGGGCTATTTCATTTGCATTGTGACCCAGAGGTTATGTAATTAGCATGCTGAGTTTTTTGGCAGACAAGCTGTACTCTCAATTTATGCACCCCATCGTGTGATGGAAGCAGAGGTTTGTGCAGGGTTACTACAGTACCATGTGATGGGATCATAACCAATGAGGAAACAGAAATAACCAGACCCCATTTTGTAAAAGGGGACATATCCCATCAAGGGGAGAACAATCCATGAGGCAAAATAGATTTGGTTTTTGAACTCCTGCACTCCCCCACCATGGAAATATTACCACTGAGGGGCCAATGGGCTCATAGAGGTCCCTCACCCTTTGGGCTAGTGGCTTTATGAGCTCACTAGTCCCTTTATGATAATATGTTACATGACATGTATCATATATGCTCTATATAACACATACACTTATTTACCAACTTTCAGTTCCAGTTAGCAAAACAATATAGGCATAAATAGCATAAGTCAAATAAGAAACCTGGAGAATTCTTATTTAATCACCTACTTTTAAATGTTCCTTTAGATAACAGGTACTGCCATTTAAGATAGAAGTATTTCATCATCTTTAGCTCAAATGGAAGAAATGTATTGAAAGCAGGACCCCGTTTGCACACAGAATACTTCTATATTAGACCTATAATTCAGCAGACAAATTCTAAACAAATGTTTTCTCTCAGAGGGTAAGGGAAATGTTCTTGCTTTGTAACTTCAGGTTTATTGAGAAGGAAAAATAAAGTCCAGTGGTATACACATCCTCAAATCAGTATAGAAAGGACTACAACCGGTGCATTACAGGTGTGTTAGAGATCATGTAATAATCCAAAAGATCTGCAAGTAATACTTTCAGAGTCCACTAGATCTGTGGTGCAGTGCAATTCCAGTGTGCAGTGTTGGTCCAAGGTCTGCTGATGGTTCTTTTCTGAAAAGGGAAGTCTGACTTTTCTGTAAAATTATTCTGTTCATACAATTCAATAAATAGTAACATAAGCAATTATAAAAGAGTATGTCAATTTAAGTTGCACCCACCTGATAAGCCCCTTCATATCAGATCACTTGTGTTCAATAAAAAAGTCATATGAATACAAGTTCGGAGTGTGTTTTGTAAGATTCCCATATTCTTTCCCCTTTACAGTAAGAGAAAACACACACACACACACACACACACACACACACACACACACACTGTTTTTTTTCCCAGGCAAATCACAACTAGATTACAGAATTAACCAGAAGGCTGCATATTCTTAACTTGAAGTAGCAAAACTCAGGACGTGGTTCTCAGTCAGAAGAGACCAATGCAAAATTGATGTGAACCAGTTTGGTGACAGTCCCTTGTTTATGCCCCCCATCTTGAATTATGCTCAGAGGTGGGTTCAGGAGCTCTGCAGTATCTGCACACTTAAAAATACATTGGAGCATGACAGGTAGAGAGTTAATACTGCTAGCACACGTTGCACAGCCCTTTTGCCATGATCCCCCCCGATACTGCCAGAAAAAACGATGGTAGTGGGTCAGAGTACTGCACCAGGTACACATTTCTGTCAAAGGGAATATATAAGTGAGGGACAGAACTGGGTATACAGGGGTTCCACTAGACTACAGTCTAGGTTTGGGTTGTGGGCTCACTTGACTACCAGTGAGGATAGTAAGGGGCAAAGGACAACATCAGCTATTGGCCACAGATAGGGTTACCACCTTTTAAGAAGCCCAAAGTGGGACATTTCTTACTGAAACATGATTTTACGCAGGACAGTACATAACCACGGCCAATGCAACAGACTTGTTTTCTCTATATAATCAGAATTAAGCCTAAGTATTGTAATTTCCTAGTTGTTTCTATTGTTTCTTATCACTTTAAAGCATTTTAGTTAAGGTATTATAGGTTTCTGCAACATTTAGTGGAAAGTTAGAAAATAGTTTTTCTACTATAAAGTCAGGACATGTGGTATTTTTCATGTTTTTTTGCAGGACACAGCTTCCCAAATCAGGACTGTCCTGCGAAAATCTGGATAGGTGGTAACCCTACAGACCACCCACAGGTCCATGTCAGGGTACACACACACACACACACACACACACACACACACACACAATACACGTATGTGTGAAAGTAATTGACAATGTTACTGTGCACAACAGTGACATTGGAGTGCCTTATAAATATCTGTATTCTCAGTACAGCCTTTTTTTTTTTTTTTTCGGCAGAATGGGGTGCGATTTTCCATCATAAAAATTGAGATGAAGAACTGGGGTTAGAAATGTATTTATTTGTCATTTTTAATCCAGCACCTGAAGTCAAGATAAAAGCATGGACTTAATTTCTGATGAGTCAACAAAGAATCACAGTCATAATGTGATATAACTTGATCTACTTGGCAAGCCAGTGAGCATGATCAGGCATTACACCATAGAAAGGTTTTTGCAACTGCCATTCTTTATTTCTAAATAGCACTGTCAAATGAATAAAGGATTGTAATTCCGATTTCCTAAATAAATAAATAAATAAAGTCAGTCTCTCTTAGTGCTAACACTAAAAATACCACAATGTGTCAAATGACTTATTTCCCTTCCTCCCTGCTTTGTTGGGACTTCCTTCACTCCCTTAAGCCTACTCTGGGCATCTTGCTTTTTAGCCTCTCTCAACGTATGGGAAGAATTCTGTACTGCATTTTGACTTATCTTCTTAAACTTGTACTTTTGTGGTAAACATATTTTATTCCCATCCTTTTACCTGTACTATGTGGCTAGATTATATCCTTTTCTTATCTAATGAATGACATTTATTACGGTTTGCATCTGCTGGGCTCCCCCTTCCATTAGCATCCCCTTTCCATTATCCCTCCTCTGGGCATACCAGGAAATAAGCTTTGGCTCAGTGTCTTTCCCAATCATTAATTTCCAAACAAATAAAATAAACAGTAGTACATGGGAATATCAAGCCAGGATTCTATGCTCTCCCCTACTGTACATTTTATCTATTTACTTGTCACAGGTGGCATTTATTCCGTAGCTGTTCAGGATATAAACTTTGGCTTTAGTTTATTTTCACAAGTAGCAGCAGAAGTAGCTTTAGTACCCCTCTAACTCCCCTGGGTGACTCCATTTTAAAATTGTTGAGATCTACGCTAGCAGTGAAGATGTCACAGCACCCACTTACACCATGTAACTCAATGCTGAAAGTACTTGAAAAAACTCTGAAAATACATACATTGGAAGCAAATATTGGTATTTCACATTTTGCTGCAACTTTTTTTTTGTTAAACTCTAAATTAAGCAGACAGGCACAATATAGGGTCTAATGGTGCTGACGCATCATGTTTCTATGCTAATGCAGCTCTCAGGGGCAATGAAATTTCAGCAACCCAAAAATTAAGACCCCCTCAAAAGTAGAGAGGGATATGAACAAGAGAAAACTAAAAACATGTACATCCAACAGCTACTGGAAAAAGAGTCGACTGTTGACACAAAAAATGAATAACATTTTCAAGATATGATGGTGCAGTACTCCTTAAAGACAGTGACTCTCCAGAGATTTCAGTAAACACTCACAAGCACAACCCTTGTATTATGGTTGGAAGAAGCAGCTTAGAAATTACTATAAAGAACTGCACAGCATTTATACACTTAATATCTGGAGGAAAAAGAAGTTCAGAGTCCCCATTTACACTGTGCATCTACATAAGAGAAATTCTCTGCACTTGTCTTGTGGCAAGCATTGTTCAAAACCCATACCTTCTGCTAACCATGTGACATTTAAACCATCTTAGAGATGCTCTCAAATCTGCAGAAAGAAGGCCTTCCTCAGGCACAGTTCTAAAACCTTTTGTAGTGTTGTTATTGAAAGGACTGTATTTTGACTGCAAGCAGCCAGCAGCCTGATCTCCTTAAAGCAGCAGTAGCATTTAAATAATTTAGTTGGCAGTTAGGACAAACCAGATCATCAGTGTTGGTATATTCGATTTTCTTTTTGCTTTATTTCATTCCCAGGGCAGTAGAGAAGATTTTGAAGTCTTTAAAAGTTCTTGTTCCTTTGCCAGGTCCAGCATCATAGATGTCAGCAGATCAGGGTGGTTCTGTGCTGTTGGCCATCAGAATAATTTAATGGCAACATCTTGATATATCTGCACTATGAAAACAATGGGTGCAGTTAAAGTGCATCCTCCAGGGAGGAGATTTTTTAAAAGATGCTGGGGGCTGCCATCTTTATTGTAGGTCCACACAAATTACATTTGTAAATTAAACACTCTTTAAAAATAGCTGAATGAATTTAAATATACCACAATGAACAATTGAAGATTATCAGGAATGCATTGCTGCAAAAAAAAAAAAAAAAAAAAAAAAAAAAGTAGGATGACATGTTTTACTGACTAGTACTGCTGCTTTAATTTCCAAATTTGGAACCCCATCCCTGCACTGTGACATTCTGTGATGTAAGTGAAGAGCACTGCAAAACTAAATACTTCATCACAGAATGCTGCAATGCAGGGCAGGGCTCTAAATCTGGAAGTGGAAGGGATCAGGCTGTCAGCTCCTCTAAGCTAAAATAAGATACTTCTCCTCTCCCCTTAAACACCAAGAAAAATTTTAAACTGTGCCTGAAGTAGGACCTTCCTAAGATTTGGAGGTACTTTTATTATTAATGGAAACTGGTTCTCTTTTAATGCAAGTTCTCCAATTATTATGCAGATGCACATGTTTTATTAAATGAAATATTTCACCAGGAAAGGCACACTGATCAACAGGTTGCTCATCTGTCTGGGGGGGGGGGGTAATAGGGAGGTTGTAACATACATACAACATAATCATTGCTATTACAATTAGTTCAGGGTAGAACAAAACATACTTAATGATCATTAACTAGCAATTAGGACATGGGTAATACAAGCCAGTGCAAACATCAAACAACTAGTAGCATAGAATAATAGCATGGTGTAAAGGCAGAGAACATAGCAATGATGATAACGAAGGTGATGAGCACCAAAAGTACATTCAGAACAATAGTTTTGAATTACTTCAGAGACAGAAAGTGCTACCACAGGAGAAAAACAGAGATGCCTAACAGACCAGTGAGTGGTGATGCTTTAATGGTTGGGGGACTACTTGCAGATACAATTCACCGAGATGAAATTGTGCAGGGAAGAGGAGTGGAGAGGGAGTGGAGGGAGGATAAGTGGTGAATCTGGGGTGGAAGGGCATTCCAAAGTTTAGGGAGCCAGTGTGAGAAAGCCAGCTGACCTACTGAAGTAACACAACGAGGAACTGCCATTAACCGAGAATCATATGATCTAAGGGAGTGGGAGAGTACCAAGCCAGTATTTAGATATAAATTTGGTGCAGTGGAGGTGGCAATGGTTCTTGAGTGAGGTAAAAGACAGGGTGCGATAGAAGTTACAATGGTGAGTTAAGGGGGGAGTCAAGTGCAAAGCGGCAGAAAGAGCTAAATAGGGTGTCCAATCTGGTCAAGGAAGACTTGGGAGCAGCACTGTAGACTTCATAACAGTAGTTGAAAATTGGTAGGATCATCTTCTGGACAAATTCATGCCTTTCCAGTAGTGGTAAGCAGCTGCGGTTCCTGTATAGTGCACCAAACTTGGGGAGCAGCTTCTTCAGGATGGCATCCACATGTCCAGAGAAGCTGAGGTGTTGGCCAAGCCAAACCCTCAAATATAAACTCATTCTTAAAACTTGCAGATCCCACTTTTAACAATTTCTATGTTAAATACGTCCAACACCCATCTAAGCAAAACCTCAGTTTGATACCAATTCATTCTAGACACTACAGATATTCTCAATAATAGAAATTTACTTTTTCTAATGTGAATATAAACCAGCCAGAATCTTTCTTACAGCAGAATGCTAAAACTGACAGTTGGAGGGTACTCCATTAAGATGTCTACAGATATAAAAAAAAAAAAAAAGGAAGGTCACATACATTTGAAGAAAACTTCACCATCTTAAGGTGGCCATGTTTCCCTGGATAAGAGTGTTCACGGCTTATCCCAGCATACTTCCTCTAAGCGTTTGATAATATTTAACAAAATAAAATATTGCTTCACTAATGGCACAAACATCTTTAGCTAAATGGTAATTGGAGATCAGAAACAGATAAAAGATTCTGCATCTGTGTGAATGATGTATATAGAATAAACCCATAAAGTAGCATAACATTCAAACATCTTAGTGTATGTGTACGAAGGGCTATAAATGCTGGTCTATGTTAAATCCCTGTTTCTGCACCTTGATAACAGAACCATCCCTGGATGGAATTGCTTAAAATATGGCATGCACATTCTCTGTGCCAAGATCCCTGGATATTGTTTAATGAAACAGAGGGATGAAGGCTCCACTATTAATTTTAGTAATTAACAAAAACAAACAAAAATATAGATATGTTTTTTTGATCCACCCAAGTTTTATAACCAAAATATTGTGGTATGCTACTCTGTCAGGAATGCAGTGGCATGTGTTATATTCTTCTAATATGCATATCATGTACAACAAAGCTCAGGTTAAATTGTACTTATGCAATTTTATGTGCTCACTGACTCTCAACAGGAGTGTAGCCAGAAGTTCAATCTTGCACAAATACACTTTCATGCTGCCCCACACCCTGCCAAAGAATAAGATCTCTTATGACCATGTATCATTTAATTAGTACCACATACTGAAAGGATAGGATCCAGCCATAAAACAAATCAATATGACAGTGTAAGATTATGGTCCTGGAATTCTGCAACTGTAACAAAGAACAATGGCCAACCTAATATCACAAAAGGTTATACATATATAATAAGGTGATGCCCAAAATAAAATAATTTTGTTAAAAGTGCACAACCACTATTCAGTGGCAACTTTCAAATACAACTGGACCATATCTTCCCTCACACCACAGTAGACCAACAAGGTTAAGAAAGTTCTATGAGAAAGACAGGCGCAAAACAAACATATACATAGAGTATGTCTGCCCACACCCTTGACTCCCAAACACTGTATTTTCACCCATGTTGTGATCCATTTCCTATATTCATTTTGTTTAAGAACATTAAATACACCTCCTGTAAGGTCACCAAAGAACACTTCCTTCATATATAAGAACTTGTTCTCCAAATATATGGAAGGTTTTCTTAGAAACAAACTTCAAATGAGTCTTTATGGGATACTGTAATCCTACCTCATACACTATATAGCTCTGAATCCTGAAAATATGATTACCAATCAATCCAGTGGTTCCAAAGTTTTAAGATTAAAAAGACCATCTTAAGGATGCCAGACACAGTCAGGTTCACGTTTGGCCAAAAGATGATGCTTTTGATAGTTTTACTGAGAACGTTTGTAGTTTTTAAAATCCCGTTTCTGCATTACAAGCAGTTAATTTCATGAATTTTTCATAACAATGTTTTTGCCACAATGGTATTTTCCATTTTTCCGAGTCTTGGCAGTCACAAAACTAGGAGAGAGAAAAAAAAAAGGAAAAACTTTGCGGGTCACAAAATAAAAAAATGCTTTGATTACTAGTTTGAAACTTGACAAAGTGGGGTGTAAGGTTAACTGGTCAAGTGTCTGTCTATATAATTTTTTTTTTTTTTAAAGCAATACTTTAAGTTATTCTTAAAATTAGGTTATTTAGCATCATGGGCCTGTGTTCATGACTTGTATAACCTCAAACACAGAAACATAAATGTTGTCAGCAGATGGGAACCTCTTGGCCCACCTAGTCTGCCCGGCTTTCTCAAAAGGAGAGCAAAAATAAACATGGCTTTTCAGGGCCATGTGCAAGCAAGCTTCAGGTCTAGGGCAATATGTATAATGATGCAGCTGCTTTGCAAGTAGTCTGCAGGCCCAGCACCATGCATGTGATGATGCACCTGCTTCATGAGTGGCACATAAAACTACCAGCCTGGTGGTCACTAAGCAGCTGCTTCTTTACTGGCTTTTAAGCAATGATCATAGGACAGTGTTGGTGCTACCATAATATCGGCACAGCCATGTCATCAAAAGTAAATGAGAGCAAACCTTGCACTAAGTGTGCCAATATTAGGGTGACACAAACTGAATGATAATTAAACCTAAAGGAACACCACACCACAGAATTACCATGGCTCCTGGACTTTTAACCAAATTTTTTCTTCCATTTCCTTTAAGCTTTTCTCTGCAACCCCAAGAGACATAACTACAGGGTTTTTTTTTTTTTGCAATTTATCATACTAGACATCTTGTGTAACATTTTAAATATTGTCATATATAGCAACTACATAATTTTTCACTACTGATTTTGCACATGTGCATTGATCAACAAACAGATACATCCAATAGGATTACATTTACCTACACACTGTACACATTTCTTCTTTACAAGTACTGTTAAAAGAGACAGGCTTCCCATACTTGAAAACTATTCTATTAATGTTTCACATGAATAGTTTTCAACAACAAAAAAAATATATATTTATTAGACATTTGACATTGTATTTGGATGAGTAAATATGCATACTCAGCAACAAAACGAGCCACACCTTTGGGCATAAATCTCAACTGTTCCTCATTTTGCCTAACATTTACATGTGTCCCTCCTAAACTTTGCATTTCCATGACTGAACAGTAGGGACTGTATGCACAAAATAATGTCAAACAGAGTTACAGGCTTGTCCTGCAGAAAATGGATTTCATGCTAAGACCCTCAACATACTAGCTTTCTGAGCAAATAACACTAGTTGTAAGATGTGCTCCTGATTTTGGTCCTTTGTCCCCAATTTATTTAAGCAGGAGACAGAGGTATGGACTAAGACAGAAACATGTGCCTTCTAACAAAGCTTGACTATTAATATGGTAGTAAAATACTAAAACAGAGTTTCAGAGAATTACCATCATGGTGCTGGATTCTTTGCATTGGATAAGATATGGATGCAAATTGTAATATAACTATAGCATTTAAAATTAAACATTCACATTTAACTAAATTTAAATGTTACCCATTACATGCATGATGGCTCCTTAATAAAATAAATATGTTTGGAGTATATTGTGTTAGCCAGGAAGAAGAAGTGATAATACATTTACTGGGCAAACCAACAGTTCAGGCATATATCAAAGTGTCTTGATCAGTTTTGCATCACAAGAGAAGCTGAAAATCATTTTTATTCAGGATTTAAGTTAAAAACAATGTACTGAAGACAGCATGGTTATTTTATAAATGTATCAGTAAGCTTCACAATGTGTCACAGCAAGTAGCAAAACATTACTAGAATATGACAAGCATCTTTGCACACGGGAGTATCAGTGTTTTAATTCATTCTCTCACACACACACACACACACACACACACACACACACACACACACACACACACACACACACACACACACACACACAAAATAGATAAACAGGTATAAACCAGGAATGTTTTAAATGCGAGCCATGTAGCCATGACTGTTTTAGGCACTGCCAACATTCTATATTAACAGAACTTCCAAAGCCATGGCTTCCTTTATTGGATACATTACAGTATCAAACATGAGAAAGGAAGCATGGTAAACCATCTTGAAATTCAGACTTGGATGGTAATAGAAGCCCAATGCTCATCCTATACAAGAGTGTTTTAATAAATTGTGGAACAGATCAAGGAGACACTGTCATTTCCTTGAAAATCTGGGCTAGTTGGCTCCCAATGGAGTATCCAACTAACCTGTCATTCCCCTCACATGCAGTAAAATGGGTAAAGCTCCCATGCTGATAAAAGCATTTGCAGTCGTTTCTGCTGTAGAGTGGCCCAAATATTTGCCCTCACCCATCTTATCAAAAACTCAAGCTCCTACTATAATACAGTATTACCCATTTACAAACTGTAAAATTTTATAATCACATGTACACTACATTTAAGTGAATAGTTTTAGATATTGCAGGATTGAAAATGTTTTATAAACTTGTTTAATAGCATAGCAAATTGAAGTTAATATAGCCAAAGTGCTGCATAAAAGGAGACATTGTATGCATTCTTGCAAAGGTTTCAATGTTTCACTCTTCAACTGAACATGAAGGAAACGCCTAGTAGAATGCCACATGTGCTACAAAGTTAGCATATTTGAAGGTCATAAAATGGCAGAGATTTGCCACAAAGAATATTATGATGATGTGATATTTCCATTGATTAAGCTAGATGCACATAACTTTATTACACAACCAAAAAGGAGTCTTCCAAAGGACTGCTACCCAGCTAGTTTGCACTTTTAATACTATATATGCTTTCAGTATATAAAGCAGAGTAAATACAAAAATATTTTAAAAATGCATGGATCTTTTACAAAAGACATTGTGTGGTCACTGACACAGCAGAAATGTCCTAGTAACAAAAACATTAAGTGACCATGATCATTAATATGTAAATACACTATTTTTATTCCACATTTTTACTGCCATTTTTTTCTTAAGACTGATAAATAAAGTCTTAATTTCTAGACCACAGCTTTGCAGTCACCATATAAGAAAGAGTATACAAGTTCAGCAGTGCAGAACAGTCACGTTTTCAAAATGTAGAAGTAATTTAGCTAGTTCAATAAACATGGGGGTCCACATGTTAAACAGAGAATACATGATACATACAAATCATGTTGCACTGCCTTAATAAATGTACAGAACACCTACACTTCAGAGAAATGTTCAGCTTTTCACTCACTGAAATGTGACAACACTTCCACGTCTAGCATTTTATAAAAACAGTAATGAACAAAATAAATGAACACTAGGCAACAGCATGTTTGCAGTTAAATACTTAAACAAAATGCCATGTTTTGATAGGTTTCATTACTCTGTCTTATGCCTGTTCCCCACAAACATAATATGGCAAATTTTATAAACTACTATATTATGCTTTTAAGAACACTAGTAGTTATTTTTCTACAATAAGGAATCAAAAAATATCCTTTTTGTAAAAGTTACCTGGTAATATAATACACAGCTATTCAGAATAGTTCCTGTATACAATTTTTGCCAGCAGTAGACAGTGCTTCATGTAAAGAAAGTGCATACATATCATTCCTACCATAAATTTCCATATAAAATACCGATTCACTGAATATGTGCCTTGCATATCTTCAGATCAAAATGCAATTTTACAATTAAAAGTAGAACTGTCTAACCTGGGACCCCATGTTTTCTGAACAAGCCACTTTCCTAAACACTGGTTTACCTTCAGTTACTATTTCATCTTCGATAGTCATTTAATAAATTCAGTTAATGTTTCTGGTCTACAAAGTGGTGGTAAGGACCATTTTAGAACGGTATGATGTAGTTTAGCTCCTTGTTACATTCATACATTGTTGACATTTTATTTGTCCTACTATGTTACTCTTAGCTGAAAGACAAACTACATTAAGCAGTTCTAAAGTATCTGCCACCACTGAGTAAATAGGGTATATCTACCAAGTTACATAAAAGGCCAGTAAAGGCAGATCATTAAAACAGTAGTTCATGTTCACTATTTTTTAACAGATCTATACAGGACATCCTTAGATTATCTACTGCAATAGGTTTTCCCCCATTCACCCATTTTTAAAAAAATAATTTTTTTATTATTATTTTTGTAAGTAGTATGCTCCACAACAGAGGAGGAAGCCATCTTCCAGGAGGATTCTTCAGCTGTGAAAGCTGTATTCAAACTGAAACTCTGTCTATGCAGAGCAAGCACATGTTTATGATTGACAGCATAGTACTCCCCCAACCAACTAAGCCTTGTGAAGGTGGGTCTGGTAAGGAAACAGGATATTTTAAAAATCTCCAAGACACTACCTTGGCATGGAAATTAAATAAAATGGTTGAAGAAGTAGGTATATTAATTATGTTTGTTCTAGCTGCTGAATATCCAATTTCTTTTTTTTTTTGTATCATTTTCTGATGCTACATTAGAACTAAACCTAGGATTTAAAGGCACCACATAAAAATGTGCAATGCAGTTCTTCAAGATACCTTAAACAGCAATTCTGAAACTGTGAAGCAACAACTTTGCTTCACTGCACTCACAAGACCCCCAGATCTACAGTCTGACACCCAAGGCACTCCATGTGCCATTCAATACTGCATTAAGAAAAAAAGACTGCAGACATAACCATTTCATTCACACAAACTCCTAAGCACAGTCAACCCTAACTTGTTATAATGCAAAATAGCCATGTCTCTCACACACACACACACACACACACACACACACACACACACACACACCCCAAATGGTTTAATTCACATCAAAACAGCATGGCATACAAACAACCTCTAAAGACTTCCCAAATCTAAATCAGGTATTTGGGTTTACTTAGCATGGTAACATAGATGTAGTCCCAATTCAAAAACAATATGGTATATAAATGGTCATGCACACATATTGAGTATGTTAGTTAAAAAAACATTGTAATATCATCCTTTTGTTTTAAAGTGATATCAACATTTTAACCAAGAAAGATACTAAGTATGACATGAAGAGATGCCACAAATGCAAGTTTATTACATCTTTCATATAATATATACACACACACACACACACACACACACACACACACACACACACACTCCAAAATGGAATACTGGACATACATCATAAAAATATGGCAGTGTCTGCAACTAGGTAGCCTGGCTGGCCTCACAGCAGTAATCAGTGAATGAGGGCAAGGCCTAGTGGAGGGATGAGACAATGTGCATAGTGCAGAATATCTGGACTGTAGCAAGATGGAAGTGACCAGTGTTTTTATACAACACACATTTACACATTTTTTCCTGGCCTGTTGATTGCAGAAATGTATAGTGACAAAAATCACCTGCAATGCTCATTTTGGTATATATTCTTTTTAAAGCATCCTGCAAGATTGTGTGCAACCTTGTACTACCACCACTTAGTCACAAAAAGTAAACAAAAATAACAATCCACTTACACTGCTTATTTATAAAAGGGTAAGAGGTAGCAGAAAAGTTGTTTCATCATAGCATTTTTGTTGTGAACATGATCTCAAACTGAGGCCTGACACAGAGTCTAGAAGAAACTGAAAACATGATGGGTGTTGTACTATCTGAAGCTCCAAATATATTTTTTTTTCTGAGCTTGCTATGCCAGTATGCACAGCATACTAGGCATAAGTAAGTGCAAAATCTGACTATAAGATACAAAAAGACCACTGCAAATTTTGGGATGGGGATGGTAATAATCGTACCTCTCAACTGCTATGAATTTTGCATAGTGCTATGATTTTTACACCCAAGTTTACCCTTGCTCTGTGAAGGCTTACTGATATTGCTCATAAATTAGAGCTATTTCTGGACACATGAACTATAAAAAAAATAAAACACTGGATTAACTTGATAGAAACACTTCTTAAACACTAAACATATGGGGATCACTATTTTTAGATTTATTATTCTTTAAAAATGTGAAAGTGCTGCACATTCTGGCCACTTGCTCTGAATTTTGAATTCCAGTGCTATGCATTGGCAAATGAGAAGTTGAGCGGTATGGAAATAATAAACATAAAGAATAGCAGTAATAGTAAAAAATATATATAATTATGTTCAAGCAAGCTGCTGTAGAAGGTTATAGAAAAGTTTGGGTAGACAGATCAGTACATATTAGCTGAGGCTTATAAACCTGATCTCCCAAAATTATACCACCAAAATAATAATTGCTTCCTTCAGATTTATACTATAACAATCATTTTACAGCATTAATCACTGCCTCATAAACCAAAGATACTGCAGTACTGTACTTGATTCTGTCCTGTCGTTTTCATACTGATACACCGACTATCCTCATGGTGGGAGTACAGTGTGTTGTGCATGTATGCATGGGGGAGGGGAGTTCTTTTGTCTTGCAATTATCTGTATAGTCACTTTAAGAACAATTTAACGACCTAGAAGAGTTCAAAGAAAAAAATAGGGGCAACAGCAGTTTTGATAGCAATCAAACCTGACAGAAATTCAGTCACAATGTCTTGGTAAGAACAACTGCAATGAAGGAACTGTTTGACGATAGGCAGCAAGCTATTGCAACAATTAGGAAACGGAAGGATCAAAAACAGCCCCCCACACACACACACACACAGCTAGAACCTTCTTCTAATTTGATTTTACAATACAGATGGGCCTATTAGACAGGAAAAGGTTACAAACGGTGCCTACAACACATGCGATATGCATTTAATTTAAATAAAGACCAACATTTAAATCATCCAGACTAAGGGATTACGTGTCTCCAATAACTCAAAACTACCACTGAAATTATCGCTGCTCCTTACTTGCTCATCTAAGAGTCCCTTTACATATTTTAGTCAATGACTAACAGGAAGAATTATCTTGAGGCGTCATAGTCTAGAAATCCAAGCTCCGCCATGCTGATTTTTAGAGCACTTTAAAAAAAATACAAGAACAAATGAGAAATGAATGCCGATGTATTGCTTCCCTTTCCTTGATACAGCACGTTCGCACACAGCCTCATAATTATTGTCGGACAACTCTGGATTGTTTTCTATTATAAACTAGATCCCACACAAACGGTAAACATTCGCCTTCAAAAAATGTCATATTGGTATCGAAAACCGTAAGCCTGGAAAAAAAAGTTAATTAAAAAAATGCCTATTTTTTCATTAAGCTGCCGTTTCATCTTTCAAAAGGTTAAGGCTAGCAAAGTGCCTTTCTAAAGTGCTCCAAGACTATTAGGCCTCAAGAGTTTTCCTCAGCCAGGCCACTTGCCCGTTTACTTGGGAACCACAACAGAAAACCGAGCTATGCTCCTTGAGTGCTGCTTGCCTCTAGTGCTGCCCAGAGCTACAACATTTTTGTGGGGAGGTTCACGGTAACAGAACAAAAACAATTACTACAACAACATGCGAACAGATTTGTAAAATAAAAACAAGAACCACCTCTGGCCACATGCTTTTAGAGTTCAACGCCCTTAAAGAGACAGCACCCATATTTAATGTTGGGACAGAGCAGGCAACAAACCTCGCAGCAGTTTGTATCAATTTCACTTAGTTGGGTCACATTCTCTCTCATTACAATTTATATTTGTATTATTTTAAAAACGTGCTTGTAGAACGAGTTTTCGTGATGTCACCCTCTTTTGTGCGCAAACTCGACTTTCAAGTAGACTAATGAAGTTAGCATGGGAGTTTACAATTCATAAAGACAACTAAAAGAAAAAAGGGGTTTACAATTAAGAACTAAGAAAGTCTGAAAATAGGAAGTGCAACCTTCCCTCACGCTGTACATTCAAAAAGTATAAGGAATCACAGAAGGAGCCAAATAGGGAACTGTATCAATTAAAGCAGAAAGAAGTGGGGAAGGCAGTCAGAATAGCAAAGGCCCAAACCGAGGAAAAGATAGCCAACTCAGTTAAGAAGGGGGGTAAAACATTTTATAGGTACATTAGGGAGCACAGAAAGGTTAAGAGAGGGATAGTGAAGATTAATAAAGGAGAGGGGAGGTGGGCAGAGGGAGACAGTGAAAAGGCAGAGATAGCCGGCCTGGTGGCACTGAGGGATGAGGCGCTGGACGCCACACCTTGCACCACGCTGGTGACCCAGGTTTGGGTATGGACTCGGGTCATCGGGGGTCAGCAGGGGGAAGGAGGAGTGAGTGTCCCCATGGATGCTCTTCTCCTTCGGGTTGGGTTACCAGGGGTGCTGTACGCACCCGACGTCCCTGGGGACCGTTGGGAGCACTGGCTCTCATGGGGCACTGGCGGCTTCAGAAGGGCTGGAGTCGGGGAGGGGAGGACGTAGTTAGGCACTGGGCAGGCATGCGTCAGCACACACTTGCCTGAGCCGACATCCTCAGGGAAGGGGAGGGGGCCGGGAAGCACAGAAAATGGAAACCAACCTCGGCAGTCCTAGATGACAGCTGCTCCAGCTGCCTAGTCCAGGAACAACAGGCAGACCCTGCTGTGCCAGGGTGCTCCATGAAGATGGGAGGAAAGGTAGGAGTCACCCATGGGCACTCTAGGGGCAGACTCAGTGTCGGGGTGGGTAGCATGAGCGAGCACGAAGGAGTGGAACAACGGGGCGATAGGAGGGGTTAAAAAGAAAGTTAAAAAAAAAAAGGCAGAGATACTGAATGAATACTTTTGCTCAGTATTCACAAAAGAAGAGGAGAAGGAGTTACCAAAACCAAACAAAAGAAGGACTCTGGGTAGGGGGATTGACACTAGTCCATTTACAGAAGAAAGAGTTCTGAAAGAACTCCTAAAACTCAAGGTGGACAAAGCAATAGAGCCTGATGGGATTCATCCCAGAATCCTAAAAGAACTAAGGGGGGTACTAGTGACACCACTGATCACACTTTTTAACAAATCATGGGAGGATGGGGTGGTATCTGAGGACTGGAGGAGGGCAGATGTGATTCCCCTTCACAAAAGTGGGAGCAAGGCAGAAGCAGGAAACTACAGACCTGATAGTTTGACCTCAGTGGTAGGGAAAATGATGGAATCACTTCTGAAAGAAACAACTGTTGAGTACCTAGAGGTCAGCGGGGCACAGGACCCAAAGCAGCATGGATTCACAGTGGAAAGGTCATGTCAGACAAATCTAATTGATTTTTTTGACTGGGTGACCAAAGTAATAGACCAAGGAGGGGCTGTGAATATGGCTTACCTAGACTTTAGCAAGGCATTTGACACAGTACCGCACAAAAGATTAATAATCAAGTTAGCCAGCTTGGGAGTGGGTCCCAGGGTGGTAGCGTGGGTAGCAAACTGGCTGCACAACAGGACACAGAAGATAATAGTGAATGGAACTCATTCTGAAGAAAGGGGAGTTACTAGTGGAGTACCTCAGGGCTCAGTACTGGGTCCAGTCCTCTAACATTTTTATAGGTGACATTGCAGAGGGCCTGGAAGGAAAAGAATGCCTCTTTGTGCAGATGACACAAAGATGTGTAACAGAGTTGATACACAAGGGGGGGTAGAAAGGATGAGAAGGGACTTGGCAAAGTTGGAGGAATGGTCAGATGTATGGCGACTTAGATTCAGTGCAAAGAAGTGCAAAGTAATGCACCTGGGAAACAACCCAGGAGAAGAGTACACAATGGCAGGGGAGGTACTAACAACAATAATGGAAAGGGACCTGGGGGTAATCATATCAGATGACCTAAAGGTGGGTAAGCAATGTGAAAAGTCAGTCGGTAAGGAGAGCTGGGGGGATACTGGGATGCATATGGAGGGGCATCACAAGTAGAAAAAGGGAAGTGGTTATCCCTCTGTACAGACAGTTGGTGAGACCCCATCTGGAGTACTGTGTGCAGTTTTGGAGACCCAACTACGCAAGGACATAGACAGGATGGAAGCAGTCCAGAGGAGGGCAACTAAAATGGTGCAGGGTCTGCATCAGGAACCATATGAAGAGAGACTGAGACAACTTAAAATGTATACCCTTGATGAAAGGACAGAGAGGGAGGACAGGATAGAAACTTTCAAGTACCTCAAGGGAATCAACAAACGTCCAGGAGGGCAGCATCTTTCAGAAAAAGATGTGCAAGAACAAGGGGGCACAATTTAAAGATAGAGGGGGGACGACTCAGGGGTAATGTGAAGAAATTATTTTTCAGGGAGAGAGTGGTGGACGCATGGAACCGCCTTCCTGGGGAGGTTGTGGGGTCTAAAACAGTGGGGGAATTCAAACATGCATGGGACAGAAATAAGGCAATTATAGTAGGGGGTTGCAGGAAGTAGGCTGTTGGTTAACTAGAATCTGCAGCTTATCCAATAGGTAAGGACATGGGCAGACTGAGTGGGCCAAGTGGTCCTTATCTGCCGTCAAAGTCTATGCTTCTATGTACACAGATCCAATGACGAGAGGAACGGGGGTGGGGGCATGGTAGCCACTGCAAGTGTGTGTGCGCAGCTTATATCGATCTTGGGCCAGCGCTGACAAGAGCTGTGCACTACATTCGGTGGGACTGCGAGCACAAGCTGTCGACGCGATTTTCTAGCTGAAATATCCGGTTGCATGGCGCTACGTATAAATATCACTGGTTAAAAAGCAACCAACCAGCAACGGAGATCGCACTCGAGTTTTTAGCGGGTACAACAAACAAACCACTGGTTGGCTGTTTTAATTTTTTTTTTCTAATTCCATAGTGAGAGACTGATAATTGTAAGTTTGGTAAATGGGGTAGCCCCCCTCTTACTTGGTGTACGAAGACATCGACGGGGGACTCGAGGAGGATGCCCTCCCGGCTCGTCATGGAGATGAAGCCGAAGCCCATCCGCACGTTGAACCACTTGCAATGGCCTGCTCCCTGCAAAACCTGCTGCTGTTGCTGCTGCAAACCGGAGTCCTCCTCTTCTTCCTGTTCGGGCAGCTTCCCCGGCTCCTCTCCACCACCTTTACCCGCCCTTCCTGCAAAAACAATGAACATTTAAAAGGAAAAATGCAAAACCCCTACATAAAGAGTCGTAGCAATGTGTGCTGTTCTTAAGTCCATAGAGCGATACAGATACCCCCGCGGTCTATGGGGTGAATTTGCCCCCACGCTGGTGGCGTGTGTGTGTGTGTGTGTGTGCACAGCGTCTTAAATCAAGATCTACAAACTATTTTACGTTTACAGCACCCGATACTTTACTTGTATATTGCTGATTCAGGACGGATCCCATTCCAACTTTGCCAATTCACAATTTATTCTCTCTCCTTGAATGGCGCGGGAGGAAGGAGAAGCGACGTACTATTGCACAACAACTTGTTATTGTAAATGCAGAGAAAGCTCCTAGTGTTGTTTTCCACCATGCATCCACTGGAATAACTTTCCATTAAACTCGGGTGGGGGGTGGGGGGCAGGTGTGCGAAATGTTTCCCCCTCGTCACATTGAAACTGTGCTCAATCACACACAAACAATTCAGACAATAGCCCACAGAAAGACCCTTTCACGTTGTGAATCAAAGGGGGCGGTACAAAACATTTCGGAGATCTATAACAATGGGGGTTGCCGAAAACCCCCTGTGCGATCTGATAAACCGTAAGGCACAGGCATAAAGAAAAAATCTACACTAAAAACAATAGAAAATAGAATTAACCTTCGGCCATGTTGCCCCACGAGCCCTCTGTTTCAAACTCGAGAGATGAAAACTTTCCTGTTTGATTGAAATGATCTTCTGCATCAATCTAACATCCTGATTTGGAGCGATCACAAATTTAGTTCGCATGGTCTAACGTGCTTTCCCTCTTTTGATTTTTTTTTTCTCTTCTCTCTCGCTCCCTCAGTCTCTAGCCCCCATGCACACACGTGACTTCGTCAATTACATGCTTTCTTGCTACTAATTTCACATCAGATCCTTAAAGGGGTGGCAAGAGGACGAGATATCCAATCGCCATTTCCACCTAACCTGCCACCAAAATAATTTATGATCCAACAAGAAAAGGCAATTAAGTTATTTCTCAGCTAATATGCACACATTTAGGGAGGCCAAGTAGCTGGATACTGACAAGCTATTACATTGTTTTTGTAACTTACCATCACGTAATCAAGCTGTGATCTGTGAATCGTCTGATCTGCGGTCTGTCTGTCTTTCTTTTTTCTCCCAAAAGTAAGTCTTAAGCCTATTCCAAACCCGCTCCAATAATTCACAAGCCCAATCGCTTGATCAAAACCGAGCTTTAATTGTTCCGGGACATTATGTTTTATTGAGTTTAGAATTGCACATTCTCCTGTATAAAACACGTGTTCGGCTATTAAAGTCGTAACATAATTGTGTAAAATGCTATAGAAGCAATGCCACGGTTGCCCTTTCCACATAATACACAAAACCACTGAGTGCTATTTGAAAATATTTTCAGTGTAAAGTATATTTCATAGGTTTCTCCGCCATCTCTTTCCGGGGAAGGGGATTTTATGAATTACTTCCTAAACAGGAACACTGGTTTAAAACCCCACGTTTCGAGGGCCAGTTTTTATAATCGTGTGCTTGCAAAATCTGACGAGTCAATTCCTTGAATTTAGAAAAGCACACGTTGAACGTTACTCCACCTTATCTCTGCTAAGTATGACATAAAACGTCAATCTGTCACTGGCATCTAGAAATGTTTAAGTATTTGAAATGGACGTGGATAGGTAATGTAGGTCTGCGCTATTACAAAACACGGCGAGTAGTCCACTGCTTACTTAATCAGTGCTTTGAACACTACTTTGAAGTAGTACAAAAAGAAGGAACTACTTTAAACATGGCTATTAATATTAATAGGAATGCATTATTTAATAGGTAATGGACAGGAAGTGAAAGTCAGGTGGGAGTATATACTAGAGATTTATTTTCTCGTTTTCTTAGTTTTTACCTAAATAGGAGCATATGAAGTTGAATATAGTAACCATTATTAGCAGTCAGTTATCATGGTTCTGGTTTTATAAACAGCCACTTTTTATTTTGCTTAATTTCTCATTAAAGAACGACTTAATGCATGCCCTAGTTATCACATAAGTTTCAATATAAGTATGAAAATAAAAAAGTAAATGGCTATTTCCTATGTAACTGTACTGTATTGCTAATCAGTTTAATTAGCTTTAACAACAGATATTCTCAGTATTTGAAGACCTGGCGCCATTCTGTCTGACCAATTGTAAATGGCTTTTTACATTTAAAGGCATGTGTACTGCTTTTATTGCCTTCCATCAAAGTGGACAAATCCACTTGAGCTTTTTGGTGGGTAGAGGGATAATAGGCTGGTTGAACATTTGCTAATGGGTGGGGGAAGAGTAAAAATACAAATAATCTAGCAAGCGAGGCAGAAGCTCTAAATCTAGAAATTCATTTGCAGTCTTCAACCGTAAATTTCATTTAGGTTATTTCAACAATGCCTTGATTGAAGGTTGAATTCTTACAACCTGCTTAGCAGTTTATCAATTTAAACAACAATCATAGTGCAACACAAGTTGCATGCTTTTTCATCTGCTTTGTTACATTGTACACCTAAAATGAGTTCAGATGTATTAATTTAAACAAAATATTGTATTTGCTTCAAATTTATTTATACAATAACTGCAATAAAGTAGTCCTTTCTTATAAATCAGCTTCCTTAGTGGTCTAACGGTTACAGTGTTTTCTGAATATCAAATATAATGTAAATTACTTTCTTTAGTCAGCAAAATGCATGTTTTTATTTGAATGCATTATATACATCCAAACATAATTAAATGTCTGACTTTTTGTTAAAAAAAGAAATCCTGCAGATTGAAGTCATACATATTTGCAGTTTAAACATTGTATGTCTGCAGAGTATACTGTGAAATTAATGCTTATTTGCATAGTGCAGATACCTGTATTTTAACTCATCAACCATTGATTTTTGCATGCCATACCCATCATTTGTTTCTGGTCTTCGTGTAGTTTTAAGGCCCCCAGTATTAGTGGCATTAAGGTTAGGGTCACTGGACTGGTCAGTGGTGTCAGATGTTATTGACTCATTCATTTCCTGTGTGAGGGCATCAGCCTTTCAAGTTTGTGGAAGGTAGAGCCCTAGCCAGCTGGGAACTCTCAGAAACCTCCCAAAATCCATTGAAAAAGAATCATTCAAAGAGAAAGCCCCCATCCTCACAAACAACTTGGGAAGAAGAAGCTGCAGCCAACATAACCAAATCTTACTGTTCCTTTAAGCTAACCTTGTCTATACAAAATTATTTTTTATTACTGCATATCTGCTTAAATTCTACATGATGCTGTTTATACAGCACAATAGTAACCAAGCATCATTGGATTGTTCATAAAAATACACACACACACACACACACACACACACACACACACACACACACACACACACACACACAAGGAGTTGAAGTAATAATGACAAGATGAGAAAGATATCTTGGCTAGTGAAATCAGTAACAGCAACATATCAAAAATATATTACTGTTGTCACAATAAATATTTTTTAAGTGGCTGTCATTATAGTGAAATGCTGAACCAATCAGAGAGCAGCTTTCACAGTGCTGATGACATCAAAATGCCTAGTGCAGCACTGGAGCCTGCTGTTAAAATGAAAGAAAAACAGCAAAATCTTCAAAGTGCAGATTAAAAGCTGTAACTTGTAAACTACTGTTGCATTTATTGAATATACAATCGCTTGACTCACAATAAGCAATTTATCATCACTTGTGAGTGGTCAGGACTTTCATAACTCACTTATGGCTCTGCCACTTGTGAGTCATGGTCCTGCCTCTGACACATTAAGATAAATTGCATATTTTGAGTCAGCCCCATTACCTATTCCCTATATGTGTGGTAGCACCTGTATATTAGGGTTGCACTGGTGTTTCATTTAAAATGGCCATTTTCAGAGGGTAATATCTCGGCTGTTTTAACCCGCAGCACTGTGAAATGTGACATGCTTCTTGTCAGGCCTATGTTCTCATAACCCACCAAATTTTGGAAGGCTGTTTTGTACTTTTGGAGATATTAAGGGTTGGAAGTATGCATTTTATGCCTGATTTGCTAGCTGAATTTTTGTGTTCAGATAACTAAAAATGGTTTAGAGTTGAACTATGAAACTTACAGGTTTTGTAGATATCATATGAGAATATGTCCTTTTAGGGTTTTATTAAAGAAAAAATGTAGTTTTTAAGTTAATTGTGATTAATTGGTCATATATGCATGTTAAAAAATTACTGAAAAAATAGCTAAACCTACATAGACAATTTTGTTTTCCATGTTAAGGTTCTACATGAACAAAAACTTGTAGTTAATGTAACTTTTTAAAAACATAAAAGTAGAGGGTAAGAGGTGTGTGGGGGGGGGGGACGGCAAGGTACACAGCATACTTTGTTGTTTAAATAAACATATTAGCAATTAGCTATAATCTCTTAAAATTAAAAATGTCCACAAAGTAATATTTCAGACATTTTTAAGAAAATGTACTCAAAATATGAATATGTTTTAACATTTGCAGTACAATTATGTTCCTACTTTGCAGGCACTTTGAAAAGTATTTGTAATTTTACAAAATTTATTCAAAATATGACTATTTTTTTAAATTTGCAGTAGGATGGTTTTCTTTGTGTGCACTTTTGAAAAGTGTTCATATGGGATGCTACAGTGGAGGGAGAGATGGGGAGACAAATGAAGGCTTCTGACAATGCATTATCAGTCAATCACTATGCATCAACTATTTTATTATGAGGAGGAAGGAAAGGAGGGAAATGAGGGCTACTGAGTGTGTTGGGTTGGAGGATTTGCTCTTATTTGGGGATGGGGCTTGATTATTATTGTGCAAGTGTGGATGGATAAAGGATTTCAGCAGGGAGGTGACAATAAAACGTGTTAGGCACTTAGTTTTCGGTCTGAAGGCCCAAATGGTCCAATAGCCCACAATAGTAGGGGGTTACAGTTGTAGTACATAAGAGTTCATGGAAGGACTGCTGTTTTCCCCTCCACAGAAGTCTTTCTAACTTTTCACATGGTTTTGAAGGGATAAGTACAAGGGATACACAACTTCCTTAGAAAGTAAGAAAATGTATAGCAAAGAAAAAGACTGTTAATACTCATTAGGGAATAAACTATTAGGGTTTCAAACACAATGCCCACAAAGTTTGGAACTGTCATATTGGGGTTCATAGGTGTAACTCCCACACACAATACCATGTCTGCTACCCTCATTACCCAAGGACAGTCAACAGGTACAAAGCCGCAGGTTTCTGGTATGGTGCAAGAGTCAACATATTAAAATAAGTATATAGCAACCCTAATCCCCACCCTTCCCCTGCCCTTTTTTCCTGTAGTGCCTCTTGTTAATGCTGCCTTTTCTCAACTGATACATAGTTTAATTATTTTTATTTATCAGGCAGGCTTATGGGCAACAAGGATGCATTTTCATAGATGGCCTCTGTCAGTTACAGACAGGCAGATTACATCAGAGTTGTAGCATGGGTAATTGTCATAAGAAAAATGTTAAATATATAATAATCCACTTGTAGTGTTATAAATGAAACATTCATGTTGTATATTGCAACAAGCTGTACTCCAAAGTATTTTAATTACTGTAACAAAGCTTAAATATAACATATGAAATTTAAAGGGACATACAAATGCAAAAAACTACATTTGAGAGGACAAGATTTGCTTAGAAGAACAGTAAGATGCATGATATAATAAACTTATGTACAATTACTTGTAAGTTACGGACCTCAGTGACAAAACATAAGCAGAAGTCTACAGCAAAGCTTTCCATGCAAGTTTCTGGTCAACTGATGTCACTGGGTTTTGTGACTGAAAAGTAATTAAAAATTAATGTGAGGCAGAATTAATGAGGGGCCCTAAGAAATACATGGACTATTTCAAATCAAACACAGAAAACCCTGCACTAGGGGTATCAAACAGAATGTAGACATACATTTCCAATAATATTAAAAAAGGTATCTACTCCCATTAAGATTTCTGCTTCAGACATAAACAATTTAATTCTTATTTGTTTGCTATACTATATGAGGTTCTTTTGAGAAAGCACACACAGCACATTTGTAAATTATATAAGATGTAAACTAAAGCTGCTAAGTGAAAGGATTGATAAGATGAAGATGAAACAGTCTGAAGAAATGTACTTTCCAAACCACAAGCTGTTTCACATGTTGCCACCCAAAGAAACAGTAAGTTATAGTCCAAGAAACCAGTGTAGGTGGAAGAACATCCAAACAGTCTTTTATCATGATGGGATTGACTGGTGAGATATAATCCTCTGTACCTCTAAACATTAATGTAATGGTCATTGTGAATCCTGGTAGCTACCAAATACAAAAGGAATGCCAGTGTGAACCAGTATGCATACCATACAAAGTGTGAAATATGTATTTTGGTATTTTTATGCCCTTTTATTATATTTATTTATTTATTGAATTGTGTTGACCCAGTAAGCCCACTGGGCCTAGAAGTCCCTTTTTCAGGGGCAATCAGGGAAGGGGGATACAAATGATAAGCAACTGAAATTGAACCAGATTAAGCTGTTTTTGATATGTGTAGTTTAATAAGAGTTTATTCATGTTTTCAGATTTTGATATGTGGGACTAATAATATTGGACAGAGAAGTTACTACATTAAGTAGAGTGCTTTCTCTTTTTATCCAATGGAATGTTAAGATATTGTACACATTTTATGTGTGAAACTAGTGTGTTTTTTGATGTATGTAATGAACTTAAACCTGTTGGTTTTCTGAACAGGTTGCTATTGTGTGTGTGCAAGAATGTAGATTCCTTATCTTTGCATGTTTCTCTGGATTAAATAATTTAATAAATTGTGGATATGTCACAGCCACCCTGAAAATGTCAGATTTATTTTACTGAGTGCTTTTAAAACCCAGCTACCTCACAAATGGCATATCCACGAGTGAGATCATTGGGTTCTGAATTCATGAATGGAAATTAACCTGATATTTTCAGCACAGCTATGATATATTCAACTTCTGCAATGACTTATTTTTCACTCTTTGTGCACAGACACATGTAAATGCTTTATTAGAGCTAGATGTGTGCTCATTGTTTTATTTGACACTATTTTACATTGTACTATTTGTGCTTTAGCAGTGTACTTCCACCTTGTTCTGCCCATTGATCCATTGTTGTTTGTCTTGGTTGTTATAGTATTGTCAAAATGTTTACATATGATGTTTAGAGTCAGCATAAGAGTGTTTGAACAGCTGGTTCCAAATCAAGGTCCAGTTGGAATTCAGATTTTCTTCACAAGTGGTGACAGGTCAACTAAAAATAAATGCTGATGTAAGGGCATGTAATAAACTAAACAATGTTATTTTCCCACTTGCCCTATCATAAGCAGAAATAACATAGTTTATCTGGGCAAATGTATTCACACGGCCATTGTAAATAAAGATAGTAGCATGGTAATGTAAAGTTGCAAGGGATTCTAGGTTCATCATTATCTGCAGCTGCACACCTGCCCTCTTCATAAGGGATAACTAAGTACAGTGTGCTAACATGCACTAGTGTGTGTCAGCCTGCCTGTCTATCTATCTATAATGTGAGCTGGGGCAACTGGTGATGTTATAGATATCCTTTAGATTGTTGTTAGGGTCAAGCAACAGGAGTAAAATATGGCTAATGTCAACAGCAGCCCCCCCCCCTTATATTTGATATATATAATAGACAACTACTTTTCTTTACTTTATAAAGCTGTTGTGACATAGTCTAGTAAACACAGTGATCTAAAATTGTAAAGTATCAAAATTACATTTCTTTTATTTGGTAAAAGTGATGCAAACTGTGTTAGGTAAAATGTTATTTCTGGCATAATTTAAACAGTGAGGGAAGTGCATGGAACCTATGATTGATCAGAGACAACAGAAGAAAACAGGTGATTTAGATAGGATATCGTTATCATGCAGTTAGGGCGTAGATATCAAACATATCTGCATTCTATGATTGCCAGCCTAAGAATTAATTTTTCATCTTATACAGAAATAGTTATTTGTCCATCTATCTCAGGGTCAGACAGGGGTACAGGGGGCCCACCTCAAAAGTTGATACGGGGCCCACCTGAAAAATCAATAGAGGGATGGCCAGGGTTACACACTCATACCAGTATTCCATTTAAATTCATCTTATATTTACTTGCAGTACTCAAAATAGCCAATTTAATTAGAAAACAGATGAAAAATTGAAAGATTTTGAGAGTTTAGAAGGTGCTCAGGTACCCAGCAGAGGGGGACCCACCTGGAAATTTCCAGGTATCCAGGAGGGCCAGCCTGACACACTCTCTCTCATATATATATATATATATATATATATATATATATATATATATCTGCAGAATTGACTTTGGTCCATAATCGGAGTTGCTTCTGAAATTGTACTAAGCAACCCAGTCACACTCAGTATATGTTTGGGGGAGGGTGTGTGAGAATTTTCTTGTTTAGGAAACAAGAACACCATAGGCCCATGGGGTCTACCTCATGTGTCACCTGATTATTCAGCTGTAGTGCCATGATTTTAATTCAAAACAAATTATCATGTAAGTTAAAATACAATCACATACAAGTATACTTCAGTTTTAGAACAGACAAACGAGACCATGTCACACAAATAAATACCCTTGTGAAAAGAGACATGTGAAGCCATATACTTATTCGTGGTTGTTTCTGGTAGTAATTTAGCGCGAACTCTAGGATTCAGTACCAAATCGGGCTGCGGGATCCACGAGATAGTAGCTGTCGGGAACTGATCCCACTCCCCGAATCCCTGACTTTTGGCATGCTGTCCTCTAAATGTTGTGTGCTTCATTGTGCCCTAGCTAATGAACGGCGGAACCGCGGAACAAAACTCCTCAGAAAACAGTGCCCGTCTGAAAAACAAAAGTAGCAAGCAACATTGGTTCCAAAACGTTCTTTATTTGAGGAAAGGAAGAACCCGCTGCTAGGTAAAAGTAAATACTGCGGCAGATCAGATTTGACAGCCGATCATATTCCCTCCCTGAACCGCCAAACTAATTGCTCATACGATTAAGTAAACGTGATGGCAACTGTTTTAAAAGTATGTATTAGGTCACCTGAAGGGTTCAGATGCTGCAGCACCCTTTAAAACTCATCTGTTAAGAATAGCTAGCTAATGTCCCAGTTCGCATCAGTGATTTCCATATTTTCAGCCACGGTACTAGTGTTTGTAACCCTTTTGCATGCCATTATAAATTATGAAATACGTTCAGGGGGGGATTTATGTCCCCTAGTAGTAGAGGGATAAGTCTCCCGTTCATTGGAAGGCATTGTTAGCTTCTTACAGTTCGCTAGGAGACCTCAGAGTAGTCGGGACCTTTAGTGCCCGCCCCTCCCCCACACACCACACACCTTGGTTGCTTTCTTGTGGAGCACATCGTTTTCCACAATAACACAAGACCGCGTTTTACTTTCCACCAGACTGGCGCCCGAGTATCCAGCGTGCACATGAGCATGAGCACATCTCGAATTGGGATGTGACAGTGCATAGACACTAAACGGCAACAAAGATGCTAATAACTGGACATAAAAAATCGGTTTATAGTAATACTTGAAACGCCTGAGGTAAGAAGATATTCTTGCACCGTCTTGTTTTTACCGTCTGATACGGGGATGAATGGGGATGATGATACACTTAAACAGAGTAAGAAAGCTATTATGTAAACCGTCCTGTAGGTATGTTTTTACTTTCTAGAGATGCTTTCTGCTTAAAGTGCAGCTTTGAGAAACACACCCGTCTCAACTATCTTGTAGGTGTAGGTAAGCAAGGGGCTAATGTAAGTAACAATAACTTGCTAAATGTACCTTAAACATTAGTACATTACCCACAGGCATTATACTGTGTCAGAGCTGGAACATCGGACATTTTATACAAGGCAGCCTTCAGAGACGCCAAGGATTAACTCACTCGTAAGCCCGGACCAGAAAAAGAAAAGACATAGACATATTTATGAGATGTGAATGATCAGCATAGTGCTCATGTTTCCTTACTGTATTAAAATGAAACTTGCCCCATTCTTGTTAGTAAATTCTTATATCACTTTTCTGGAGAGTTTTCATAAATGACTCTCCTTATTCCAAGTAAATCAGAACCACCTTGGACATGTTTGCCCCCTGAAACTGATGTGAATATTGTATGTAAACTTCTCTTGCAAAGTTGCATACAATGACATCATTGCCATTTTCCCCTATTTTGAGTTAAAATTATAAAATGAGTTTGAAGTTTCCTGCTTCCTGATGGGCTAAACGAATATTCCTGATTGCCATCGCATACATTGCTGCCACCTTTACTCATATATAAAAACATTCAGCTAAACCCTAAAATAAAACTTCCATAAAATAAACATAATAAGTAAACACATGAATGTTCTTTCCACTCCTTGGCCCCTCCTCACACATATAAACAAATTAAAAATGAATAAAGTACTATTTAGAGTTTCCGTTTCTAGTGTTTCTTTAATGACCATGAACAATCTTCCTGTTACCAGTTTGCCAACAAACTCGCTGCTTATTACCCTGCAACCGATGAAATTGGGGTTCTAGTTCCAAATTAGGGCTGTGTGTGTATATAATTCTGCAGCATTTTGAATTCATGTATGCCATGTTATCACAGGTGGGGGAGGGGGACGCATTCTACTAGTGGAATACTACAGAGTTTTAAATTATTGTATTCCATAGTAAACAAAGATATCATGCATTACATGTTTAGAAAGACAGATGGCTGACTGGTGAAAACCATCTGTGGACTGTTTTACGTTTTTAGCAATATGTTATTATATTTTGTGTCTGTTAACTTTTAGTCTTACCTTTTTTTCAAAAGTTGCCTATGGATCCATTTTATAAATGCGATAAGGCACTTCAGGGCATTGGTTGTGTGTAATTTGCCACACGTCCAAGGGCTGAATACACTGGCCATGTGACCTCCTAACTTACTATGCCCCAGGGCATGTGGTCATAGCAGGTTCCATGTAGACTGTTCCCCTAAGGTTGGGACCAGTTTATTTCCTGGAGTCAGTTTTTTCGTTGTACTTTACTGTTAAGTGTACATTTTACTGTTCCAAACCACACTGCCATGGATCACCACTCCTGTTAAATTTAAGGTAAAAAGAATATTAGGGGACTCGGGACTAAAACTAGCACAACAAACGCCAGCCACGTCGTGTCTTTCTGCTGACATATTATGTCAGCACTTCACAGAAGTTAAAGTGTGTGTGTGTGGGGGGTTACGTGGCTAAATTGTAAAGGCAGCCCGATGTTCTGATTAGATCAATACCAGAGTGATGACTTTTCTTTACTCACCTAATCATTATATTTTACCAGAGTACTTTAAATATCAGAAGGAATCCAGCTCAAAAGAAAGAAAATAACTTGAAGGCATGTTTATTACCTCCTGCCGTTTTACTCACTGTTAAAAACTGACACAATTTTGGGCGTTTCTCTGATTTTTGCAAAGATAAATTGACACAAACGTGAGGTTGCAAGCATTAAAATGTTGTTAGTTACATTCTGTAAAACTATAAAAAACCAAAAGGTAATGTGTTTTTTGTAGGACGCAGTCAGCTTTTTAATAGGTATCACAACAGCAATATGTAAACCTGTATGTTTTATTTCTACAATCCGTAAAATAAACAGTACTGAGAAAAGTGCGTTTTTCTGTCTCGGGTCTGCCAGGAGTTAACAGCAGGAATTGTATTTTTTTTTTGTTTGTTAATGGAGACATTGTTCAAGGTAGTAAGCATATATTTAAGGCTAGATATATTTTTAAATATGACAATACTTTTAATTACTGTTACGTTGACTTTACGGTTACAGTAACTGATTTTTTAAAGAGATTGAAGACTGACAGGTAGTTATAAAATGTGGCGGCTACATTAAATTAAAGAAAAACTATTTTTAGGGCCCACAGGGAAACACACCACTATGCCTTAGTACAATGATTAACTCGGGTGTGTATTTTTCCAGAAAAATATCGTACAATTCCTCCGACGCCTTTAATGTGCAGTTTGCATTTGCACCACGACCAGCTTTAAAGTAAAAAAAAAATGGAGTGGGGCGCTGAATATCAATAATGCCTCCTGTACAAGATGCATGTTCATAACGCCAATATGCTTTCATCCTCGGAGTTGCAATCGATAAAGTCGGAACCACTATGTTTTTAAGAATGCGATCAAATAACATCTTTGAATGTCTTGTTAGCTTCTAAAGACAGTTTTAATAAAACAGTCCCAGCCTATTCCGGGGTGTATAGAGGTTCAAAGTCAGTGCTGTATGGCTGATTTGCAGAATTAGCTTGGTACCTGTTGATGCAAAGCAGCTACATGAGGCTGGGTGTGCAGTGAAACAATATGTCGGTGATCAATTCAAGTGTGTGGTTGCCGTCTGAAGTTATCTAATCGCGGTGTAGGTGACTTCTCCTTTTCCTTTTTTTGTTAATAATAATGCATGTAGTCCTTCCCGTGGTAACAGCCTTAAAGACACAGCTGGATGACGGCACCAGTGGAGTTCCTTGACTCCTCCTCCTGTGACGTCGATCCTCCTGTGACATCAGACGCAGCTACGCAGTCAAAGTACAACGCTGGAATGGCGCCAAGGCAACCATTCAAGGAGTCGCAAGCTCCCTGGAGAAGAGGGAAGGAAAAGGCAAATACCCAACAATAATATACATACTAGGAACGATTTCGAGTATATTTTGACAACAAAACCGTTTCTCGAGAATATCTCCAATCTCCAGTTAAAATATTCGTGCTTCATATTACAAGGTGTGCCATTTCATTCTTAGGATGAAAACACTTGGAGGGTTAGGGTGAATGTGCGCACTAAATATGTGAACCTATAGACAGCTGGCAAAATATTGTAGTTTTGAGTCTTCTCTTAATATAAGACTTGTGTTAATGTAGATAGGCTCTTTTCCTAATATATCTATTTATAAACCATGTTCAGTTAAATAGTAGGCACACCTAACAGATATGTTTATCACATTTAAGGAAAAGCTACTTTGAAGCAATTTATCTAGAGTCAGTATGAGTAGACTGGTTATCCTCAGAGATATGATGGGGTCTAAGTGGTAAGAACGCCGGTATCGTGCCGGCTCGCCGGCTTGGGAACCGTGAGATCGCAGGCTTTAAACCCCACTAGAGCCAAAACACTCCCAGTGTGACCTTAGGCAAGTCACTCGGCCTTCCAGTGTTCCAGTCCACTCAGCTGTGATGGAAATGGATAGAAGCGGGACCCCTTGGGAACCAAGGTGTTGCATCTGATCTTGGCAATCCTAGATACATTATAAATAAAATCGTTTATTAAATAGATTTACAGCTGCTACATAGCAAGTTAGTACATACGATAGATGAGCAGTGTAAAATGCGGCATGGACCGATGTGAAAATCGAGTACAATACTTCAGAATGTGTTGAACATACTGTACTTGCACAAGGTTGTGAGACGTTCAATGTTCAACAGGATTTTTTAACAGTTTATTTACAAGGGACAGTCCAACTGGAATGCAGTAGCTTGTTTTCAGTGTGAGCTTGCATTTATCTATATATACAGTTGGGTAGATTGGAGCATTCTTAGGCTGGGAGACGAGCTGAGCGCCGGACAGTGTCTGTGGTGGGATTTGAAGCTGAGTGTCGGGGTTCCCAAGCCTGTGTTACAGCCAGCAGACCAAGCTGCCTCCACCGGGAATTATAGGTTCAGTATTTTGACCAAGCTGCTCTAATAGCAGTAACGTCCAGTTACGGCAGTGTAGGGCTGTGGTTTAGGGTACTAAGCTGACTAACGCGAGACCTGTGTTTGAATCCCACAGCCCCCGTTTTCATACTGTGTGATCCTAAGCAAGACACTTAACTTCCTTATGCTCCCAGGTCGCACCTGGAAACAAGATTGGCTTAGTGTGCATTTCCTGGTTAAACAATAACCCCCCCGCCCCTTAACTGGCATTTTGTAAAACTAAAAGTCAACTGGAGGAAAACAAACAGGTCCGGAAAAACCGACTGACCTGAGCAGGGTGAGCCTTTCTTGGATGACCTCATCATCATCTTCTGTGGAACCTGGAAATCAAGAGCTGTTTTCAGTGTAAATGTTAGGCAGAGAGTAGTTTCCAATCTTTAACCATTTAACAGATCATTATAACACCTTAAAACCCAGTGAAAAGACCTGCACACTTTTTATCCTTTTGCAAGGCTTACATTTTAAGTAATCAAAAAGACAAAGGGACAACCAGTAAAAGTACGGTCAGGCATGCCAACTAAGGCTAAAGCTTGAATGGATCAAACGACTTTGTAACAGTTACAGCTTTAATTTATCATGTATGCTTTTGTAGCAGCACTGTTATAAATGATAGCCAAACGTACTTTCGGGACAATGCGGGGTGTTCTTTCCATCTGTTAATATTTCATGAACTGTATGTAATTCAAGAAGCTCTGCGTGCTAGATATCATCGGCTTTTCTATTTGTTTAAAATGAAATGCATCAGGACGTCAATAGTATATTTAAGAATTTAACCAGCGAGAAGATGCAAACAGCTAGAAATCGTGATTGGCGTTACTAATATAGTCTGTATAGATACATTTGTTCGAATAACATGTATCACAACCCACAATCCTTTGAGTGTATCATTTAAAGCCGGTTTATATTAAACGACACATATTTCACGAAGACAGCAAGCATTTCAGCTACTTCTACCAGTTAGTTGTATGCCTACAATAAAGTCTACTCCGAACCGATCAGCCACAGTCGATTTCCCCAGTAGAAGCAGATGCAGCAACAGTAATGCAAAAGCCCATTTAACGAGGTACAGTTGTCGGTCAGTGCGTTTGATATCGAGACAGGTTTCTTCTTAGGCTGTACGAGTATTTTAAGACCCGTGGTTGATTTTCTGTGAATACACTCACCTGCATCTAGAACTCAACATTTTCTGTTGCGGTCGAATACAACGCGCCATATTTTTCGGTTATTACCACACCAAGCCAGGTGCACACATACTGAGACTCTCCTCAATGGTAGTTAACATTAAAACCAGGTTTCCAACAGCAGAGAAGCTGTTGTAAGCAATCGGCACCGTCGTTCCCCTCAAAAGACATAGATTGGCAGGTCTGAGACTGGTGTTTACAATAGAGCTAAACATGGGATCATGCAGGAGAGAAATAGGGAATGGAAGCAGTGAATTTATGCTTATTATTGCTGTACATAATATGCTGCTTGCCTCCCATGACGTAGCAGACTGCATGTTTTATAACAAAACAAAAACAAAAAGTAATCGGACGACACATTGAAATCCTCTAGCACGTCCGGTATCGTTCACAAACTCAAAGGTTTATAAAACGCATGGATAATTGCTTCTGCGCATATTCAGTCATTACTATGATCTGCACAGTGTCTTACTACCTTATAAATTAGCAATTCAAGCCATCGTTTTGAGTGATTCTTCTTACACACTGCACATCCCACATTGGTATTAATTCGGTGTTTGTATTCTTCATCTTGCCAGCCTCTGGCTTGGTGCTTTTCGGATTAATCTGCATTATGCATAAGGCTAATAAAGTATGCAGACTTAGAGTAAACGATACATACCTGCCTTAGACATGTACTTGGTGTTGTGTAGGGGTTTTAAATCGAGTGCCACCAGAAAACTTTGTTTTATCGAACCTTCTTGTGCGCATGCGTTCGAACGCACCCTACTCTGTTATTAAGCCTAATAAATAACCTATATTGGAGTGTAACTATACAGTTTAATCGTTATAATAATAGTAATAATGAATGAGTAATGACATACAAGGTGTTCGAAACGAAAATATTGTTTCCGACCTCTCTCTGTCTGTCATTGTAAGGCAATATTAAACACTTTGTTTTTTGTTAGAATTTATTTGTAAAGGGTAGCCACTTGAAGTGCAACATTTCATTTGGGGAGAGGTTGCTTCTGACTGTTTTGCAGTGTGGACTGAAGCACATGGAGGTTAAGTTACTTGCTTAAGGTCTTACCTGGGAGGCTGATGTGTGATTCAAACCTTGGTCTCTTGGCTCCTAGTTTGGGGTTCTAAATACCTACCTATGTTGTCATCTTAAGGCATACGAGTCTACATAAACAAATACATTTCTGACTCAACCGTAGTAAAGTAGTTGAGTTTAACTGAGGCATCTAATAAAGCTTTATACAAGGGTATACATGAAGTATTTTGATTGACTGAATGAGATCACGACTACATTAAGAGTTGTCTTACTGCAGGGCTAGGACACTGTGTTGTTTAAAAGTGTTAGGTTTTTCCCTTTTATTGCGTTGGGTTATTTTGTAAGCCAAATAACCCATTCCAATGTTGCATAAGCAACATACATATTGCCTAATTTCCTAGGAGGATGAGGACAGTGTGCTTCATCACATCTTGCCTCATAAATGCACATGGTCAGTATGGTAAGATCTGACTTATAACACACACTCCAGTTTCAGGTTCCAGGTGGGTACCCTTCTTTCTTTAATTATCACCAGTTCACTACAGGGGCTGGCAGGCAACCACATAGTCCAGCTATGCAGTCCCTCAAGATAAACCAGCCACACACTGCAAAATTTAAGTTCCAAGTGTTCTAATTTTATTCAGGTCACCAAGTGATGCCCTGCGTTTCACCCTATATGTGGGCTTCTTCATGGAGGAGGGTTTGTGTTTCAGCACAAAAGCTTTTTTTTTTTTGTTGTTGTTAAGGCATACTATTCACAATTATTTACATTCTGTAGTACAACACCAATTCATTGTTTTAGTGCATGACCCACATGCATCTTTAATCACACTTTCTCAAAATCCTCCATATACTATTATTATTCCAATTCATATAATTAACCTAATCAAATGAAAACATTTCATACCATATTCAGCAGTACTATAAACCACTAAGAACACTTTCATACCTGTGCTTTAGCAGTTTATCTTTGTGTTTGGGAATGGCATCACATTCCTTATTGTCAAGAAGTAATATATTTATTTCACATCACATATGCATGTATTCAAGTAATAACATGCTGTTGTGCTAATGTATAATGATGTCTAGAATTCCAGTGAATATCCATTAATTCAGTATAAAACATTTTCATTGTTTACGCTCTAAAATTAATGTGCATATTCACACTTGATTGTACCTTGTTTATAGGCAGTGCTTCTTGTACAAAAAGTGCTAGGTGATCTTCATTTTCTGATTTTAGTCTTTGCAAAAGGTTTTGAAAGACAAAACAAAAAGTCAATTTCAGTGATCATAGGCAAGTTTTTGTTGGTATGTGGGCATATTCTCGCTAAGAATATCTTAATGGGCATCACTGTAGTAGCTCCAGCATGTGTGATACCTTATCACTTGCTCCAATGGGGGAAGGCACCTGGAAGCGATGGCATCACCAGCTGATGATGTCACATGTTTAGGAGTGCTGGTTGGCTACAACCAGCTTACCTCTCAGTCCCTGACTGTAAAAGTGGATCATTTAGCAGCTAACAGTGCTGCTAAGCAGACATGCTTCCAGACTGATGCTTGGTTCATCAAGTGATGAGTGCTAAACTTAAAACTTTTATGAAGTTAACTTTCTGATTCTGGATGAAATAAACTTAACTTAGAAAGTGACAAATCATTTTTATTTTATATTTATGACACATTATAACAAATACATTCTTGCCTAGCGAGGAGAAGAGAATGAGGTATGACACACACTAGAGTTACTACAGTGATGTCCATTAAGATGCAGAGAGCATATGCTCACATAGTAAAAAAAATTGATTTTTGATCAGTGAAATTGACAGGCTCTTGTTTGTTTTTCAACATCTTTTAGAAACACTAAAATCAGAAAATAATGCTGGCCCAATGGCGCTGAGGGTTGAGGCGCTGTAGGCCACACCTTGCGCCACGCCAGTGACCCAAGTTCGGGAATGGACTCAGGACACCGGAGGCTGGCAGGGGAAGGAGAGGATTGAGCATCCATGGGACTGCTCTCCTCTCCTGGGGTGGGTAACTGGGTAGCATCACTCAGCAGTGGCTCCTGGTGGAGACTGGGAGCACTGCATGAGCGGTGCAATAAGGGAACAACCAGAAAAGTGGAAATCGCTCCATGACCGGCTGGATGATGCCTGCTGGTCCACCGATGTCACTGAAGCCCCCAAAGGAGCCATGTCCACCTCAGCAGCATCCCAGGGCCAAGTGGTTGTGCTGGCCTCCCCCATTTGGCATCTTCCCCCTTGGAGGAGAGGGACCCATCTGGTGAAGGATTATGCCAGGTTACCCTGGGAGCAGCTGCTATATGAGGTTGGAGGCTCGAGAGAGGGTAGTAGGTGGGTCGGGGGATCTAGGCAGCTCGAAGGAGTGGTGGGGTGTGGAGCATGTAGGAGGGGAAATAGATAATACAAAAAAATAAAATCAGAAAATGAAGGTCACCTAACACTTTTTGTATAGGAAAACTGCCTATAACAAGGTAAAATCCAGTGTGAATATGCACAGTAATTTTAGAAAGTAAACAATGGGATTTTCTTCAGCTTGAATTAGCAGATACTCACAAGAATTTTGGACATCACTTTATATTAGGACAGCAGAATTTTACTACTTGATAATATATAGTTATGTGATGTTAAATAAACAACTATATTACTAATGCGAGAATATAAGAAATATGGCACTCTGAAACACAAAGATATCAGGAAATATGAATAGACATGAACATGTTCTTAGTGATGTATATATTACCAGCTATGTGCATGAAACATGTTCACTTGGTGATTTTAATTATATGAACAGGTATAAGAACAATATTATATTGAGGATTTTGAGAAATGGTGATTGAAAATGCATGTGGGTCAGGCACTATGGTAATGAATTGGTGTTGTAATACAGCGTGTAAATAATTGTGATTATTAGACCCTTTTTAAAACAAACACCTTTGTTCTAAAATGAATGTAATTGGGTTTACACACAGACCCTTTTCCCTGAAGAAGCCCAGTTATAGGGTGAAACGTTGGTCTTGGTCTTGAGGGCCTTGTTTGGTGATGTGGATAAAACAAAAACACTTGAATCTTAAATTTTGTATTGCATGGCTGTTTTGTCCTGAGGGACTACATTGCTGGATTAGAACACACACACACACACTGCCATGGCTGAGTTAGTGTTTACATGTTGCAGAGGGAATATAGCTATTGAAAAAATATGTTTTCAGGACTACCTTTTGTAGAATGGCTTTCTCAAATTGTACACATTGTTAAATAACTGGCTACATAAATGTCTCTTGTTTTGTATTAAAGGTCTTTTCATACTAAAATACCATCAAATAAATTAAATCAATGTTAAAATATACCATGATATTGAGGTTTTCCCATTACAGACTATTTCCTGAGTAATCAGAGCCACAACTTTCAAGGGGAAGAAATATGATGCCAGTTTAGTACAGCTGTTTTCCTTATACTAAAAATGACACATTGAAACACCAAGTGTGGAAAAAAATGAATGCTATCCTGATGGGTATTTTATTTTCTTTCTCCTTCCCAAAGCCCCTGTCTACTCCTGTCTAATTTGAACCTCACAAGCAATTATGACCTGCTGGACTCACCATCAGCTGCTTCTTGTAGCCACATATTTTCACCTTCTGCTATTCCTGGCTCTGGAGCATCCCTTTTGTAATCCCCTCATCTGGATACTGAGGAGTGGGAGAGGAAATGTGGACTGGTGGGAGTGCCAGCTGGGGTGGGCACATCAGTTTTTGGTGGGGCCTAGTGGAATGGGGGGTGCCGGAGGCCCTCATCTGGATTGTCGGCTGAAGCCATTTTACACTGTTCTCCCATCCATCTGTCCTCCTCCCACATGGATCTGCATTTCATAGTGTGTGGGTGCGGTGATGTCTGGCAGAATGTGGAGTACATTTATTTATATATATATTTTTTAAATTATTTTTTAACCCCCACTGGTCAGCCACACCTCCAGCTTCTTGGTCAGTCTTCCTGATGAATGCTTCCTGTCAAGAATGCTCAAATTCCTAATCCAGACTCATGTCTATTGTCTTGTTACTCTGCTGTATGTATATGTGTGTGTGCGTGTGTGTGTGTGTGTGTGTGTGTGTGTGTGTGTGTGTGTGTGTGTATGTATGTATGTATGTATACGTATATGTATATGTGTATATATATATATATATATATATATATATATATATATATATATATATCTATATGAGAGAGAGAGATAGATATATAGATATATAGAGAGATAGATATATAGATATATAGATAGATATAGATATATATAGATAGAGATATAGAGATATCTATCTCTCTATTCATCTATCTGGGGCCCACCATTGGGGGGGGGGTAATCCCATTGGAAGAGGGAATGATGTGCCAGAGACATAGAGGGATGGGTCTGGAGTGCTGTGCCAGAGGGAGAAAATTATTTAATTGTAAACCAAACCAAAAAAACATCATAACAACTCTAGGATAAATCTGAACTCATTTGTTTTATTAGTAAAAGATCCTAACAGTACCATGAAACAACCTATTTTAAATTGCCAGTGATCTTAAAATGAAGGTTAAATATGTTGGAGAATGTCATTCCTTCACAGTTGTTATGAGAACTTAATATCCTCATATTAGGCATCAAAAGTGTCTTCTTATGCAGAAGCCTTCTACACTGCGATTATTTGTGTAACTTTAACAGATTCCATCTAACTCATCATAAGGCCTTGCAGCAGAACTGTCTAATGATTCACGATTAGTCTATCAGGGGCCGGAAGTATATATTTAATTATAGTGGAACCCACATGTACTGTTAATCTGTAATTGTGTCAATCTATTTTCTTACTTAAAAAATGTATATTTCTACATGAAGTAAATCTCATCATTGGTGTTTCTCGTAAATCTATTCTCACTGGAACTATTGAACATTAAATTCCCTCTTGGTTCTTGGTTAATTACGCAGGAAGACACTGTCAATTTGAATTGTGTGGAAACAGTGAAAGGGCTCAATAATGTAGGAGTCAATACACAGACATTTTTAAAAGTCATCATATCCTATCAGAATCATGCAATACTGTTACAATAATATGGCTTATAATAACTGATCTGAAGGCAATGTTGTTTAGTGGATAGAGTAATGAGTAACACAGAAGTGGTGACTGTATTGGGTAAATAAATCATGTTATTTTGGAATAAATATTTGGAGTATATAGTTAGCCTTTGTTTTGTATAAATATCAGCCTGCTCAGATTCCCTGTTGTGCACATTCTAAACTACTTTGCATATTCCAAAGTGTTGTTGCACACATTCCAAACAGTTGTTAAGCAAAGTCCAAAGGTCATAACATTTTCTCCTCACACCCAGCTGCTTATTGAATACCCAGTGCCCAAATTCATACCTTTTAACTTGTCAATGTCTGTAAATTTAATTTTGGTTCTAGAACAGAATAAAGAAATTGCAAGGGATCTACTACAAAATACTGAATCCCACTTGCCCAGGTTTCAGAATACCAAGACCGGAATCCTGACAACTGATTTCCTGACAGGGAAATTTTTATTAATTTTTTCCATGTTTTTTTTTGGGGGGCTTTGCCCACCACACCCCCTACTAAAAATAACTAACTCTGCTGTGGGCAAAACTTCCCTGTCGGTAAATCGATTGTCTGGATTCCAGTCTCAGTATTCTGAAACCCATGCAAGTGGGTTTCAGTCTTTTGTAACACTCCCAATGGCAAGTTTTTCACTTGGGGGAGGAGTACTTCTGTGACTCCTGAGTAAACAAACAAAACATAATTTATATAAAAATATGGGTAGCCACATACAGCTTGGCATGTGTTTCCATCTTGGGTCTGAGATGACAATATGGTCCTCACGAGCTTCACTCTGAAGGTTTCTATGCTGTTATCTCAACCCCTTAATGTAAACACAGCCTTGTTCTATATGGCTGCCCATACATTATTCTCTATATTTTCATTTAAAGTGCCTTTTATTTGACTCAAAACACATGCAATTTCACTTAGAACATGTTATTGCTACTTAGAATCTGGAAATAGGACCCAGAGATCAGTATGACCAGATGGAGTATGTACAATGGAAAGAAAGGCAGCTATCATTTCAAATAGTGTCCATTGTGACCTCTGTATACAACTGTACTCTTATGCTGCAGTTAATATGTTCTTTCTGTTATTTGCTATTCACTGCTGCCAATATTGTTGTAATAATGTTTGCTGTTGTATGCTTGTATGTATTTCTACTACACTTTCCCGCAGGACGCACCGTGAGACGAGCAACTTGTTGTTCAGTGTGTACCTTTCCTGTTGAAACATTTCAATAAATAAATAAATAGTGTGGCTTACATACTATTCATAATACATTGCAGTAGCGTAACATACAGAATTTATCTCCACATGAGTGGTAAGACCTTCATAACTAACTCCAGTCTTCACCACTCTAGAGTTATGGGTCTTACTACTTACAGTGTTATTCTACAGGAACCCATTATGTATTCTTTGTGAATCCTGAAATGGAAGATTACAGATCCAAATTCTTCTTCAACAAATGACAGAGCTTCCAAGCCAGCATTCCTCAAATGAGGGAGATCTTCTGATTTTGACAAAAAAAATCAAGGAGATTTTTACGTGGCCCTAACTGAATCTAAGTTGCTAGAAATTAATTGCTAAAGTCATGTAAAGACAGGTGGAACCCAGCTTATTCTTTGAGTCTAATGATTTTAAGGACATGGACTGGTGTCATAAAAAGCAAGGGGGGTGGTTGTGGTAAAAAAAAAAAGGCAAATTCAGGGAGACTATCTAAAAATAGGGAGACTTGGAAGGTACTGGTCTGAAGAACTATGCATGCCCTCACCCCCTCTGCCTGGACTGCCATATCACAGGGCATACTCCTGTCAGCCCTTACCTATAGCTCTGTTACATATGCTGGCACCTCTAAATCAAGTCTGCTCAAATGGAAAACAACTTATAACATTTGTTGATTTGGGCTGACCTCGCATCGCCAAACTCATCACTGCCATCTCTATAGCAGCCTTCAGTGGCTCTCATCCATGGGACACTGTAACTACTCTCTTGGTGTACTTATTGATAACATATCTCATATTGGCATTCCCCCTTTCCTAGCTCAGCTGCTGATCCCTCTAAGCCCCCGCTATGCCCTCCATTCTGGTAACCAAATTCTTTTTCAAGTACCCTGGAACTCCTTGCCTACAAATATTCGCATCACTACTATTCATGCTAGCTTTAAACACCACCTAAGAAATCACCTGTTGCATTCTGACAGCTGCTTCTGCATCCATCCCCCCAAACTCTCCTGACCCCACTACTGACATACTTGATCTTTACCTCAGCCTCACTCCTCACACTTACTGCACTCTGTCTTCCTCTTAGAGTGCCACCCTCACCCCCCCTCTCTCTCAATCACCACTTAAACTCTTCTCCTCCTCCTATAATGGGGTTTATTAACTAACTGCTCAGCACTTAATCTTTATGGGCTTGTCAGAACTATGTTATAACTATCCTTAATGATTGTACCCTACTGTTCTTATACTCTCTCCCTAGACATTTGCATATTGCTGGCGTTTATGCTAAATATGGCTGGTTACTCCCTTTAAACTGCTCATTTGAGTCTGATATTTTGTATGTCTGCTAACTTTGAATTGACTGTAATTGTGCTGCTTTGACTGCAACTGTATAATGTCATTTGTTTCTCTCCATTTGAACTGCTTATTGATTTTGTATTGTACCTGTACTACTCTGTACTTGATGTTCATTGTAACTGTATTTTGTGAGATTGTATTTGCTTTTGTTTGTAGTCTCCTGGGTCGTGCCTGAAAATAAGCATTTTTTTTATGCCTAGCACACCTACCCAGTTACGAAAAACAAATAAATAAAATAAAAAAAAGTCCAGCCTGGTGGTAGTGAGGGTTGAGGCACTGGACGCCACACCTCGTGCCATGCTGGTGACCCAGGTTTGGGAACAGACTCAGGTTGTCAGGGGTCAGCAGAGGAGGGAGGGGATTGAGCATCCGGAGGACTGCTCTCCCCTTCTGGGGTGGGTAGTGGGGCTTGCATCACTCCTCAGTGGCCCCTGATGGAGATTGACAGCCCTGCAGGGAGTGGTGCTATAACAGGGGTGGAGCAGCAGCGGACATCAGCACGTTGGTGTGCAGATGTCATTGTACATCCATGCTCCAGGGGGAACCAGCAAAAAGGAAAAATCCCGGAGGATTCAGGGAGGAGATGGAGGCCCCAGGAGCCAACGCCCACATCCCAATGCTGGACCATCCTTCCACCGGTTCTCCCAAGCCCCTCGACCCAGCCCAGGACCATCCCTCAATTTCAGAAAGGTCACCAGGTAGGTGAGGCGGTCAACAGGGGTGTAGCCAGAAATTTCTGGTTTGTACACAATCTGCAACAGTTACATCCCCCATTAAAAAATGTCCATATCCTTTCCAAATGGCACCCCCTTCCAAACAAGTCAGATTGTTGTCAGATGATTCCTCTAATCTCTAAAGAGGTTATACATGTATCTGTCTCCTAACAACAGAAGTTTAAACAGAGACACTCCTCATTGGCCAACACTGACCCAAATACTACAGATTAGAATGAAAATGTTAACAGAAAGGCATATGGTTTGTGACAGGCACTCAACAAAACTGTACACAAATGTGTACAGTGAGTATGCCTGTCTACACCCTTGAAGGCAGACCCTCCCTTGGGGGGTGAACCAGAGGGCTGGATGAATCCGAGGTCTGGGGAGGGGATGCTCAGCAATTGTACTCCCAGGAGATGGTGATTTCAGAACAATAGTAAGGTAGCACACACCAGTGCACCAAATATGGCAGAGGCAAAAAGTTGCAAGTAAGAAAGTAGGTTTTATTGTGCCATGTAATAGCCAGATACTGCTAAGGTCATAACAGAAACCCCTGTGATTCGACCAACAGGTCTTCCTAAGGGGGCAGTTTCTGGAATGAGAATGAGCAACTTAAATAGCCCCAGATCACACTGATGTCATTCATCACATGACTAATTACTTACTAACATACTAAAATGCCAGAAGAATAGGCCTAACGGTCTTTCATGTATGCTCATTTTGGTCAGCCTCCACCCTGGGAGCTGACCTTGCTTCCCCCCTCACCCTCTCTGGCATCTCCCTTCCCAGTCCTGGATATTCTTTCTGCACTGGACTTTGCTTCCAGATCCCTTCCCATGTACCTGTCCCACCCCCTCTTGAACCCCTCCACCATCTCTGCCTCCACCAGCCTCCAGGGCAGCGCATTCCATGGTTCCACCACCCTCTCAGTGAAGTAGCACCTCTTTCTTTCTCCCCTGAATCCTCCCCTCCAGCTTCCACCCATGCCTTCTAGTTGCCCCCCCTTCCTTTGGAGCACCCTGATTGCTCCTCCCCTATTTACCCCCTTCATGTACCTGACACCCTCATTCATGTCCTCCCCCGGTCCCTTCGCTCTTCCAGTGTGTACATATTTAGCTCTTCGAGCCACTCCCCATAGGTCCTGTCCCCCCAGCCCCAAATCATTTTGGTTGCCCTCCTCTGCACCCTTTCCAGGAGTTCAATGTCCCTCTTCAAGTGTGGCCTCCAAAACTGCATGCAGTACTCGAGGTGCGCCCTGACCAAGCAGTTATACAGAGGGAGTATCACTTGCCTCCTTCTGGAGGTGATCCTCTAGCAATGCATCCCAGCATCCTGTAGGCCTTGGCCGCTGTCCTCCTGCAAGTCTCTTAGTTGTTCATCTTGATAGCTACCACCACCCCCAGGTCCCTCTCAGCTATTGAGACTTATAGCATTCCCGCCCCCAGGGTGTACACATGGCCTGGGTTTCTGGCTCCTAGGTGCAGTACCTTGCATTTCCCTGCATTAAACCTCAGCTTCCACTTTCTAGACCACCTTTCCAGAGCCTCCAGGTCCCCCTGCAGGGCCACCCACCCCTCCTCCCCATCCACCACCTCCCCCAGTTTTGAGTCATCTGCAAAGAGACTCATCTCACTCCTGATACCCTTCCTTATGTCAGAGGCATAGGTGTTGAACAGGAGGGGCCCAAGGACTGATCACTGAGGGACCCCACTAATGACCCTCCTTGGGGATGAGACTATCCCACCAACCACAACCCTCTGGGTCTGATTCTGGAGCCAATTGCCTATCCATCTGATCATCTGGTTCCCCACCCCCATTTCTTCCAGCTTATCCAACAGGCCCCCATGAGGAACAGAATCAAACGCCTTGCTGAAGTCAAGAAAGAGGATGTCCACCGGTCTATCCAGGTCCAAGGCACTCATCACCCAGTCATAGAACTCAACAAGGTTTGTCTGACACAATTTCCCTAGGATGAATCCATGCTGTCTATTGTCCAGGCACCCCGACTTTTCCAGATCCCCCCCAAGCCTCTCCTTGACAATGCCCTCCATCACCTTGCCCACCACTGATGTCAGGCTGACAGGCCTGTAGTTCCCTGCCACCTCCCTTGATCCCCCTTGTGGCTAGGCACTATATGTGCCACCTTCCAGTCCTGGGGCACCCACCCTGTCCTCAGACAGATGCTGAAAAGCTCCGGCAGGGGTTTCCCCAGGACATCCGCCAGTTCCTTCAGCACTCTGGGATGTAATTTATCCAGCCCCGGTGCTTTCTCCGTCTTAAGGGACCTGATGGCTTCCCTCACTCTCTCTGCCATGATTTCCACCTCTGCTACCTCGTTCCCCTGCTTTGTCTTCCCCCCTCTTGCCAGTGATGCCCCCCCTCCCCAGACCTGCTGATCGGTGAGGGTCCCCCCTCCTCAGTTTCACCATCTCCTCCCATGTATGATGCAGTCCCCCCATTCTCCTTGGTGAAAACTGAGGTGAAGTACTCATTTAGTACCTCAGCCTGCTCCCCTGGGTCTTGTGCCCATCCCTCCCCTGTTTTAATCCTGCTAATCTGCCCCTTCACCCTTCGTTTTTCCCCAATGTATCTAAAGAACCCCTTGTTCCCTCTTCTAATTTCCCTGGCCAGGTTCTGCTCCTTCCTTGCCTTAGCTACCCTCACCACCCTAGTGGCCCTTCTGGCAATCAGCTCGTACTCCCCTCAACCCCTTTCACTCCTTGAGCACTTGAAATGCCTATAGGCCACCTTCTTTCCTCTCACCACCTCCTGAACCTCCCTGGTCCACCAGCAGGGTTTTCGGGCCCTATTGCATTTTTGTCTTACTCTTGCACAGGTGCTGGTAGCATCCTGCATCCCCCTCCTGATGATTTCCCACCTACTGTCAGCGTCCATGTCTGGCCCAATCCCATCCAAATGCTCCTTAAGGATCCTTCCCATTTCCTTGAAATCCATCCCCTTGGAGTCAGTTACCTCCGTCTTTGTGCAGCCTTCTACCCCTCCTAGGTCCAGGCAGAACCAGACCGTGGCATGGTCGCTCCCCGCCAATGGGTCCCTTACATCCAGGCCCCCAATCTGGTCACTGTCTGCCAGGACCACATTCAGTATCCATGCCTCCCTGGTCAGTTCCCCCACCTGCTAAGTTAGGAACACATCCTGAAAGACATCCAACAACCTCTGTTCCCTGGCCACCAAGGATGTCATAGTCTCCCAGTCTGTTTCTGGCATGTTTACGTCCCCCAACACCACCACCCTTAGCGTGCCCAGTCTGCAGTGTATCCCAATGTCTGCCACCAGACTCTCCTCCAGCTCCTCTGCCAGCGTAGGGGGTCTGTACACCACTCCTATTTTTACTCTCTTGCCCTCCTTGTTATCAAGGTGACCCAAACCACCTCCACAGTTTCCTCCGCCTCCTCTACTCCTACTATGCCAATGCAGTTTTTGACTATTATTGCTATCCCTCCTCCCCTTCCTTCCCCCCATCCTTCTTGAACATGGTGTAACCCTCCAGGTTCAGGTCCCAGTCATGCCCTGCGGTGGCCCAGGTCTCAGTGACCACTGCCACATCCACCTCTCCCTCAGTTAGCATTGTCTGGAGCTCGGGCATTTTATTGCCCAAGTTCCTGGCATTTAGTAGGACTACCTTCTGCCCCTTCCCTACACTTCCATTTCCCCTGCTTGCGTTCCCATGGGGATTCTGTCTTCCCCTGGTCTGCACCTTAGCAGTTTGCCTTTTCCCACATTCCTCCAGCTCCCGAGGGGGGTGGAGACAGAGTCCCTCCTTTATCGGACCCCCCTTGACAGCCTTTTCTCCCATCCTTCCCCCCTTCACAAGTTTAAACCCCACCTTTCATCAACGAACCCCTCTATTTTCAGCTTAAGGATATCCCTTCCCTCCAAATTGAGATGGAGTCTATCTCTAGCATACAGCCCCTTATCCTCCCAGGTATTCCCCCAATCCCCCATCAGCCCATACTCTCTGGCCCCACACCACTCCCTGAGCCTCTGGTTTATCTCCCTAATCTTCCTCTTGTGTTCCCCACTAGTCCTTGGCACTGGTAGGATTTCAGAGAAGGAAATCACACATCCTATGTCATGACAGACCTTGGCAAGCTCCCTGAACCTTGCCTGTATCTCTAGCTCACTCTTTCCCTCAATGTCATTGGTACCCAGGTGGACCAGTATGTCCGGGGGACCTCCACAATCCTTTGCCAGCTGATATACCTCATGCTTGGCCCTGTGCACCATTAGTCCAGGGAAGCATTTTGTTGTAACTGGGCAGGCTTCTCCCTCCCTATCCCATTTGATACCCCTGATCATGGAATCACCCAACAGGAGCACTCTGGCTGCACCTTTTCCTCCATTTCCCCCCTTTCCATGTCTCTCATCCTTTCTACTGGCCCCTCCCCCAGCCTGCTCCTTGCTCCTCCCCCATCTGGGTGCCATCTGCCATCCCCTCCTTATTTACCATGGCCACCTCCTCCCCTCCGATTCTATGCCTCTCATCCTCCTGAGTATCCTTCTGTACCTCGCTACCCCCACTGTTACTGCTCATGACTGGTCCTTCCCACCCATTTGCTAAACTAGTCTGGCTTGTCCTCCCTTCCTTTCCATCTCCATTCAGCCCCTCCTTGCCTGTCGTGCTCCCCCTGGCCTAAACCCTCAGCTCCCTTTACTGTATCCTTCTTGTACTTCTGGTCCTTCTCCTTACCCTTTCCTCCCAACTGGTCCTTCTCCTTGCACTTTCCTCCCTCTATCCCCTCTTCCACCTGCTCTGATCCCCTGCTCCCCCCATTTTCCCACATTCCAAGTTCCCCCATTCCTCCTGCTATCCAGCCCCTGCCTCCTGCCCCCTATGCCCTTTCCATCTCTAACTGCCCCTGTCATGGCTACATCACCCCCCTCATCCTCAAGCAGAAGAAGAGAATTGAAGTGGCTACTGAGCTTAAGGTTCAATCCACCTCCCCACCTTGCTTCCTTCTGTCCAGCCCCAGCCATCTGCCTACTTCCCTGAGAATGTCCTCCCTTTGGCCCCCCTCTGTGAGGGTCCCCAGTTACCTGCCTGCTTCCTTGGTAGTATCTTCCTTTTGGTCCCCCTCTGCCAGGGTCCCTATGAGATCCCAGAGTACTCTCCTGAACTCCTTTCCCTATGCCTCTGCCCCTAGTGCTTGGTGCAACCCCATTGGAGAGTCCCTGCCCTATTCCCCAACCATACCTCCCCCCTTCCCCAGCTGTCTCCTAATCCCCTCAACCTTCTCCTAAGCTGTGCCAGCTAGTAGCACACTGGGCAACACGAGCGTCCAAGCCCAGTCCAGTATCATAGCTGCCCCACACCCTGTGCACCCCCCACCCTCCCAAAGATGCTGGTCCTAATGACATGTGTCCCATCCCATTAGCAAATAGGTTTGTACAATATAAAGGTAAATTGATCCTTTTATAGTATAGTACATTCAAACTATAATGTTTTTAAGTTGACATTCTTATTTAAGTGAGCAAGATTCCATCCACAGCAGTTACAAACAAATAGTAAATACCTAATATATCTATCTATAATAAACTGTACAAAAGAGACTTGTCCGAGAGTGAAATAAAGAAAGCAACTCACAAGATATATACACTTCCTAGATTTCAAAATAGCAAAGTTATTAAAGTTGCAAAAATATTATAATTTCAAAAAAACTTGTTCAAGACAACACAATTCAGACTATATATCTCAATTCAAGCAGAATATAGGAAGAAAATAAAATAAGATAAAGTGGCAAATGTAAAGGATGGACAACCACTCTAAATAAAGGGGCTGACTTGGTGGGGGGAAGACAGATCGAATTAATTTTATGAAAAAATAAACTGTTTTGTAAGGGCTTTGAGAAAGGATTGTTGGTCCGTCCGAAACATGTCAAGCTGATTATTTTACTGATGATTTTACTCACGATTTACAAATAAATGTTTGTTTTTTTTAAGCATCCTTCTCTTTTGAGTTTGTGTATGCTAGAACCTTTGTCTTACGATTTCATCTGGTTGGTTGTTTGTGCACCACGTCCAAGTACGCACTCATTTGGAAAATATTGAATTGAGATATATAGACTCAGTTTTGTTGTCTTGTATTTGAACAAGTTTTTGTGAAATTCCAATATTTTTGCAACTTTAATAACTTTGCTATTTTGAAATCTAGGAAGTGTATATATCTTGTGAGTTGCTTTCTTTATTTCACTCTCGGACAAGTCTATTTTGTACAGTTTATCATAGATAGATATATTAGGTATTTACTATTTGTTTATAACTGCTGTGGATGGAATCTTGTTCACTTAAATAAGAATGACAACTTAAAAACATTAGACTTTGAATGTACTATACTATAAAATGATCAATTTACCTTTATATTGTACAAATCTGTTCGTTAATTAGTCAGGTGATGAATGACATCTGCTTGATTTGGGGCTATTTAAGTTGCTCATTCTCAATGCAGAAACTGTCCCCTTTTAGGAAGTCCTGTTGGTAGAAGTGAAGGGGTTTCTGTTATGACCGTAGCAGTATCTGGCTATTATATGGCACAATAAAACGTACTTTTTTACTTGCAACTTTTCGCTTGTGCCATATTTGGTGTGTTGGTGTGTGCTACCTTACTATTGTTCTGGACTTCTGGTTTGCTGCCTGGTCTGCAACCCCTGGTCTACAGGTGTATCACTGGTTTTCTAATTTGTGATGGTGGTTTCAGGAAGGGAGTAGAGGCTGCAGCTGTGAGGGTACTTCCAAGAGATGCCCTGGTCCTTCAGAGCTAGAAATAGAATTCACAAAAAAAAAAAAATAATTAAAAAAAGCTTTTTTTAATTTGGCTATTCTGGGTGAACAAACTGTAAAACAAAATCTAGCATAGCATGAATGTTTATTTAATTTTTTGACTTTGTTTGACCAGTTACTGCCATATATCTTCACTGTAAATGTGCTTGTTTAAAGATCAAATGCAACATTTTTTTCATATTGTTAATAAAAGCTTGAATTCACTTGAATTCAAGTCCATCTGTGTCATGATTGAAGATATTGTGCTGTTTGGTTTTGTGGTTTTCTGTAAATCAGCATTTGTTAATGTGCTCTGCAGTAACTGAAAACAATGAAGATGATTCTGTTCCTATCAGTGAGGCCTGCAGAGTGATAACATCATTTTGACCTAGTCTGCTGCTTCAGCAGTTAAGTCCTTGATTGACTGAAGAAGCTGTTTCACTTCCCAGTCAGAGCAGTCTGTAGAGATAATTGTTTTCTCCCCAAGTTGTTTACTAACGCATCTTATTTGTGTTTAGATAGATTAGCTTAGAATCTATCCTTCTGTTCTTCTAAAAAGTTGATCATTTGAGTTGCAGTACTGAACTGAAGTGGTATGAATGTTTGTGAGAAATCACCCTGTCTGTATCACAGCTGTTAGTTCTTTCTCATCAAAACTCTGGATTGTTTTCTAATTATATAACACAGGGTTGTTTAATGGATGTAAAATAAATCCAAAATGTGTTAACTCATAGAAGTAGTTTGTCTTTGATGTAGACTCCATAAATAGGTTCAAGTGAGATTTTTTTTATGTCAGATTGACAAACAGGCATCTGCCACACTCTGCTATTTCAGGAACATGTACTACTTCTATGAATTAACACATTTTAGATTTATTTTATATCCATTAAACAACCCTGAGTTGTATAGTCAGAAAACAATGCAGTTTTGATGAGAAAGAACTGACTGCTGTAATACAGACACAATGATTTCTCACAAACATTCATACCACTTCAGTTCAGTACTGAAGCTCAAATGATCAAGTTTTTATAAGAACATAATGATATATTTTAAACTAATCTATCTAAACACAAATCATATGGGTTAGTAAAAGACTTAGAGAAAAAAACAATTAGCTCTACAGTCTGCTCTGACTGGGAAGTGAAACAGCTTCGTCAGTCAATCAGGGACTTAACTGCTGAAGCAGAAGGCTAGGCCAAAATGATGTAATCATTCTGCAGGCCTCACTGATAGGGACAGAAAAAAACTTCACTGTTTTCAGTTACTGCAAAGCACATTAATAAATGCTGATTTAAAGAAAACCACAAAACCAAATAGCATGACATTTTCAGGAAACACTAATCATGACACAGGCACTTGAATTTAAGTGATTTCAATCTTTTAATAAAAATATGCATTTGAGCTTTAAAGTTTGTTGTGAAATGGCACAACATACTATAATTCAAGACTACTGTATGTTTCCCCAAGTGCCACACAAATTGGATCTGATAGCAGTTAAAAAAAACAAAACAAAAAAAAAACACTAAAATATTTGTTTAAAGAAGAATCACCAAAGCTATTAGAAGAGTGGCTACCTTGCAAAGGATGAAACTACAGAGTGTTTCACAGGACTCAGAATTAACTTTAAATTAATGTTCCCAGCATGCCAGAGTGCATTATTCATCTGTTCCCACACAGTTTTATACTGGTACTTCAGAGCAAGTGAAACACACTGGAAATGGAAGGGGGCAAGACACAAAGAGGGAAGAAGAATAAGTATGGGGGCAAGAAACAAAGTAGAAATGGAAGAAAGGCACAGCAAAATTAGAAAAGAGAGAACCAACCCTCAGCAGTTTAGATGAAGATGTACTCCTGAAGACGTTGCACCTTCTTTTGCCCTGTTTACATGGTGGTAGCACTCTGGCATCAGTGCCACTCCCTTCCAGCTGTGCTTGCTGCTTCCCCATCAATTGACTGTTTACACAGCCCACCCTCATGGCACTGAAGGCTGCTATGAGGAGGGGGTATAAATTCATGGGAGGATAAAGGAATAAAGCATTGAAGCATAGTGAGTGCAGCAAAGTGTCTACACCAGCATTTAATGTACTTGCTCTGATACTGATCCCCACAAATTCGTTGGATCAAAAAAAGGATCTGAAGGGTGGAAAGTGTCTACACTGCCAATTTTGCAGCACATCTTGATGTGCTGCCAAGTCAGCAGGGTAAACAAGGCCTTTAACTTTAGCATTGTGCCAGACTGAAAATTTGCATTTACATTACACACTTGCACTGCAATGCAGTTTGACAGTCTCCACCTCTTTAAAGTGACTGCAAGAGTCACACCCTAAATGGCTCCCAATGTCATATTTTAATTGTTGCCACTACGATTGTGAGAAGCATGAAGATTATCATGCCTACAATGACAAATGTATAGCCCAAGAAAAGGGTTTGGAAAAATTTAGCAAGGTCCCTTCCCCCACCCACAGGTTAGGAGTTTTTTGGGTTATGCCCAAATCAGACATCATGATTCAATGATGACTACTATTACTGTGGCAATTTTTAAGATTCATCTGACTCTGAAATTTGTTGCCTGGACAGTGTTTGCCACCATTACTATTTAACAAATATGCCCACCCCCTTGGGTCAGGAAATAATAATTGTCATGTCCCATATGACACCAGGTCTCATTGTAGGCTAGCTGGTTCTACCACTATGCTATGTTTCAAGATGATTCACCTTGGGCTGGCCCGGTGGTGCTGAGGGTTGAGGCACTGGATGCCACACCTCGCGCCACGCCAGTGACCCGGGTTTGGGAATGAGCTCAGGTTGGCAGGGGAAGGAGGAGATCAAGTGTCTGGAGGACTGCTCTCTCCTCTTGGAGAGGGTTCTAAGGGATGCATCACACAGGGGCGACCTCTGGTGGAGATCAGGGGAATGTTGAGTCTGCGTCGGTATGCATTGCGAGGGGGCAGGTATCAGTAATAGTGCCACTGATGCCATTGCATGACTGAGCATCAGGGGGAACTGGAGGAAAAAATGGAAATACCCTGCCTTCGGGGATAGGCGACGGCACCACCTACCATCAGCCACACTCCACAGGCCGGACTACCTCCTGTCCTGGGCCAAGCCCAGCCTGGCCCAAATTGTAGATGGAGCACCCTGGGCAAATAGGGTAGCCCTTCCTCGGGGGGGGGCTCAGAGCTGAGGGGATAGCTGGGCTGGTGCCAGGACGCAAGGGGAGCTGCAGGCTAGGAGCTAGAGTTGGAGGTAAGGTGAATGCCTGAGAGAGTTCCCCATAGAGGCAGTGAAGAAATAAATTGTATAAAAAAAAAAAAAAAAAGAGATGTTTCAACTTATGATTACAGAGCATTAGCAATGGATAATTTGACAGATAATTTGACATCTGTAACAGAAATCATGGGGGCTATGCTTCCAATGTCAGCATATACTCTGCTTTTTTAATGGCTTTACCACTATAACTATCTTGAAGATCACTCCCTGTATAGTCATAAAATTGCATCCCAACAAATATATGGTAGAATTTAACAGGTGCACCCCATAAGTCAGAATTGTGTGAATAATCACCCAGTGGCACTGAATACCATGTACAAGCAGAAACAAAAGGTGCTGCCATTCCCTCACTACCTGAAAGTGAAGCACAGCAAGAAACATACAGAAAATGATGCAGACTCCGAATGATCATGAGAAAAGTTAATTTATTTTTGCCAAATTCTAAATGGAGGAAAGAAAGAAAGAAAGAAACTCCACTGGATGCTGAGGCGAGTACCCTTATATCGCACCACAAGGCTTTATTGTGGTGATGCCTGTCTACTCTACACAGCTTATATAGGACATTCCTTAAAGAGAATGTGTTCACTTCTAATAAAATACAGTAGGCTAGTTTATGTATTATGTTTTGATAAGTTAATCATTACTTTCTGCCTTTATAATATGATACTTGTCTGTGAAGTGAAACAGGTAGATTTTCACCTTTACTTTTCAAACTGCTAGTAAAAAGAATTCAGTGGAGTTCTGGTATAATGGTGTTAGAACATTCTAACTGCTTAGTAGCCCAATATATTTTACTGAAAAAGTATATATACTGTATATTCTGTATTTTTCAAAAGAAATACATAGTTATTTCAGTAACAAATTGTACCTTTTATATGTTTTTAACATTGTGATCTGGCTGTATGATTTTACAACTTTTTAAAACAGTAATTGGCCTGTTTTCTTCTTCCCAGGTAAATTCTATTTAGAAACAAAAATATTACCTGCTAAATAATAACAAAATATCACAAAAATATTACCTGCTAAATAATAACAAAATATCACAGAGGATAAAGCAGCATGTTTTTAGTATAGAGGATAATGGATGGGCATGGGTTAACAACCACACTGTATTTACTTCGAGAGGTTACCATGACAACAATGTAAACCTTGAGAGCAAAGCTCAAGAAATTTACTGTTGTCATGGTAACCTTGCAAAGTGAATTCAGCGAGGTTGTTAACTGATGCCCATCCATTAGTCTTAATAGTGTATGGGCACCACTTTTCTCATGCTGAATTCAGATTTCCTGCTAATGAGAAAACACACCTTACAACTCATGGCTTATCGTACTGAAACAGATGCCAGGCCAAATGTCAGGGACATCACTTTATTAGTAGATGGCAACTTTTACAGCAGAACATTAGGAGTCAAACACCACGGCAGTAAGAAAACACAACTAAAAGGCAAATTTGTGATATCCTGAATAAATTAATAGTAAACAAAAGAAAAGTCTGTTTGTTGTGGGAGTTACAGGAAGTACAAGACAAAATGAGGTGTCATCACATATATGTCAAGAAGTAAACCCAGTGGTGTGAGCAGCAAGCAACGAGCAGGATGGATGCAGGCATTCAGGTACCTAGGGAAAAAAAAAAAAAGAAAAACTCTTGTTTAATGCCAGGCAGAGAGAAAGTTGTTATCAAAAGGTTTAAAGCTTATAATGGTGTACTTACATGTTTAGTCTTCATCAGAAGAGTCACTGATCACAGCAATCCTTCGCTTCTTCAGGGAGACCATAGCCATTTTTGGTTATGTGGACACTGATCCCTTGCTGGAAGACACAGTGATCTCCAAATAGGCTAAAGTTAGTGAGAATGCTCAGTGCCTGGCTACTAGAGATGGCTTGTGGTATTTCAAACTGTGCCATTGCAAGCAACAATGTCGATGTGGCAGGAGCAGAAGTATTATTTGCAGTAGAGTTCTGACCACCAAAAATGGTTGAATTACATTTCTGCTTTGCTTCTGAGAGGTGACTGTAGTTGTTGATGGACTGCAGTGATCTGTGCCTCGACACCTGCTGCACTTCAGTCAGGAGCTGTTCACTATCCACCAGACACTGAATGGCTGTTTTCCTGGTGGAGCGGTTCATAATCCTCTTCTCCTATGGCTGACCAGCAGAAGTTTTGATATTCTGCATCATATTGCAAATTTTGTTTTCTCCAAGAGTCATGTTGCAGTACCATAAAGACATGCCCAGTTTAACGCTTATATTTGGGGCAATGTAAAAAGGTGCTTCAGGTACTGCATGGACAGTGGTCTCTACATTTTGTACATTTTGTATGCCTGGATTGGTTCATGGTCTGGCTTTGTTTTATTAGCATACATTCTGGGTTTCACAGCTCTCACATCTGGTGGATTTTCCCCAGCACATGTTTTAATTTACCGCTCTGTGTATTCCAGATACTCCTGCCCCTCTGTGTCTGTGTGTAGTGCTAGATCTGCCCATTTTAGAGCATACTGCTCTGCCATCCGTGGGGTGAAATACAGGCCATTGTTAAAAAACAAACAAAAAAAAAACAACATGTTAATCAAGGTAGTTGGGCTGTGCATTCCAAGTGTTCATGTGGAGTACAGCCTGTCTACATCTGTGGGAGACAGAGCATCAGCACTGTTTGGCTCACTCCCTTTACCTTTCTTATTTTTAAAATGTAGATTTGGCTGTTAGTGTGGCAATGGTCTCCTTGAAGTCATTGCTATTGCCATGGAAGATAGAATGTCCGTAATTGATTTTTATTAAGAACCTATCAGCACTGCCCACGATACCCCTTAGTGTGCTGGGTCCATACTCTGACCCGTCTGTTCTTTTTATTTTGTACAGTAGATGAATTCCACAACATAATTGTCCAGTTGTGCCACAGGGATTGCTGTGATGCGATGCTGTTCCAGGACCTCAGCCAGGTAAGATCTGAGAAGCCGTATGCTCAATTCTGTTATTTTTCAATGTTTTTTGTTTTGCTACTCCTCTATAAACTCAATACAGTTGGGAGTTGCTGGTTTTGATGAACCAGTGGCTGCCATCACGATCACTTCTTTCTGTGCTGCTTAACTGTCAAATGATAATCACTGTTTCAAAAGCACACAGAAACGAGGGATCAAAGTGCATGACAAAGAATGTTGCTTTAAAGAAGAATTCCTTTTTTGTTGTGCCATCAGTATGAGGTAGTCAAAAAGGTATAACAACATCCTGATGTCATATTGATGGTACAACAGCTCTGTAACCTGTGTGGATTAGGTTATTAATAATAATAGGCTCCCACATATTATATATGTACAATATTTTAGTAGAAGAAAGCTTGTTTCTCTATTAAGATATACAAACAGATTTGGAGTTTCTGTTTAAAATACACTGCTGGCCTTGCCAGTAAAGATTTTCAGAGCTTCACAATCCAAGTATTCCATTGGATTCTTTTTACTAGTAGTTGGCAGAATAAGAATAAAATAATGAAAAGGTAAGTAAAGAAACAAATAAAAGCAAATAAAATGATTACCAAGGCATCTAAAGGCATCAAACCTTGATTTTTTTAAAGATATATTTATCATTACTAGGTATATACTCTTTAATGGAGAACTTTGTTGAACCTCTATGTCATTTCCCCCAGTACAAGCTGATTTTTAAATACTGGTTCTGATTCTGCTAGTTCTTCATCTATATGAGCCTTTAATAATCTAAGCAGGTGTTTCTGATGTTCACACAGGTTGGAAGTACCATTTTAGAATTTTGTGATGTAGCCTACATCCTTCTCAACCAGAGAGCTCCTTGGTAGAGCAGTAATGATTTGTGGCAACAATTTAAGGGCCTTGCCAAAACATAATGTACATCATACATGTATGTAATGATACTTACTACCTGTGTGTAGATCAGAATCATTCACTGGGATGACTAAAATTCCTGCATATATTGAACCATAACAGAACTGGAACCAGTATTAAAAAAGGGAGTATCACTTAAGACTGAAATGCAAAAGCCCGAGTGTCAGGAACCCGAAACCGATTGCCCAACACTTGGTATCCTGACACTCAGGATTTGCCTGTGGCAGAGCTTGTAATCTAAAATAAGGGGGGCAAAGTCCCCTAAAACATAAAAAAATCTGCCATGGGCAATTCCCCAGTGTTGGGATACCAAGTGTTGGGCAATGGGTTTTGGGCTCCCGACACTCTGGCTTTTGCATTTCAGTCTAATGTAGTATATCCCCCCTCCCAAATTAGCCTCAACAGGGAAAACATTACTTACACTTTCACTGCAGTTCTCCATTAAAGGTATGCATACATGATTCAGTATAAAGATATTCTATAATACACGCACTGTGAAAAGGTGACTAATGCAAATAAGACCACTTTTTATAATATTTCCAAAAGACCCCCACATTCTTAAATACAATAAATATAAAAAAAACACAAATCTTTTTCAATTTCTGATCTTACAAGAGATTTTTGAAGTGCAAGTAACATCAAAAACATTTTTTTTTAAAATAGATACAGCAAGTTCCCATGCAGAGGACATGCAGAGGGGTCACGCTATGAAGCTGGAGGGAAGGGGAAGCTCAGGGGAGATGTGAGGAAATATTACTTCACAGTGAGGATGGTGGATGCCTGGAACAGCTTCTTAGTGGAGGTGGTGGGTGCTAAAATGGTAACAGCATTCAAGCATGCATGGGGTAGACGCAGGGGGATCTTAGAAGAAAGGCAGAGGAGAGAGAAGACTGGAGATTGAGTAGGGTATGTAATGGCACAATAGGTAGGGAAAATCAGGTAGACTAGGTGGGCCAAGAGGTTCGTATCTGCCAGCTTTTATGTCTCTGTGTTTCTATGGTTTGGCCTCACTTCCTGATCCCCCCCAATATAAATGTTTTCACTGGCCTGGCAGCTCTTCTTCCCATAGAGATATACCATGTTTGCCAGGATATACCCTGATCAGGCTGAGGGGTTCCCACTGACAAATAGTTAGCTACCTGATTTTTCTATCCACACTTTCTCCTCCCATCTCCCCTGGTAAGGGTGAGAACTCTGTGAGACTTTCCCTCTCTGATGCGCACACCTACTCTGCTTCCCCTATGGTAGGAGCAAGATTCTGGGCCCTGCTGCAGGGGTTACTGTGATGGCAAAACCTACTACCAGCTCTCCCAAGCCAAGCTACATTGCTGAGCAGCAGCTGTCTTAGCCTGTCCTGTATCTCGATATGATGCCTCCATTTCTCTTTGGAACTGGTTCATCTGCACAGCAACAGAACATTGAGGCAGTCCCTTCCTACTCTTTTATCCTTAACTCATCTTAGTCAGTTTTTAATTTTTCCCCATCACCTCTGTTTGCTCCAATAGAAATGAAATAGTAACAGAAGAATCAGTTTGGTAGATATTTCCTTTTTACAAATTGTAATTAACTGTGATGAAATCTTTTATGCTATCATAAATTACATACTGTAGTTAAGACTGTTAAGCATAGTAGTAAGTCATGAATAAGTTCTGCAACCCTCTACAGTACATTTTTGGGTAATATTTGTCAGCTGTGACTATACTACTTATCAGTTATCATTTAGGATAAGTTGGGGGAGGGTAAAAATGGTAAAAAAAGTTTAAAGGCTATACATATTTTGATAGCCCCTTAGTCATCTCTTGAAGTTTCTTTGACATTCTTGCATTGGATGTTTTGGGCATTTCAGATTTGAAATTTGGGTCCTTAACTGAGGTAAGTTCCTAATTTTGATGGACATCACTTGGAATTTGTTGCAGCTACATACAGTCAAACACTGCTGGAACTTATGTATCCTAGTGATGTATCCATTTGTACCACACTCAGTCAGTGTTTGAAAAGTCAGTAACACTGGCAATATATGACAGAGAAGACTATGGTCAGCTCTGAATAGTTGTTGAGTTCCTTGTAATCATAGTGGCTGCAGGAGGCATATTACTGCCCCACAGGTTAAACACCTTTGCACATATTTGTGGTAATTAGGATCAAAGTTATATATAATTCCATATAACCTTTAGTTTTTGCTATTACTTGTGCCTTCCACAATCTTTTGTACAGATCAAAAATTGAAGAAAATATATTTGTATTGATTGCATTATAGAGCTTGGGTCCTTGTGGATTATTTATATAGTTTCTTTTTTTATTTTCAGTGTTCACATTTTCATGTATATTTCATGTATAGCATATTTATACTGAACCATGTATGCATACTTTTAAAGAATGCACTATATAAACTGTGCATGGGGGACAGGCAGTGCCCCCTTATGAAGTCTTGTGGCAATCCATAGGGCTGCCAGGCTCTATAGAACATAGAAACATAGAATCAGATAGTGGATAAGGTCTGCTTCACCCATCCAGTCTGCTCATTTCTCTCTACCTATGTTATTACCACAGACCGTACCCGATCTACAGCTCTTTCTATCTCCCCCTTCCTTTCTGTTATGATTCCCTTGTGATTATCCCATGCGTTTGTGAATCCCATCACTGTTTTCAACCCCACCACCTCCACTGGAAGGCTGCTCTTGGAATCCACCACTCTTTCTGTGAAGAAGTACTTCTTCATATCTCTTCTGAATCTACCCCCTCCAGCTTCATATTATGTCCCCTTGTTCTTGAGCACCTTTTCTTCTGAGAAATACTTTCCTGCTGTACCTTCTTTACTCCCGTAAGGTACTTAAATGTCTCTATCATATCCCCCCTCCTCTGTTCCAGGGTGTACATACTGAGGTCCTTTAGGCTTTCCTCATAGGGCATTTGATGCAAACCCTGCACTATTTTAGTTGTCCTCCTCTGGACCACCTCCACTCTATCTGTGTCCTTCTGGAGATATGTTCTCCAGAATCATAAACAATACTCTAGGTGAGATCTTACCAGTGAGCTACACAGAGGCAGCACCACCTCCCTCTTTCTGCTGGTGATACCTCTCTGTATGCACCCCAGTGCCCCACTAGCATCCCTGCTGTCTTGTTGTACTGCCTGACCACCTTTAGGTCATCTACTATGATTACTCCCAGGTCTCCATGCTCAGAGGGGATGCTTCTTTTTTGCAGTTTAGCATTTGGCAAAAATAAATGAACTTTTCTCACCAGCATCTGGAGTGTCTACCTTTTTTTTCCCACAAAGGTTTTTATTTCTCCTCAGTCCATGAGTGGCTAATCAGCCTGATCCCTGCTACCCTGAGCTGGCATTCATCTCCTGCAGTACCCATCATAGTTCCCCTATGAATTCCCCTTTATTGTGAGCATGGAAAGAGGAGGGCCATCCCCACCACTTCACATTGCCCAGAGTGGACCATCAGTGGAAGCACTGGGTGACAGTGCCGACTCTAAACTCAGGGTCAAGGCTTCATTAAGCCAGTGACTTTCATTTTCTCTGTTTTCTTCCTTCCCTGCTGCAGGACATTGAGCATGGAGGTGCACATGCATGATGTTCCCAGAGCCCCCTCCCTTTTGCTGCTTGCACTACCACCAGGCCTCCACCTGATCTAAGTCTAAGGCTGGGCCAATGTCCCTACACCCTCTGGGACAGGAGAACAGTCTCTCAGATTCTTGATTCTCACCCACCCTGCCTGAACCCTGGCAACCTGAGTCCATTCCCAGACCTGGGACACCAGCATGATAGGAGGTAATGCATCAGTAATTCAGCCCTCCACATCACTGGGTTGGCATTTGTGTTCACCAGTTTCTAGGTGTTCTTCACTGCACTGGGTATCATGTCGTCTTACTAAGGCTTACTACTCCTGTAAGTGTGATTATATTTTGCCTTATAGTTAGAAGGTTTGAAGATATGCTACTGTAATGTGTTATGGCTAGCTCTAACTATAGATAATGGTCCCAGGGGAGGGGGTCATACCACACATATCGTGATTGCTTGATAGCCTGAACTACTGTAGCAGATTTAAAGATTATTCACTTTGCTGTCTAAAAGTTACAGTATTTGCTCCAGTTACTGGAGTGGAAAATGTCACACATAGAACCTACCCTACACCACTGAACATACATAGATTATGCATAAAACTCCATCTGACGTTATTTTTAGTTCAGAAGGCACAGTTTTGAAGATGACCTAACATACAGTTAGAGTATTGGCTGAGTATAATTATTTTTTTTATTATTAATATTCTTTGTTAACCAGGCAAGGCCCAGTAGGCACATGTGTCTGTTTTCAGGGGTGACCTAGGAGCACTGTGAAGGTTAAGTGACTTGCTCAGAGTCATAAAGTATGTAAGTGGAGGTTGTGGGAATCAAACCCAGGGCTGCTGGATGCATCAAGCTCATTCACAGCACAATCCTGTAACCTATAGGCAAGGCCCCTGGAATTCTGTGATTCTGTGGTTGTGGAATTTTCCACAGAATTTGCATCATGCCGTATAATGTATATAGTGCCACAAAATTCACTGTTTTTGGTGAATTTTTATTAAAATATACTGTTTTTCCATTGTGTCAGGCTTTCTTTCCCATCTTGTTTATCCTGAAACCCTCCTCGATGCTCGGCATATGATGTCATTGATGACATCACATCATATTTAACAATGGCACAACTGCGTTCTGCTAGAGAAATGAATAAATTATGCCGTAGAAATCAGAAAATGCTGCCTCAGAAACCAAGGAGCCCTGCCACAGAAATCAGAAAATTCTGCTGCAGAGCACTAAGGGCCCTGCCTATAGACTTTATTTTGGCAGCCAGCTCTACCTTTGGCAATATCTGTGGGATTCATAATACAAGTGTCATGGCTGATCCTGCCATCTTTGTCATTTCCATTACAGTGACAAGTATGAAAACCATTCTCATTACATTCACAATATTATTGCCGAAAAGTCAAGTGATGGAAAAAAAAAAAGTGAGCAAAAACAGTGTTTTCTGAAAATTATTTTCAGGATGATATAATAAGGAAGGGGAAATAAAGAAGGAAGCACAAAATAATAAATGGCTACAAGAAGAAGCAAACACATAGAAACAAGGTTGAAGGGGAGAAAGTAAAATATGGGGAGAAACACCAGAAATAACCAGAAAAGTGAGAACTGCATCTTGGTACCCCAAAGCACATGTTGTCCAAAAGAGGGTGTATTTCTCTGTTGATTGTAGCATTGTGCCTAGATTGAAAATATGCTTTAATTTTAGAAACGTATTCTGTAATATAATTTGACAGACTGTCCATAACGTAGGAATGGTATGGGTGACACCACAAATGGCACCAGCTTTCACGTTTCTTTTGTTGGCACTACAGCTATGACAAGCGTGAAGATTTACAAATTGTGAAGAATTTCCTCCACTAGTCAGGATCAGAACTTTTGGGGTTATGGCCCAAATAGTGACAGATAATGATGATTCAATGATGGTCGCCATTAATAAGTTAAGAGTAAAGAGAACGTAAACTTTTTTTTTCTGTTTATTTAATTTTTTGTACTTTTTTTAATACAGTTGGAATCTTGGGCATGCGTGAAGCCTAATATCCCTAGTGTATTATTGTGATGTGTTCTAAAATACTGTTATATAGAAATACTGTTGTGATAGTATATCAGGATGTTTCATTTCTTCATATGAGTCTCTGCACTTCAGTATTGTCCAACTTTTGCTGAAGTATGTGATTGTTCTTTGTAGCAGTGTGCCACTGTACTACTGTTAATCTGTTGTTTGTACTTCTTCTGGGTCATGCCTGAAAATAGGTAATGTGTTGTCTAGCACATCTACCTGATAAACATAAACTAACTAACTTAACTATGTTTTTCTTACTTGGGGTCCTTTGATGCTGCTGCCTTTTCCCCACCCAATATGCATTTGTAATGTAAGCAATAATACCTGACAGGGTGGGCGGTATTGGGGAATACCAGACCGCCCAGGGGTGTAATGAGGCCCGACGCTGCAGGCAGAGGTCCTTATAGTCCCCAATACCACCCACCCTGGAGGGTATTATTGCACTTAGAAAATGGGCACTGTAAAAAAAACACAAGTTTAATAAAAAAAAGTTAAGGACAAATTATTTTAAAGTAGCTTTTGTTATGAAATAGCTCCCCCGCCTGCCTTAGAATTTTTTTTTGGTGTCTGTATACTGCTATTACTGACACTAGAGGGCACTGTATCTATTGTTTTGAAAGCAGTACTCTGGGTCACAATCTCCTTTATGTTGCCATGGTGACTATAGGTCAGAGGTAACAAGAATAGCCTTCACAAGAATCATTTAGTTATTTGCAGATGAAGCTGTGTGTTTTTTTGTTTTATACACGATTGACATCAGCGAGCTGTCCCTCCACCTCCCACATAAGGAAATGCACTGACGACTCATTGGTGCGCGTGCTGTTAAAACGTATGAGAAGAAGATGACTGCAGTAAAAGAACATATTAAGGTACTGGATTCTGTACAATAAACCAAAAATTACTCTTGTTTTGTTGCCTTTGTGCGTCGAGCTGAGTTGGAGGAGAGGTAAACTGGAAAAAAAAGCTGTACTAGCGCAATGGCTTTCGTTTCCTTTTTGTCCAGCGCAGTGCTGTGAGACGGCAGTTGGGAGAGTGGTGCCATAGTAAAGAATATGTCTGTGAAACTTTCTTCACTCTCCTGACTGCAAAATCAGTGTGCTTTCTTTTCTTTTTCTTTTTATTGAGGCAGGCAGACAGCACTGAAGTGTTTGTGGGGTGGGGGGGAGATCGGGACCTGTAGCTCTCACTAAGTGAGAGAAAAAACACGGCGGACATTTTAAATTTTGTGGGATGCTTTCAGCCAATTACAAAACAGGCTGGGCAATACAGGAGAATGCTACTCGGTGAAGTGGCACTTGGACTGGTTCTTATTTTTAGCTGGGCATCTATTGAAAAATAGATGCCCAGGTTGGAAGTGGTTTTAGCCAATCAGGGAACAAAATACATTCCTGCCATTTTCTAAGCATTTTTAATTACTTATCAGTTCTGGAAGCGTGTGACATCAGTTGAGCAGATGTCCTGCATGGAAATGCTCATTATGGAAAACTTCCCTGTATGCTTCCGCTCCACTTATGTTACTGGGTTCCAGAACTCATAGGTTATTAAGAAATAATGTAGGGCAGGAAAAAGGCAACATATATGAGGGGATCCTACATAAGGTAACATAAGACTATTTCCAAAACAATCAACCAAAACAAAACATGGAGGGGTATACAGAGTTTACAAATGTCTACATGTCTAACTATATTAAAAATGTAAAATTCAAGGTTTATGCTTCCCTTAAAGAGGATTCAGAGGGTACTACAACATTTATATCATCAAAAGGGTTTGCCAGTTAATTTCTATCAGTGATATGCTGACAGATATTAAGCACCAGGATATGAGGAATAAACAACTGGATCCCATTCCTTACCCTTCTTTTCCCATCCTTTTTAAAGGGGGGGGGGGCAACATTTAACAACAAGCACTATAAAGCCTGTGAGAGACCTCTCCAGCACATCACTGTTTTTTGTTGTGCTAGGCAGAGCCAGCCTTAGGCACCCTCAGTCCCAGTGCTTTCTGAGGGCCCACTACTTATAGCAGCCCCCAGACAGAAGCTTTGCAGGTAATCGGTCTCCCAAATGTCATGTTTGTTTTATATATTTTATGTCCCATGTACTAAAATGTTATGCAAGGGGCATCATTGGGTTAGGCAGAACCTTCGAACTGTTCACCATAATGCCAAAAGAGTATGTGCTAAGGTATATTCAAGGGCCTCCAGTGTCTAAGCTGGCCCCAGAAACATAAGGCAGGCTCTGCCCCAGGACAGTAACCACATGGGTGTTGCACCAAATGTCACAAAATTTCATTCCAGGGTAGTAGGCTTTAGCATTACCCCAAATGAAAAGATGATTTCCCTTATGACTGAGAGAACTGGTCTTTGGTAACTTGGCAGACAATGCACCATGTGGCAGAAACCATGAGTCAGGGAAGGGGAGCATCAAACTCAGGTAGGTATGTTTTATTTAGCAGATCTACCACTGCAAGAAGCTTGAAGAGCATCTCCTCCTCCACAGCATTGTCTCAAAACTGTTTTAGAAAATGGGTTGAAAAAATCTCAACCTCTGATTGGCTGACTCCTTTAGCTGGGGGTTACATTTATGTGGCAACAGAGGCTTTGAAAAAACAAGTCTCATGCCGAACGGCATCACTATGAAGTGGTATCAATGTTCCTAGTTTTGATTTTTTTTTTTTTTTAAATTACTATTTTTCCTCCTTCCTGCCTGCCATTCCCGACCCTTCAGGAGCCTCAAGGTAGACATCCCTCTGCCTTCCACCCTGCCCGTATGACCCCACAGGAACCCCATAGAGCTTTGGTTTACCCCCCGAGCGGGGATGGGGCAGGGCCCCCTTACCCCAACAATCAGATTTCGTCGGTCCGGGGCCATCGGGCTGGCGGAGGCACATCGAGGGCACCGTCTCCGGAGGCTCCATCTTCCCGGTGATGGCAGGCATTTTTTTTCCCCATTTTCTCCCACCCCCTGCAGCGTAGGACTCCCTGACGTCAAGGCACAGAGCGCCGACGTCACGCTGTATGTCGGCAGCCCTTCCCCTTAACATTGGGGGCTTGCAGTACTCTGACCCTCCACTCGGAGTCAGACAAGTGTTCGGGCTATAGCCTGACCCTCCCCGGAGTAGGCGAGCTGTCATGGGACGCTCAAGCCTAACTTCCCCCGACCGGCCCACCAGTGACCCGAGTCCGCTCCTGAACCCGGGTCGCCGGTGTGGAGTGAGGTGTGGTGTCCAGCGCCTCAACCCTCAGCGCCACCGGGCCGGCTTCTAGTTTTGATTTTTGAAAGCCAAACTGGTATCCATTTTCTCCTCAGGCTGCTTTAATAATTGCCAGAAGAAACAATCCAAAGTCTGTTTCATGAACACCAGCCATAGCCACACATGTCACCTGCCATCCCAAAAAAATGAGTGAACAAGAAATGTAAGTAACAGATTTGTTTGTCTCACCACCGCTGAGCTAGATCAAGTAGTAACTGACCAAGAAGAACTGAATACAAACAAAAAAACACACAATGGGCACTCAGCATCTTTATTGACTGGGTTGCAACTAAGGAAATAACAAACGACTTGCAAAATAATAGCTTTGAAAAAATTAGCTCACTACTCAGACAGATCTATGCCAAAGTGTGAACAGTGACTGGAGAGCAGTTCTTGGTGTTGGGAGTACTGTGCTTTTCATGCCAGGAAAAACCGCTACCTCAATACCCATACTGTGGGCACAACAATAGCATAATAGGAGATCCTACATTCTGATCCTCAAAAGATGTCTTTCACTCTATTTTAAAGAATCTACAACAGGATCAAAAAAACAAGTCTGCCTACCACCCTGCCATTATATCTGGTGATCTGTTAAAATTGTCACACTCACCTGCTCTGTCTCTTGATGCTATGCCTGGCCTCCTCAAATGCCAGGCCAGTTGAGGTCAGGAGGGCCTCAGGGAACTCAGACTGGACTCCTTCCAAGTGCAAACTGATGACAATGGGCACAAATATGTGACACTGTCACACAATGAAGATACTAAAAATCTTACAGGAGATAGGAAATAATTTTTACATATTAACTGCCCTACCATCTTCTTTCCTTGGCAGTTATGTATTCTGGTATGCGCTGAAAAAATGTTTGAGGAATAAATGATCTAGCTTTGGGGTGCCCTCAGATTTTTATAGAGGTCCACTCTCCTCACCAGATATTGCTCTTTTTTTCATATTTCTATGATATTATATGACATCAATACCATTTCATTCTGTTCATCGGAATGGCCTGGAATGGTGTTATTGATGTCACAGAATGTTCCAGCAGTATGAAAAGAGAGCAGCAATTGCTGAGAAGAGAGGGATTCAGGGTAGTTAAAAAAGCAAAACAATTAGATTATTTATTTAACAAAAAAAGGTAAAAAACATATCAGAAAATTAGATAGATGCTAAAAGTACACCAGGAGGGCATCTACAGGTGTAAATAACTGTTTCCTGTCATCTCTGAAAATCCACATTAACAGAATAATCAAAATAATTGGGGATTTATATCTTCAGCCTCACTGGCAGCCACATGCCTACTTGGAAATGCAGGATTGCTGGTACACAAAGGAGGTCATACTAATGAATTCATTAGGCACCTTTATGCCCAAATTAAGCTCTAAAACAAACTTCAGCTCTGTTTCCGCTAACCATAACATTAAAAACTGTGTTTACACCAACTATAAGACAGGCAACAACTCTACCATCGACTGGATAGTCATTTCAAACCCATCCAGAACAGTGGCTTTGGGAGTACACCTGGACTCCGTCAGTGACCACTGCATGACTTTTTGCTGCTGGTCTGTCAGAGCCCACAAGTCTTTACCAAATTTCATCTACATGAGGCAGTTAAAAAAGGTTAACATGGAAGAACTCTCACATGCTTTCAAATCTGCGGACTGGTCTTTCACCAGTGATATAAATAACATAGACTCCACCATCAAAGCTTTCGCCAACACTTTCAACTCTATTTGTGGCACCCTTACCCCCCCCCCCAAAAAAAAATTAGAGTTTGCAAGTACCCAAACAAATGGGTCACTCCAGATCTCTTTAGACTTATGCACTGTAGGAACAAGGCCTGGTCTAAGTACAAGAAATCTAACTCACCCATACTCCTCCAGGAGTATAAAACCCTCCGCAATAGATGCAAGTCTGCTGCCCAAGCTGCAAAGATAAGTCCCCTCAAGAACAGCCAACTTTTTAACAAAGCCAATTCTAAACAACTCTGGGGGACACTAAACTTCTTACTGGGCAAATATAGGAAATCTGAGCAGATCACCCTTCTTACAGATGCAAAATTATCAAATGACCCAAAATGCATGCCCTCCATGTTTAATTCCTTTTTTGGGAATCTTGACAAATACAAGACTCCTCTCCCCTCAGGTCATTCCACCCATCATTTCCACCCCCTCCAACCATTAACAGCCATCCCCACTTTCTATTTCAAAGCACTCCCCCACTGACACTGTTAAACTCATTAAGAAGAATAACCCAAATCCCAGCATTGGCTCTGACAACCTTGACTACTGCATTCTCAAAGCAGTCATAAAGAACATTGCTATCCACCTCACTAATATCCTTAATGTCACGCTCTGTATGGGTACTTTCCTGGCGGCATGGACAATTGCCTCCATCATGCCACTGCATAAAGGAGGTTCCAAATAGGAAATCAGTAACTATAGACCTATCTCCCTACTGCCTCTCTCCAAAACTATGGAGAAAATAGTCCATGCAAAAATCACAGAGCACCTAAATAAATATGACATCCTCACGGGGGCTCAACATGGTTTCATTGCAAATCACAATACCAAAACTAACCTTGTGAGGTTCACCAATTACATTTTCAGGCTTTGGATGACAGACTATATATGGGCTCTGTTTTCATGGACTTAACCAATGCCTTCAATTTGGTGGACCACAACCTGCTTCTAGTGACCCTCTCCCAAATGAACTTCTCTACAAATATGGTAAATTGGACTGGGAACTTCCTCCATCCTAGGTACCACAAAATGGTTATTAAAGGCCAATCCTCACCTAACTGCCTTATTAAACATGGGATCCCACAGGGGTCAATCCTGGGGTTTCCCCTATTTTCTCTTTTTATTAACAATATCCCATCAGTATGTTCACATACTAACATCATCCTTTACGTGGATGATGATGCTTTATACTTTAATGACGGTAACCCTACCACCCTCCTCTCCAAATTCCAGAAAGATTTTTACAGTCTCCACACTTGGTTTACCTCCCATGGACTGGTCCTTAACATGAAAAAAACAAAATGTGGTGATTTTCTGAAGCACCCAGAAACCCTCAATCATCAACTTCACACTCCTGGACAATGATGGCATTGCCATTGAGCAGGTCCAGGAATTTAAATACTTCAGTCTAACACTGGACAAGCACCTCTCTTTTGGACTGCACATAATCCAATTGATTAATAATATACACCAAAGACTTGGGCTCCTTTACAAGATCCGTCAATTTCTCATCCCCGAGATAAGAACATGGCTTGCCTGTAGCTTACTCCTCTCTCTCCTTGACTATGGGTCCCTTATTTTCTCATCCTCACCAAACTCCACCAATTTCTCTAAGCTAGAAGCGGCATACAATGACATAATCAGATTTGTTACTGGGGCTCCCTCATTGTACCCATAGCTGTACTCTTTGTGATTCTAACAAATGGTTCTTGTAGAAGACAGGTTTGCCTGGAAGACACATACATTCATGTACAAAATTCTCAGCAACCTCTTCCCTCCCAGTGTCTCCTCTCTCTTCATAAGATCAGATACCACTCGTCCTAAAAGGAGCACTTCCTCCTCCTCCCTCTTTAGGGTCCCATTCTTCAACACCTCTCTGGGATAGAGATCTCTCTTGTCCAAGGGCCCCAAACTATTCAACACCCTACTGCCCAACCTTCCGGTTTGCCCCTCCATCAATTCTTTTAAGATTAATCTGAAAAAGCACTTGCTCAAAAAAAAAAAAAAGCAACCAACAACTGTTTCTAGCTACTCCATTCCAGGATACATAAACTATCACTCACCTCCCCTCCCCTTTCTGTTTAAATTACCTCCCTTACTTTAATCTCTCCTCTTCCCCTTTCTTTCACCCCCATCCCCTACCTGACAGGTTCTGTTTTCTGTACAAAGGTACAGTGAGGCTCTTGCCTATTTGGTGCTGTTCATAGTTATACAGTGTTTAATGGTTGTTTTTTTACATGCTTTCTGTGTGTTTAACACGTTACTGCCTTGTATTTATCTAATAAGTGTACTTCTGTAAAATTTGTATTTTCTGTAATCATGTATATATCCACCTATGTAATGCATTTTTCTGACAAAATTGTATTTTTTGTAATTGTGTATGTATCCACCCATATTTTTATTATAACTGGATGCTTGTGAAAATGGGCATTTTGCCCACATGTCTTTCCAGCATAAGATAACAATGAAATGAAATGATACATGCTTGTTTTCTGTATTGCTGTGGTATGTGTCTGGGCTGCCTCAGCCTTGGGAGGAGATAGCAAGTTGCATTCCCATAGCTCCTTTCACTGCGGATGCAATAATATGTGTTGGAAAGGGGCTGAGAGTACTGAAAGGCACAACAGTATAATGGGAGTATCCCTGCAGATGTTGGAGAGGGGCTGAGAGTACTGAGAGGCACATTAGTATAATGGGAGTATCTCTGCAGATGTTGGAGAGGGGCTGAGAGTACTGAGAGACACAGCAGTATAACTGGAGTATTCCTGCAGATGTTGGAGCGAGTGGGGAAGAGTACACAATGGGGGGGGTATTAACAATAACAAAAATGGAAAAGGACTGGGGAGTAGTCATATTAGATGACCTAAAGGTAGGCAAGCAATGTGAGAAGGCAGTAAGGAGGGCTGGAGAGATACTGGGACGCATAGGAAGAGGCATCACCAGTAGAAAACAAGAAGTTGTTATCCCTCTGTACAGACAGTTGGTGAGACCCCATCTGGAGTACTGCATGCAGTTCTGGAGACCCCATCTCTGCAAGGACATAGACAGGATGGAGGCAGTCCAGAGGAGGGCAGCTAAAATGGTGCAGGGTCTGCACCAGAAGCCATATGAAGAGAGACTAAAAGAGCTTAATATGTATACCCTTGAGGAAAGGAGGAAGAAGGGGGACATGATAGAAACTTTCAAGTACCTCAAGGGAATCAACAAAGTCCAAGAGGGTAGCATCTTTCAGAAAAAGAGATGTACAAGAACAAGGGGGTGCAATTTGAAGATAGAGGTGGGACGACTCAGGGGCAATGTGAGGAAGTATTTTTTCTTGGAGAGGGAGGTGAATGCATGGAACAACCTTCCTGAGGAGGTCGTGGGTCAAAAGCAGTGGGGGAATTTAAGCATGCATGGGAGAGACATGAGGAAATTCTAGTGGGAGGTAGGAGGAAGTAGGCTGTTGGTAAAACTAGTATCTGCAGCTTATCCAATAGGTAGGGAAATGGGCAGACTGGGTAGGCCAAGCTATCCTTATCTGCCGTCAAAGTCTATGTTTCTATGTTGGTGCAGCCCTTCCACATGGCTGCTGCTCACACTGCTTCCTCCGCAGCACATTTCCAAGATTAATGCGATTCCTTGAGAGGCTAAGACAGTGAATTAGCATGATTCAGTAAATGTCCACACAGCCACTTTTGCACCACAGGTGGCTGTTTAAACAGCCCTAAAGCTACAGTGTTGCCACTCCCGTCGAATGCAAGCCTCACAAACTGCAAGCTTGCAAGGGTCACAGAACACAGATCAGAAACCAGCATCTACAGCTAATAGGAAAACCTGAATCTCAACCCTGTGTGGTGGGCAGTGGCAACAAAACATTGTGAAGCAAGAAGAACAAGCATTTGTCAATGCCGAATGTTGCTTGCTTGTATGTGCTGTTTAGATATTTGGAAGTGATAGTTCCATGCCTTCCTCCCTCCCAAGACATCCACTGTGTCTTTCCATTCAGTATTCACAGAAGAGTGGGAGGGGCAAGGGCCACAGCAGTACAGCAGTTGCCAAGGGGGTGAAGAGGTGGACAATAGCCAATTCAAAGGCAAAAGAGTCCTGCAGGAGATCACTAAATTGAAGGTGGACAAACGATGGAACCAGATGGCATACGCCCAAGGATATTAAGAGAACTGCGAAGGGAGATAGCAGTACCTCTGGCAGCCATGTTCACTGAGTCATTCAACACAAGTGAATTGGAGGAGGGCACATGTGGTCCCTCTGCACAAGTCCAGCAGCAGGGAGGAGGTGGGGAACAATAGGCCATTCAGTCTCACCTCAGTAATGAGGAAGATCATGGAGACATTGTTTAAAGAAAGGACAGTGGGGCATCTAAAAGCCATCGGAGCCCAGGACCATAGACAACATGAATTCACAGTGGGGACATCATGTCAGACAAATCTGGTTGATTTCTTTGACTGGGTGACAAAGGAAGTGAATCAGGGTGGGGCAGTGGACAACACTTACCTTGATTTCTGCAAAGCCTTTGACACCATCCCACATAGGAGGCTGATAAACTAGCTGGGTATGCTGAGCATGGGGGAAAGGGTGGTAAACTGGGTTAGAAACTGGCTAACAGACAGGAGGCAGAGAGTGGTGGTAGATGGGGTGTATTCTAGGGAGAGGGCATGACCAGTGGGGTGCTGCAGGGTCTTCATTAGTAACATTGCAGAACGGCTGAAGGGAATTTTTTCACCAAATTTTCAACATAGCCATTTGCTCATAAGGAGGTGTGGTAAAATGGCAATGTTGAAAATCTGGAGTACAAATATTAAAAATTTGCGAACTTACAAGCGTGGATAGGACCTGCGCAACGCAAGCTCGTAAAACAGTCATTTTTAGGAATATTTTCACCAAATTTTCAACATAGCCATTTTAAGACCTCTGCTCATGAACAGTGCCACTGTGATTTTCTTAATGTGTCCCATACATTGATTTCGCACTCCGACTGCACCATTGTGCGCTACATGGGCAGAAACATGTTTTGGGCAAGATGTGAAAAATGACAGCTACACTGCTCATAAGAAGGTGTGGTAAAATGGCAATGTTGAAAATCTGGAATGAACATATTGAAAATTCATGAACTTATGAGTGTGCGTAGGAACAGGGCAACGCATGCTCGTAAAACAGTAATTTTTGGGAATTTTTTCACCAAATTTTCAGCATAGCCATTTTAAGATCTCTGCTCATGAACAGTGGCACTGTGATTTTCTTCATCTGTCCCAAACATTGATTGCACACACTGACTGTGCCATTGTGCGCTACATGCACGGAAACACATTTTCGGTGACATGTGACATTTCCTCAGTTCGCGGTCGGCTTTGAAGAGTGCAGACGTGTTCCTGGTCCACCGAAGATCATCATGCCAGACTCCGGAGGTAAGTGTGGGGAGGCAGGGTGTGCAGTGGGTGGGTGCGGGTGGTGAGTAGGGAGACGGAGACTACGAGGGACCTTTTTTTGTTTACAGGTTTGTTTTTTTTAAAAGACGACGCGGGATGTTTGCCACTCTGGGGTGGGCTCCCAGTGTGGCAGCTGGAAAGGCTGTTTGGGGGGCTGGAGCTGATGGGGATTGGGCACCCTGTCGGCCATAACAAGCTTTGCTATGCTGGGGTGGGCTCCCAGCATAGCACTTGGAAAAGCTTTGGGGCGTGCAGCCATGGAGCCGATGGGGATTGGGCACCCGTCGGCCATAACGGATTTTGCCATGCTGGGTTGGGCTCCCAGTGTGGCACCCGGACAACTTTGTTGGGGGTGTGGAACCGGCGGGGATTGAGGCACCCGGTGGCCTTACAGTGTGTGGGGAGAAGCGCATCAGCACGCCCAATATGTGTGCTGCGTGCGTGCATGCATGTGGGGGAGCTCTGCTCACTGAAGCGGAGCTCTCCCTTTCAACTGTATGGCACTGCATTTTTCAACTGCTGTCATAGACAGCTGCAGCAGTCATTGGAGAACTGCAGCCGTGTCTGCAAACACACTGACTGAATTGGAAGACGGGTGTCACACCTCCGAAAACTCGGATGATGGTACTATGTTTCTTGCACATGCGTGCAAGCAACATAAAAAGGAGGAAGTGCTACAAGCAGCTTTTCCATGCTTCTTGCAGGATTCAGCAGTGCTGCAACAGCAGTACAGAAAACAGCATTGACACAATGACCTTTTATTCCTCAGTCAGTTTCATTAGCTACAAATGGTGGCCTCTAATTTATTATTATGGCCACCCTATATGAAACATGCAAATGCGTGTTTTTCTACATTTTTATTCCTTTGCCCACCCCATCCCAAAAAGGGACTATTTGTTTCTCCAAAAATTATAAATTTATTACATTTGAGCCTGATGCGTTTCGGATAATGTATCCTTTTTCAAAGGCCTTTGAAAAAGGATACATTATCCGAAATGCGTCAGTCTCATGCCTCTTAATTATTTGGGGTTTTGTGTGCTATGCTTTTAGAGTTGACGTAAGTGTAGTAGAACAATATAATGGATAGGCAATTTGGCCCAAATTAACAGAACTTACCATTTCTGCTTCTGGGTACATTTTTATTCTTGGAGTGCTGTGAGGAATAAGGGGGTACAGGGCAACATCACAAACGGAGAGAAAATGTGGTGCACAAACAAAGTTAAAACACTTAAACTTCAGTTGTTAGTGCATAATGCTAGTTTATTGAAGCCACCAAAATTAAGGATACATAAGCTACCCCAGCATTTCAAATCACACTGATTCTTCCTTGGGATGGGGTTGGGGGCAGGGTAATAGGTGTGTGGTTGCTGCATCCTTTGCCTTTTCATAGCTCCCAGGTTTTGACTGGTTTGTATTCTGCCGCAGAGTCACCTGTTCTCCTATAGTGAGCCTTAGTGTTGCCATCGGACTCTCCATCTTGTTAAGCTCATCGACCCTGTTTATCCACGCCTCCACAGTGGGTGATGCAACCTGCAAACAGAAGGCTATAATCCCTTTAAGGGTTACTATGCAAAGAGCTCAGAAGAAGCACAGTTGTGCTTGATTGCTCAGCAGTGGCACCGGGACTCACAATACCAGATGCTCAATTGTATATGGAATGGGGGCGTCCCACAGTCTCTTTGAATAATGTCATGTATCTGGTTATATGGTTGGAGGTCTGGGCTGGCCCAGAAGATGTGGAAATGTGAGCCCACTCCCTCACATCCCCCTCCAGCATTTGTTCAAAATCCCTGAAAGAAAGTGGCACGTGACTGTGGACACATGAAAGAAATGGACCACACACTTCCATCTAAATTCTCACCAGCTTGGCTTGGCCATGATTATCCAACCTACCACTAATGCAGCCTCTCAAGCCTCATATGAAATTGTTGTTCCCATCTCCCCTTCTCACTGCTCTTGTAGTTTCTGTATTTTTCTTGCAGTAATACTTGGTAGCCTCTGCTAATTTTGCCACTCTTTCCTGTAAGCATGGCCAACCAATAGAAGAAATTCTCAAAGGCAGTGAGCTCTCTTCCCACCTGACCCATTAGGTTATTACATATTTGAGGTTAGGTAATGCCTAACCTGTAAATATCTGTAGAAATCCTGCCTTGATAACCCATACCTAATCTATAACTCTGCAAAGGACTTTTGCACAAGGTAGTAGTATCTTGTCAGGGAGAGGCAGCTCCACCTTCAAAATCATGGTTCCTGGATCAGAGGTAGGAAGTGCGGGTCCCTATAATACTTGACAGGATCCCTATGGCATTTGGAGTGGTGGCAATTATTTTGGCTTTCCATTATATTTTAAAGGCATACCTTGTCCATTGATTAGCCAGACTGGACAACTGCTGGGCTGTGAGAGGTACATAAGGAAGTGCAAATGGGGCACTGGGAGTGAAGAATTAGCCTCCATCTCTAACCATCCTGACTCCCGAATCTGCTTTTTCCAAGTAACTATAGGTGCCAGTTGGGTTGCTAGATAGTACAGACAGAAGCCTGGCATTGCTAAGCCTCTCATCTGCCAAGGCAGGGAGAGGAGTCTTTTACTTACTCTGTGTCATCCTCCCACCCAAACAAATGCCAATAGTATCTTTGTTAGCCTCTTTCAATACTCCTCTGGGATACCGAAAGATACAGCCCAGAAAAAAGTAAATACCTTGAGAGTACACTCATTTTGTGGGTAGCTAAGCACCTCCTCAAATACAGTGGTGGCAGCTGATTTTGTAGCCAGATAAGGTTCTATATTCCTCCAGCTCCTGGAGGGAAGGCTGAAGAAGAGTGCTCTGGGCAGGAGAGCTAGAGTAAGAAATTGTCTGCATTTAGTGATATTTTCAGTTCACTCCCCCCACCTTAATCCTTTGGATGTGCTACTTCCCATGGACTGTCTTAGCCATGGGCTCAATGCAGAGAGCAAAAAGTAACTGCAACAAGGGTCATCCTTTCCTGGTTCCCTTATTAAGCTAAACTGGGCAGTTTGGAGCCCATTAACTTTCAGAAAGGCTTGCAGGGCTGCATACAAAGAATGCAATGTTGGTTCAAAAAGATGGCTTCATCCCCATCTCCTCCAACATTCTGTGGAGGAACCTCCACTTCACCCTGACAAATGCCTTTTTGATTTTTCAGCATCTATCAAAACCACCCTAGTAAATGAAGGCAAATGTTTTTACGCTAAAATAACATTGAACATCCTCCTGATGTTATCATGGATAAGCTGCCCAGTTATAAATCTTGTTTGGTCAGGGTGAAATAGGAATCTGACCAACCACTGCGACTGAAGAGCCAGCACTGAGGTAAATATACTGAGGTCCACACTGAGGAGGTAGATCAGGCAAAACGAACCACACAAGGTATCATCCTTACCCAGTTTCAGGAAGACAGTGATCTGATCCTGTTTCTGGGATGGAGTGGTCCTCCACCCTGCACCTCTCAATGCATGTCCATCAACTGAGGGCAAGGGTCTCTTTAAAGAATTTATAATACTCAGCAGCTATGCCATCTGGACCTGGCGAGTTGCCAGATTTGAGGTGTTTGATGGCCTCCTAGATTTCTTCTTCCTTTACTGGGACATTTAGGTCTTCTTTGGCCTCTTCTGTGAGTTTCTTGACTGAGATCCTGCAGAAGAATGCTGTCCATTTTGTCTGAGAAGTTTTGCATCCTCTCTTGGGAGTATGATTCTGTAAAAATTACCAGATTGATCTACAATCTTTTTTGAGATCAGTCTTAAATTGGAGAGGAGTGTCTCTTTTGTGAATCCTTTGCACTATTCTGTTGGCTGTTTCCCTGTGTAGCTGCCATGCCAAAAGACACCCTGCTGTATTCCCCACTTCAAGGAAGCATTGGCTGGAATACTGGAGCACACCCTGTATTTTAACCTCTAGCAAGCGGTTGAGTTTTGCCCCGTATTCCTCCAGCTGCTGCTTAGCTTGTTCATTAAGAACCATTTTATGTTCTGCGTCAAGATTGTACAGCTTTGATTCCAGATCTAGTTGTACTTGCAGGCACTTTTTTGAGGTGTGAGGCAAAGTTAACAGTGTGACCCAGTGAGAACTGCCTTCAAGCCATCCCTCCAGGCTCCTGGGAAAGTCTGATCTTTAGGGTTCAGCACCTGTTACTCCATCATCACCTCCTCCACCAACCCAACAGTCTTGTTTGGTCATCAGAGAAACACTTGGATGCCAACTAGGTGTTTTTGTGGATGGGGCAAGGTTAAATCCAAAAAGACTGGGGTATGGTATGATATGGTTCATAAGAAGATTGTTCCAGCTCAACCCACATCAGTATAAAAGGAAAAATATTATTCGGGGAGGAGTCTGAACCAATCAATTGCTAATAAACATCTCTGTACAGATTGGTAAAAAAGACTCACTCACCACTCAATTATGAAACTAATTTATTCTTTTACTCATCATAAATGAAATACATACTGTATTTACATTTCAGATACAGTGAACAATTATGTGCAAACATTCTGGAATTATCCTTCTTCAGTGCAAGCCTGTATCTGTTACATTATAAATTACAATATATATATATATTTTACCTTTTCACTATTTGTAAAAAAAAAAAAAAAAAAAAATGTTTCTCAAAACTGTCTGTTTAATCAGAAAACGCTAAATAAATTTGTGCTCACCCTAAATTTTCAAGCACTGGGATGTATTCAGTTTGTGCTCGTCCCATTTATCTCTATAAAAAATGGAGTCACTATATTTACTTCATAATATTGTACCAATCAACATAAGTAAAGCCATTAAAACCAAAGTAATTATTTTCCTGCAAAATTCATCATGAATCTCACCTGCCTACTCTGTCAGTAGCATAGAGAGATTCTCTTATGTTTTCAATATTAGTATTTGTCAGTTTTAATACCCTATAACAAATTAAACATACACATATGTAAATCTCCAAGTAGAGTGCACTTAAGTTTCAAATATCTTATTTTCACATGTCATTATGCTAATAATGAATTACTGCATGTGGTACTGATTTTACCTTCATATTCATTTCCTGTTTATATCTAAGTTGCTAGGTTTTTTCAGTAATATTTCCAACTGTTGCCTTCATTTTCTAAACACAAACAGAAACCCCCTTGTTGAAAAAACTGACTGGAATCTCCAAAAGTAACTTTTACACATTGTACAGCAGTTTAAAAGCTTTTTCACTTAATTAAGCTCGTAATGGCAGAGCGTGGCATGACCTCCAGCTCTCTCTGTACGGAGGTAACACGCCCACCTCTGCTCACACTTTAAATAGTGTGCAGGCTAGGAATCAGGCACAGGGCATTGTGCATCATTGCATGATATCGCAGGACTCCCACAGTGTGATGTGCTAGCCCTGGGTGCCCAACCTGCTATCAATAAACAATGCAGCACCTTGAACAATTCAGGGTGTCCTGCCTGCCTCACACATTAGTTCTTAACTGGATTCAGATCTCTCAGTATCATCTTTATTAATATGTAGTAAACAGCACCACGTTTTCTCTATTTGGAAGGCAAAATACATTCCTTTAGATTTTAATATTTATGTTCTGGGTTTGCAAAGGACCACACAGATCTGGCAGATCATATGTTTAGCTACTTGTTATTAAGAAAAATAATGGAAATTTGTGGTCAAACAATATCCCTATTACATATAAAAAATAAAAATTACTTTTTGCTTCAACACAATCTGCAATTCAGTTCTTTTATAAACTTGTCACTCATTAAAAAAATACAAAAACTCAATAAAGCTTCCTCCTGTCCTATAAAACAACTTGCATATTGGATTTAAAGGAGAAGTGTCAGGAAAATTGTCCGACATATAACCTGTTCACTTACAGGTCATGACTTACAATTGTAAGTCCTATATTACACTAATTATATACAGAGGGTCTTTTTGTATTTACTATCAATAATTACCCAGTCTGACTAATTGAACACTACCTGGGACCTTGATTTTGTTTCTCTATATTATCTGCAAAGCTATTAGTACATTTTATTTCAACTCTATTTACTGTTTCTTTTCTTAACTCAATTTATTTACAAAATAGGCTGCCAATCAATAGAGTCATTGAGACCAAACCTCAGATTTAGTGCTTCAAATCTATTACTATAATACGCTTCTCTGGTTAAAATGTTTTTCTTATAATCCCATCCCCTTGGATCAGGAATCACCTTTTCTAACCCGAAAAATCTCAACTGGGCCAATTGATGCCCCAGTTCAATGAAGTGTGTAGTCACTGGATATATAAGGTTAAGACACCTAATGTCACTTTTATGTTCCGATATACGTTGTTTCAGCATTCTCTCCATTTTGCCGACATATATTTTATCACAGAAGCATTTGAGTATATAAATTACCCCTATTGTTGAACAGTTTATAAACTGCTTTATGATCACTTCTTCATCCTTTGCACTATTCCATATTTTCTTAATCCTGTAGGTATTGTGACACTGGGTACAGTGTCCACATTGGTAATTTCCTTGTACCTCTGTCAAGTTTAAAAAAATGTTAGGTGATTTGGTTCGGTACTCTATGCTCTGATCTGACCAACCTATTCCCTAAAGTTCTGTTCCTTTTTGGAACAGTTAGTGGGAATTGTTGAAAAATATGTGTAGTCTGGGGTGTTACTTGTAAGACATTCAAATATTTATTTATTATGTTTTTCATTTGATAAAATTTGTCACTATAAGTTGTAGCAAAGACTATTCTATCCATTTTCCTTTCCTGTCCTCCATCTGTTTGTATTAAAAGAACTTCCCTGTCTTTATTTTCTGCCCTTTCCATAGCCCTCTGTAATACCTCTTTTTTGTAACCCTTAAACTGAAATCTCTGAATCATCTCAGTACTAGCCTTCTGGAATTCTGTAAACTCTGAACAATTTCATCTGGCCCTAAGAATTTGTCCATAAGGGTTGGATTCAGCAAGTTTTTTTTTGGGTGAAAACTATGTACATGAAACACTGCATTTTTATCTGTATTTTATCAGTACAATTTTGTAGCTAACCTGTTCTGTTTTTTGAAAATACATAAGTCCAAAAATGGAATTTCCTCTAAACTTGAGTTCATAACAAAGATTAAATGGTCCATACAGTTATTCAAATAATCATTAAATTCCTGAAGTTCTTCCATTATTCAAATCCAAATCATAATGATATAATCGATAAAGCATTTCCACAGTCCTATTCTGTTTATAAACTTATTCCTCTCATTAAAAACAAACTCTTGTTCAAAAAAACTCGTACAGATATTGGCATAGGAGGGTGCCATACTAGAGCCCATCACCGTGCCTTTCACTTGTAAGTAATGTTGTTTTTCAAATTTAAAATAATTCTGATTCAAGACTATCTCTGCCCATTTCACCAGTAATTCATTTGATGGTTTTTCCTCATGTCTAATCAAATCCAAGAATGTTTTCAATACTTCACACCCCCTCCTATGTGGGATGCAAGTGTACAAATCTTAAGTCCCATGTCACCAATATACAATTTTGTAATACAATATCTGTTTCATGTAGTTGTTCTAATTTAACAATACTATCAGCTGAGTCCTTAATGTATGATGTGTACTTTCTACATATGGACATATATGATGATCTATAAAAATAGAAAAGGGTTCTAATATTGAATTAATACTTGATACAATAGGATGTCCAGGCGAAGCTCTCAGGTTTTTATGAATCTTGGGAAGCATATAAAAAAATGGAGTACTCTGTGTTCCTTTCCTCTTTAAGTAAGTTTTCTATATCCTTATTAACCAGAGACATATATGTCTCAATCATATGTGGTGTTATGGGAGGAGTAAATTTTGCCCTAACTCCATTTTTCATTTTTGTATGTTAGCATCCACATCTCTTTCTGGCTGGGTCCCAAAAAATTTAAATTTTAGTTTTCTGTAAAAATTATTCAAATCTAATTTGAATTCAGATTCATATATCTGGCTATGGGGCAGAAATTGAGGCTTTTATTAAGTACTTGTTCTTCGAATTCTGTAAGTACTCATTGAGAAATGCCACTCTAATTTAATTTGTTTCTGTTTTAAGTACTCAAACTGATTAGTTATTGAATGTATTGGCGGTGTTCCACTAAATTCCCTATTAGTTCTAAAGCCAGCCAAAATTGTTTGCTCTTCTGTATCACTTATAAAGGAAAATATCGTTTATCAGTAAGTTTATCTAATTCATCAAAGTTAAGCATTTTATATCATATAAACAGTAGGACCAAAGAGAATTAGACACTACAGTATATTTTCAAATGTCCTTAAATGTCCAGCCCCAGCTGAAAGTGTTCAGAGTTGTAAGAAAAAGGTGTACTTCACCCATATAGAAGAAACGGCATGGGTGCAGGAGTTCCAGTGTTCATTCAATAGATGTAAGTCCCATATGCTTGTAATCCAATATGGTGAGCCACAACCATTGGTCCCCTTATAAATTCTTCAATATTGCTGGCCCTCTGGAAATTGCATCTGCTGATGCACCAAGTACTTCAGAAGAAGATTGTTCCAGCTGAGACCACCTCAGTATAAAAGGAAAAATATTATTCAGGTAGGAGTCTGAACCAATCAATTGCTAATAAACATCTCTGTACAGATTAGTAAAAAAGACTCACTCACCACTCAATTATGAAAGTAATTTGTTCTTTTACTCATCATAAATGAAATATATACTGTATTTCTGTATTTACATTTCAGATACAGTGAACAATTCTGTGCAAACATTTCAGAATTATCCTTCTTCAGTGCAAGCCTGTATCTGTTAAATTATAAATTACAATATATATTTTTACCTTTTCACTATTTGTAAAAAAATAAACACATTTCTTAAAACTGTCTGTTTATTTAATCAGAAATATCTAAATAAATTTGTGCTTACCCTAAAGTTTCAAGCATTGGGATGTATTAAGTTTGTGCTTGTGCCATTTATCTCTATAAAAAATGGAGTCACTATATTTACTTCATAATATTGTACCAAGCAACATAAGTAAAGCCATTAAAACCAAAGTAATTATTTTCCTGCAAAAATCATCAAACTCTCACCTGCCTACTCTGTCAGTAGCATAGAGAGATTCTCTTATGTTTTCCTGAAGCAGAATTATTTTAAATTTGAAAAACAACATTACTTACAAGTGAAAGGCACTGTGATGGGCTCCAGTATGGCACCCTCCTATGCCAATATTTATATGAGTTTTTTTGAACAAGAGTTTGTTTTTAATGAGAGGAATTCATTTATACACAGAATAGGATTGTGAAAATGCTTTATCGATGATATAAATATGATTTGGATGGGAACCATGGAAGAATTTCAGGAATTTAATGATTATTTGAATAACTGTACCGTCCATTTAATCTTTGTTATGAACTCAAGTTTAAAGGAAATTCCATTTTTGGACTTATGCATTTACAAAAAACAGGACAGGTTAGCTACAGAATTGTACCGAAAAAATACACATAAAAATGTAGTATTTCATGCGCATAGTTTTCACCTGGAAAAAAATGTGTTGAATCCATCCCTTATGGACAAATGCTTAGGACCAGATGAGATTATTTGGAGCTTACACAATTCCAGAAGGCTAGTACTGAGATGTTTCAGAGATTTCAGTTTAGGGGTTACAAAAAAGAGGTATTACAGGGGCCATGGAAAGGGGCAGAAAATAAAGACAAGGAAGTTATTTTAGTACAAACAGATGGAGGACAGGAAAGGAAAATTGTTAGAATAGTCTTTGCTACAACTTATTGTGACAAATTTTATCAAATGAAAAACATAAATAAATATTGGAATGTCTTACAAGTAACACCCCAGACTACACAAATTTTTCAACAATTCCCACTAACTGTTCCAAAAAGGATCAGAACTTTAGGGAATAGGTTGGTCAGATCAGAGCATAGAGTACTGAACCAAATCATCTGACATTTTTTAAACTTGACAGAGGTACAAGGAAATTACCAATGTGGACACTATACCTAGTGTCACAATACTACAGGATTAAGAAAATATGGAATAGTGCAAAGGACGAAGAAGTGATCATAAAGCAGTTTATAAACTGTTCAACAATAGGGGTAATTTATATACTCAGATGCTTATGTGATAAAATATACATGGGCAAAATGGAGAGGATGCTGAAACAATGTATATCAGAACATAAAAGTGACATTAGGTGTCTTAGCCTTTTATCTCCAGTGGCTAGATATTTCATTGAACTGGGGCATCAATTGACCCAGTTGAGATTTTTTGGGTTAGAAAAAGTAATTCCTGATCTGAGGGGAGGGGACAATAAGAAAAAAATGTTAACTAGAGAAGCGTATTATATTTAATAGGCACAGGGACAATTTCAGATTTAATATTTGTCTCTCTGGATCTTAAGGTGAACAATTGGGAAATAATGCCCTTAAATGTGGCAGACCATTATCCAATTAAGTGTAACTTGGATCTAAAATCACCCACTGATAAACAACCCAACTTGTGTTGGATCAGAGATACGAGACATTTTAGGTCCTTATCATTTAGAAGAGATCTGGTAAAAATTAGACGGGACAGGATAATGTTAATCCCAGATTTAAATTTAGCAACCCAAGAGTTTACTAATCAATTTAGGGGGATAATTGACATGCATGCCCCTAAGGTGTTAAGAAAGAAAAGAGGGAGGAATGTGGATTGGATAGATGAGAAATTTAAAAAAAGAATTAGGGTGTGAAACCGGTTGTGGAAAAAGGCAAGGAAAGCTAAAAGGGAAGAGGACTGGAATAGATTTAAATCATGGAGAAACAAATGTAAAAGAGAAATAAATCAGGCAAAAAATAGGTATTATTTAAATTGTATAAATAAAGCTGCGGGGTCCAGAGAGTTTTGGGGCTGTATTAGGCATATACAAAGCCCTATTAAAGATAATACGATTAAACTATTGGAATCTGGTGGGTTGGTAGATAACCAAGTGGAAGTAGCTAAGATTTTTAAGCATTATTTCGTCAATTTACCTGGCATATTAATTAAGCAATCAGATTTAAAAACCACTGAGATCCTAGTAGATGAAGTGGTAGACAAAGTGAAAGATAGGTTCGAAAAAGCTCTGGAAAGTTCATTGGGGTTAGGATTTAGGTTTAAGAAGATAAGGGTTAATAACATTGAAAAAGAACTAAGGAACTTAGATGTATATAAGGCAGGGGGGATGGATGAAATTGACACAAAATATTTGAAGGTTGGTGCAAATCTGCTTGCCCCCATGGTGACACACTTATTTAATTGGAGTCTGTGTTACACTGTTTTTCCAGATTTATGGAAAATAGGGAGGATAATTCCAGTGTACAAGGGAGGGGATAAACATACTCCATCAAACTACAGGCCCATAGCCCTTTTGTCAATCCTATCTAAGGTTTTGGAAAAATTAGTCTGTGGACAATTAAGTCAATACCTGGAACAACATAGTCTACTGACTAATTGTCAGCATGGCTTTAGAGCGGGAAGATCCATGAACACTGCACTAGTAGATTTCAATAATCTTGTTGCAACATCTTTAGATTCGGGATTGAAAACTGGTGTGGTGTTCATGGATCTGAGTAAAGCTTTTTATCTAGTGGACCATTATAGGATGTTGGAAAGATAATGCAAAGTAGGTTTTTTGGGAGAACCATTGCACTGGTTCAAATCATATCTATCAGATAGACTTCAGTGTGTCTCTGTGGGTACAGTGGCTTCAGACTTGGTAGGTGTTGAAAGAGGGGTACCCCAGGGATCAATCTTGGGTCCCCTATTATTCAACATTTATGTTAATGATATAGTGTCTATAATATCTAAAGGTGTGATATGGCTATATGCCGATGACACTGTACTTGTGTCATCAGCTGATAGCTATGATCAGCTGGGCAAGCAGCTTCAAAGTGATTTGACACTTATTGAAGAGTGGTTTGTTAACTCTGCCTTGCAAATCAGTGTTAAGAAAACTCAATACATGATCTTTTCACCAGGTGTTGGAAGGTGTGATATTCCTGCCATACAATTAAGACTGACAGACAGCATCCAACTTGTAAATGTGGAGTCTTATAGATATATATGGGTGGTAGTAGACGCAAGATTAAAATGCACTGATCATATTTGTCAACAAGTCAGTAAGGGCAATCAAAGACTAGGAGTCTTGAGGAGGTCACTCAGGTGTTTTACAACTAAAATAAGGGAAAGTTTGGTCAATCAACTGTTGATTCCTGTCCTAGAATATGGGTCCAGTCTTTACATGAATTCTCCCCAGATTTACTTAAATAAAATAAATCAGACCTATTATATGCTTGGTAGGTTTGTGACTAAAGCTAAGTTTGGAACCCACCATTGTAAAATCTACGAAAGCTTAGGATGGCTAAATCCAGCTCTAAAATGTCTATGTCATTGGTTTACCTGGTGTCACAAACTGATCTATAACAGATCCAAGCATCCCTTAAAACAATATGTCCTATTAGAATCCCCACGATTGTCATCCATTTCCCTAAGGTATTCAGAATTACATATACCCAATGTAAGGCCTAGGAGTAAAATGGGGGATACTACCTTACAGAACAATGTTGCGGCCCACTGGAACAAATTGCCCAGAGAGTTAAAAATAGTCCAGGGTCATACACAGTTTAAAAAAGTCCTGAAAAGTTATTTGTCAGAGAAGCGTACCTGTTTTAGCTAGAGAACTGTCTTTGAGGGGTTAGAAGACAAAACATTTTTAAGGTATATGTGCAATAAGATAGATTGTGTAATGCTAAGAGAAAGGAGACCATGTTTGTGTATTGTATGTATAAAGAGTGTTGGTAATTGTCTGAAACAAATGTATGAACTTACAGGACATTGTTGAAAATGGGCTATAACCCAACAATTTGTAAGCTGTTTAAAAATAAACTTTTTATCATCAAGCACTAAATCTGAGGTCTGGTCTTAATGACTCCATTGATTGGCAGCCTATTTTGTAAATAAATAGGGTTAAGAAAAGAAACAGTAAATAGAGTTGGAATAAAATGTAATAATAGATGTGCAGATAATATAGAGAAACAGAATCTCAATTAGTCAGACTGGGTAATTATTGATAGTAAATACAAAAAGACCCTCTGTATACAATTAGTGTAATATAGGACTTACAATTATAAGTCACAACCCATAAATAAACAGTTTATATGTTGGACAATTTTCCTGACAGGAGGAAGCTTTATACAGTTTTTGTATTTTTTTTAATGAGTTGACATGTTTATAAAAGAACTGAACTGCAGATTGTGTTGAAGCAAAAAGTAATTTTTATTTTTTATATGTAATAGGGATATTGTTTGACAACAAATTTCCATTATTTTTCCTCATAACAAGTAGCTAAACATATAATCTACCTGATCTGTGTGGTCCTTTGTAAACCCAGAACATAACAAATTAAAATCTAAAGGAGTGTAGTTCGCCTTCCAAATAGAGAGAACATGGTGCTATTTACTACATATTAATAAAGATGATACTGAGAGATCTGAATCCAGTTCAGAACTAATGTGTGAGGCAGGCAGGACACCTTGAATTGTTTAAGGTGCTGCATTGTTTATTGATAGCAGGTTGGGCACCCAGGGCTAGCGCATCACAACGTGGGAGTCCTGTGACGTTGCGCGATGACGCTCAATGCCCTGTGCCCGATTCCTAGCCAGCACACTATTTAAAGCGTGCTTGTTACCTCCGTATAGAGAGAGAGTAGGAGGTCATGCCACGCTCTGCCATTATGAGTTTAAGTAAGTGAAAAAGCTTTTAAACTGCAGTACAATGTGTAAAAGTTACTTTTGGAGATTCCAGTCAGTTTTTTCAACAAGGGGGTTTCTGTTTGTGTTTAGAAAATAAAGGCAACAGTTGGAAATATTACTGAAAAAACCTAGCAGCTTAGATATAAACAGGAAATGAATATGAAGGTAAAACCAGTACCAAATGCAATAATTAATTATGAGCATAACAACAATCTGAAAATAAGATATTTGAAACTTAAGTGCTTTCTACTTGGAGATTTACATATGTATATGTTTTATTTGTTATAGGGTATTAAAACTAACAAATACTAATATTGAAAACATAAGAGAATCTCTCTATGCTACTGACAGAGTAGGCAGGCGAGATTCATGATGATTTCTGCAGGAAAATAATTACTTTGGTTTTAATTGCTTTATTTATGTTGCTTGGTACAATATTATGAAGTAAATATAGTGACTTCAATTTTATAGAGATAAATGGGACGAGCACAAACTGAATACATCCCAATGCTTGAAAATTTAGGGTGAGCACAAATTTATTTAGATATCTCTGATTAAATAAACAGACAGTTTTGAGAAAAAAATGTTTTTTTTTTTTTTTTTTTACAAATAGTGAAAATGTAAAAATATATATATTGTAATTTATAATTTAACAGATACAGGCTTGCACTGAAGAAGGATAATTCCGAAATGTTTGCACAGATATGATCACTGTATCTGACATGTAAATATAGAAATGCAGTATGTATTTCATTTATGATGAGTAAAAGAACCAATTACTTTCATAACTGAGTGGTGATTGAGTCTTTTTTACCAATCTGTACAGAGATGATATGGTTCATGCCTTAATCTTGCAGGATACTGCAGCAGGCACCCAATCTGAGGAGGTTAGGAAAATGTCCATGCATAAATATACCTGATGTGGGGCTGACCAGAAGATGTCATTTCGGAGACCCAGGTTCAAGAATCTCCAGATCTCCACCTGGTAAAGTTCTTATGTCAGTCAGCAGAAGCAGTCAATCTCCTTACTGCTCTTCCCCAACAAATCAAAGCCAGGCTACATTCACTCTGTTGAAATCCCTGTCTACCAAATACAGTTTCCTTGGAAGGGGGGGTCAATGGAATTTGCTTCTTCAGGAACTGCACTGCCTATTTGTCTGTGTTGGGGGTGTAAAGTTTTAACACAGAGCAAGGCATGAAGGTCAGGGTACTCTTGAGGCATACAAATCAGGCTTCTGGGTCAATCTGTGATGTCTTTACTTCTAAGGGACAGGATATATGCATCACAATTGCCACCTCATGGTGTTGGGGATGTTTATTAAATGTGGAGGAATATACAGCCTCCACCCAGGAGCATTTTAATTTAGTTTGCTGTTCTGGCATGAGGTGTACTTCCTGTATGATTACTGTCAAGGCTTGACCATTTCTGACTCTTTTCTACATCAGTGGTCTCACTTTGACCTTCTCTGTTTACATCAGGTGCTCAACTCTAGGAGAATCTGTTCCTTGGTGGACCTTCAAGCTACCTATAGTCTACCCAAAGCTGATTATTATTGATATTTGCAATTATAATCATACTTACAGACATTACCCTCCTGTGGCAGGCTTCTACTGGATACTTTATCAGTGCGTACTTTTTGAATTATAACTCACCAAAAGGGTGGACTCCAAGGTCATCTAATTGGTAGGATTCATTCTGTCCTTCATTCTTCATCAGCAGTGTTCACTTCATTTATCCTTACTCCATGGTTAACCGATATGCAAATATCATTCGATTTTGCTCAGTGGGAGAAATATTCTCTAGCCTCTTATAAGACTTCTGTGGCCTCTTACCTTAAAGAATTCGCTTGGAAATGCAGGCTGTGTTTTTTAAGACCCCAGTGCATTCTGCCTCCTACTTAGGTCCTCAGGCTGGTGCTTGTGGCTCATGTGCATGTTTTCTGGTCCTGTCCTTGTTTGTCTTCATACTGGTTGGGCATTTCTCATATGATTGCTTCATTATTTGATATATCACTGCCATTATCTCCACTGTTGGTGTTATTGCATATTCCCCCTGCTGATCTATCGATTAGAGGCTGGCAATTAAAGTTATTATTGATTCTTTTGGCATGTGCCAAAAAAACTATTGCTAGGTTATGGCTCAAACCACAAACCCCACAAGTCACACAGTGGATTGCCACTGTGAATACTATTTATCAAATCAAATCAAATCAGACTTTATTTATAAAGCACTTTTCTAAAAACCAAAGTGCATATACAATACAATATAAAACCAAATATACAATCAAAGAGAAAGAAAATATGTAGGCTAAAAAGGCAGCAATCATAAAACTAGACATTATCCACAAAAGCTAGATCAAATAAATAAGTTTTTAATGCAGATGTAAAGGTCTCGGTGGACAGGCACTCTCTAATCTGATGAGGTAAAGCGTTCCACAGGGTCGGAGCTACAAAGGAAAAAGCCCTAACACCTGATGTTTGAAGACAGACCCTGGGAACCTCAAGCAATCCCTTGTCAGTGGAGTGAAGTGGGCGGAGGGGGCAGTAGGGCCACAAGAGGTCTTGCAAGTAACCCGGCACCTTGTCCATGTAGGGTCTTATAGGTCAGCAACATGACCTAGAAGGTGATCCTCCTTTGCACTGGCAGCCAATGCAGTTCACACAGCACAGGGGTGACATGGCTAGTTCTTGACAACTCTGTCAACAACCTGGCTGCAGCATTCTGTACCAGCTGCAGGTGATGGAGATCCACCCCCGGTAACCCTAGGTATAGAGCATTACAGTAATCAAGACATGAGGACACAAAGGCGTGAACCAATGTAGGAAGGTCCTCAGGTGGAAAAAGGTGCTTTATCCGGGTGATGCTCCTCAGATGATAAAATGAGGACTTGACAACTGCTGACACCTGTGCTTTTAGCATCAGTTCATTATCAAGCACAATGCCCAGATTCCGCACCTGTTCAGAAGGTCTCAACTGGTTACCCCTGAGCACAAGGCCAGATGGTTGCCCAAGAGTCAACTTCTCTACCTGCTGACCTGGGTCCACTGCCAACACCTCAGTCTTATCCGGATTTAGTCTCAACCAGTTTGCACTCATCCAGTCCTGAATCTCAGCGAGGCAGTTGTTAAAGACCGAGACTGCACTATTCTGTTTGGGTACAAAGGACATGTAGAGCTGAGTATCATCTGCATAGCAGTGAAAACTCAGCCCATACTGCCTTATAATGTCTCCTAATGGCAACATGTACACCGTAAACAACATGGAGGACAGCACAGAACCCTGCGGCACCCCACAGAACAGGGTAAAGGGGGCCGAGGAAAAGACCGCTGACACCACCCTCTGGATCCTGCCTGTAAGAAAAGAATGAAACCACTTGAGGACTGTCCCTGACAGTTCACAAAGCAGCCGCAGGTATTCCAGCAACACCCCATGGTCTATGGTGTCGAATGCTGCAGAGAGATCAAGGAGGACCAAGATCAAATGACTTCTCCAATCCCTTGCTATCAGGAGATCATTGAGTACATGAACCAATGCTGTCTCGGTACTACGCCTTTTCCTGAAACCAGACTGGAGAGGATCATAGACTTCATGTTGGTAAGAAAGTTCTCGAGCTGCAATGCAACTACCTTCTCGATAACCTTGCCCAAAGGGCAGGTTAGAGACAGGTCTGTAGTTCGCAAGACAGTCTGGGTCATGGGAAGATTTCTTTAAAAGACGTGTCACCATAGCCTCCTTTAGGAGGTTCAGAAACTCCCCTTGGTACAGTGAACACCAGACTATCTCAGCAAGGTGCGGTCCGATGACATCTATACACCCCACCAGGAGGCGAGTTGGACCTGGATCCAAACCACAGTAAGTCAATCACAGATCTCTAACAATCTTCAGAATGTCCACGATTGCTGGCTGGTCAAAGTATGCCCAGACAGACCGGGTGCCTGTATCCTCACATTGACCACCACCATACTCGCTTGAATGAGTCAAGCAGATCTCTGACCTGATGAAGGACACCTTATCTGCAAAGAATTGAGTGGCCTCCTCACACTTAGACTGTGAAAAAGCTCTCTGGCCCTGAAGGCAGGCTGGATTGCACAGCCTGTCCACGGTCTGAAAGATCTGAGCCAGTCGATTCCTTGCTGCAGCAATCTCCCTGGACAGGAACTCTGCCTTCTTATGGGAGATTTCTGATTGATAGTCTAAATAATGGGCTATCAACCTAAGCCTGTCCTCCTCTAGGCCAGATTTCCGCCAACAACATTCCAACCTTTGCCCAATTTTCTTCAGCTCCCTCAAAGTCCCATCAAACCAAGGGGACCAAGGGCAGAGAGGGAGAGGGTGAACTCGGACAGGAGCTATGGAATCCAGGGCCCCCAGCGCCACACTATTATAGTGCACTACTAGGTCTCCAGAGCCAAGCATTCCATTGGCCTATTCAATAGATCCAGCACCATCATCAGACCCTCTGGGGTAACACCCCTCAAAGGGCGGTACTGGACCATCTCCAAAGGGCCGAGTCTTACAGGGGGAGCCACAAAACTGAACCTTATATAGTGATGGTCTGACCATCCAACTGGTTCCACCACTAAGTCAGCGTCCTCCATCTGTAGGAGAAACACCAGGTCCAAAGAGTGACCCTGCATATTGGTTGCAGGGGTAACTACCTGTGTGAAGCCCAATGAAGTCATCAGTCTTATAGAAATGAAAGGTGCAGTTTCCGTTATTTAAACCGTATGTCAATCTTTAAGGAGATGTGGAGACAGTGGGTTGTTCATAAAGTTCAGTCGGATCCAGCCTTTGTCCCTTAACTTGGATTTCTCTGTGAAGTTTGTGAATTTGTCTTATGGGACATTGGTGCTACCTGGGGTTTTGTTCTTTTACTCTCTGGTTCTTTTTTGTAGACCATACCCTGCCTCCCTGCCTTCCAGCTTGTTTTACTTTCGATAGTAATTCTTACCTTGGCGTTTCACCATAATTTTCTTTTTGCTCTTTAGTCAATCTTTGTGTAATAGCCTAGGATTATTACTTGTGATGCATCATTATGTTTTCTCTGCATGCCAGTACATTGTGTGATTTCATAGGAGCAATTGTTAACATGAACTTTTGTGAATTTTTGTTTTTAAATTTGCTCTTTATCATTTTACAGTTCTTGTTGTTAAACATTTTGTATTTTCTTAATAAACTTGTTATAAACAATTACTGTCCAGGCTCTCATTCATGTTAACTCTTGGAGAACACATGTGATTTTAACTGTACCATTCATATCCTACACAGACTGTTGGAGAACATGTGTGCTTTTGACCAGGCCATTCATATCATGCACATTATATGTGACTATTTGACAAACCATGTAATCTGTTTTGAGCTTACTTCCTTCCTTATCCCCCACCCTTCCATGGCCTAGCAGTCACTAAAAACATGTGGGAATGTTGAATTAACAGTAACACAGTGAATCATAAAAACTGTAAACCATCATTAGGGGGGCCATTCAGAAGGCCATAAGCAGTTGTATCAAATTGAGAGGGAAGAAATCGAAAGCAAGACCACCAAGCTGATCTAATGGGGAGGTGGCCAGAGTGGTAATGGAAAAGAGGGCAGCCTATATAAAATTCAAAAGAACAACAAAGGAAGAGGATGAGGAAGAATACTGGAGGCTAGCTAAGGTAGCCAGAAGGGAGGTGCAGTAGGCAAAGGCACAGAAAGAGCTCCAAATAGCCAAGGGAATAAAGAATGGGGAAAAGGCCTTCTTTTGCTACATAAGGGTCAAGAAGGACGGCATTATTAGACTGAGGAAGGGGGATGGTTGGGTGGATGAAGACAGAAGCAAAGCAGAAGTATTAAACAAATACTTCTGCTCCATCTTTACAAAGGAAAAGGATGGACCGGTGCCACATGCAGGGAACAGGAGGGAGGGAACAGGGAGGGAAGCTGTAGGGTAATCAGGATTGGAAGAATGAGGGAGGGTCTGATGGCCCTGAGGATGGACAACTCCCTAGGGCCAGACGAAATACACCCCAGGGTGCTGAAAGAGTTAGCAGAGGATCTGGCAGAGCCACTGGCTGTCCTCTTCAATAGATCCCTGGAGACAGGAGTGCTGCCACTGAAGTGGAGAACAGCACATGTGGTGCCACTCCACAAGAATGGACCCAACAGTGACCCGGTTAACTATAGGCCAGTCAGCCTAACCTTAATAGTATGTAAACTCATGGAGACCATACTGAAGGAAAGGCTGGTGAGGTACATAGAGGAGAACGATCTACAGGATGAAAGACAGCACGGGTTTGTGGTAGGCAGATCATGTCAAATGAATCTGATCAAGTTCTTCGATTGGGTCATGAGGGCAGTGGACAAAGGCCAGGTGGTGGACATCATATACCTGGACTTTAGCAAGGCCTTTGATTCTGTACCACACAAAAGGTTAATAATGAAATTGAAGGATCTAGGGTTGGGGGAGAATATGGTAAGATGGGTTGAGAACTGGTTGAGTGGTAGAACCCAGAGAGTAGTGGTTGGGGGGTGAGTTCTCCAGCACCAAGGAGGTCACCAGTAGGGTCCCACAGGAATCAGTGCTGAGGCCAGTGTTGTTCAGTGTCTTCATCAGTGACGTTGGGGAAGGCACTCAAGGCAAAATGTGCCTGTCTGTGGATGACACCAAACTCTGTGGGAGAGTGGACACCAAGGAGGGGATACAGGATCTGAGGGAGGACCTCACCAGACTAGAGAGATGGTCAGGAATCTAGCAACTTGGTTTCAATGCCAAAATGTGCAAAGTGATGCACATAGGGGCCAAGAATCCTAAGACAGAGTATTACATAGGAGAGGTTCAGATAATTGCTTCTGAAGAGGAGAAGGATCTAGGGGTAGTGATTACGAGCGACCTGAAACACACCTCTCAGTGTAAAAAGACAGTGATACATAGATACATAGATACATAGACAGTGCCGGCAGATAAGGGCCTATGGCCCACCCAGTCTGCCCATTTGAGCTTGTAAATTCAGTTTATGTTTTCCTAGAAGTCTGTTGCCCCATACCCCTGACCTCCAGAATTCCTTTATGTCTATCCCATGCATTCTTAAATCCGTGATTGTCTCAGCCCCACCACTTCCTCTGGCAGGTGTTCCACTTGTCCACCACCTGTTCTGTGAAGAAATTCTTCCTCATGTTTCCTGAATCGTCCTCCCTCCAACTTCATCCCATGCCCTCTAGTCCTGGAACATCTTTTTCGCTTAAAATAGTGTATTCCTGCACCTCTGTTCCTCCCTGTGAGATACTATGTCTCTATCATATCCCTCTCTCCTCCTCTCCTCCAGGAGTACATGTTCAGTTCCTTCAACCTGTCTTCATAGGACTTGTGATGCAATCCATGCACCATCTTTGTTGCCCTCCTCTGAACCTTCTCTACCCTGTCTATGTCCTTACATAGGTATGGTCTCCAGAACTGTACACTGTACTCCAGGTGGGGCCTCACTAGTGTCTTGTATAGCGGAATTATGACCTCCCTTTCCTGCTGGTGATGCCCTGCCTATACATCCCAGCATCCTATTTGCTTTACCTGCTGCCTTGTCACACTGTGCCCTGCCTTGAGGTCATCAGAGATGATAACCCCAAGATCCCTTTCCTGCTTGGTGCATGCTATATCCTCACCCCCCAACTGATATATTGTGCCAGGTTTTTGTGCCCCATATGCATTATCTTGCACTTCTTTGCATTGAATTTCAACTGCCAAACCCTGACCATTCTTCAAGTTTCTGCAGGTCCCTTCTCATTCTACACTCTCTGGTGTGTCTACTCTGTTACAGAGCTTTGTGTCATCAGCGAACAGTGAAATTCTGCCTTCTAGGTCCTGTGCAATGTCACTGATGAAGATGTTGAATAGGACCGGTCCCAGCACTGTTCTCTGTGGTACCCCACTGGTCACTCTTCCCTCTGTGGAGTGACAGCCATTTACCACCACCCTCTGTGTCCTGCCACCCAGCCAGTTATCTATCCACCACACTACTGTCCTGCCCACACCCATATTCCCCAGTTTGTGTAATAGTCTTCTATGTGGCACAGTGTAAAAGGCCTTGCTGAAGTCCAGATAGGCCATGTCCACTGCCCTCCCCTGATCCACCTTTCTAGTCACCCAGTCAAAAAATTCAACAAGGTTGGTCTGACATGACCTTCCCCTGGTGAAACCATGCTGCCTTGGGTCCTGTAGTCCATTGACAACCAGATGTTCCACCAATCTCCTCTCAGTAGTGTTTCCATGATCTTCTCCCCACTCACCGAGGTGAGGCTGACTGGTCTGTAGTTCCCCTGCTTCCTCTTTGTTCTCGCTTTTTGTATAAGAGGACTACATCTGCAGTCCTCCAGTCTTTGGACCTCCTGTTTCCAGTGATCGGCTAAACAGGATAGCCAGAGGTTCAGCCACCACCTCTCTTAGTTCTTTAAGGACCCTGGGGTGCACCCCATCTGGCCCCATTGCTTTATCAACTCTTATTACTTCCAGTTCCTTCAGGACTCTTTCTTGTGTAAGGTGACTTGTGTCCATTTCTGCACCATTCTCACCCCTTGTACTCCCTTCAGACCCATTACCCTCCTCTTCCTCAGTAAAGACTGAGCAGAAATACCTGTTCAATATGTCAGCTTTACTGTTGTCATCCTCCACGCGGCCCCCATCCTCCCCCTTCAGTCTCACTATCCCTCCTTTTGTCTTTCCTTTTTCACTTATGTACCTGTAAAAGGTTTTGTCCCCTCTACCCACTAGAAAGGCCTTGGTGATGAAGGCTAACAGAATGCTGGGGTGTAGTGCAAGGGGATTCAGTAGTACATGGAGCGAGGTTATTTTATAATTGTACAGGTCATTGGTGAGACCACATTTAGAATATTGGGTGACTTACTGGCATCCTTACCTTAAGACAGACATCAGCATGCTGGAGGGGGTCCAGAGGACAGCAACCAAGATGATTGAGGGGCTACAGGATAGGTTGTATAAGGAGAGGCTGGGAGCCCTTGGGATGTACTCCCTGGAAGAGAGGAGGCAGAGGGGTGATATGATAGAGACCTTCAAGTACATGAAGGGAGTTAACAGCATGAAAAGGGAGTGTCTCTTTAAAATGAGTGACAACAGCACCACCAGGGGACACAGCCTAAAATTGATGGGGGAGGGTTTCAGAAGGGATGTAAGGAAGCATTTCTATATGAAGAGGGTGGTGTCCACTTGAAATGAGCTGCCAGAGGAGGTGGTATCAGCAAGGATGGTGGGAGCATACTAGAGAGCCTGGGACAAGCACAAAGGGAACCCTTCTTGGGACCAAGGAAGGGGAGAAGTGGGAGAGGGAGAGACAGTTGTGGCAGGGTCATTGGCATAAATTGTAAGGCCAGACCCTGTATCATTTACCAAGCAGACATGATAGCCCGGGTGGTCTTCTTCTGCTGGACTTTTTTCATATGTTCATAACTCCAGATACCTGCCCTGTTGCCATCTGAGCCACTGGAAATTGCTGGGCAATTGCCAGCTTAGCACTCACCTGGCACTTGGAGCCTCTCACATACTTAGTCCTCCTGGTAGCTCATTAAACATGGCTCTCTTACATCCAGTATTCTACTTTCACTGACAAAGAGCAAAGATACAGCTCTCCCCCCACTGGTGACTTGATAGGTAGATCGGACAGGGCAGCACCTCACCACCCGAGGCCCAGCCCTATAGCACTCTCATTCCTGGCTGTCTCTTATACATTATGCTGCAAGTCACTCAACCCAAATGAGGCCAGCATCTTAAGCAGGCTGCTTCACTGCTGTGGTGGTTCATTTGTGCACACTTTACTCTAGCTGGGGCTGCCTCATGATGTGTGCGGAAGTCAGGGCAGGACCACATCGTCCCATCCACCCAGACGACCCCTCTTTCGATACAGTACAAATGTAGTCCTCCAAGTCTCGAAGTGGGAGGAAGGGCCACAAGGAGCTGCCCAGCACCCACTACCATCTTTCTCAGGCCCAGGCCATATACAGTACACCCATCAAATTGTTTAAATTGTCCCCATGGTTACTAGAACCAACAATATGGGAGCACAGGAGGTGGACCCCCAGGGGGGCTGTGGCCTTGGTAGGTTGTCCCTCACCCTGGTAGAAGTCCCCTTGCCCCTCAAATTAGTGATGGGTCTGGCTGTTTGGTAAATGATGTGCTAACCAACATGTGTGCTCAGTGGTGGTGCACACCATGCGGCCCTCGCCTCTCCACAGGCTTCAGACAGTGGCTAAAAAAAAAAAAAGGCATTTATCAATATTTTTGAAAGCTTACTCATGCCTATGGCTCATACTTGACAGGGGCAAATCTGGGCAGCTTAGAACCAGTCCCCCCCCCCACTCAAAATTCAGGTGGAACCACTTTTCATTTGGCAATTATCTGGGGCAGCCATTTTCATTATATGCCTGTCAGTTGAAACTCCCGACCATGAGGCCCGTACCCCAACCTTCCCATCGTATAGAAACATAGAATTTGATGGCAGATAAAGACCGCTTGGCACACCTAGTCTGCCCATTTCCCTACCTAATAGATAAGCTGCAGATCCTAGTTAACCAACAGTCTACTTTCTCCTACCCCCCAATAGAATTGCCTTATGTCTGTCCCATACATTCTTGAATTCCCCCACTGTTTTTGACTGTACGACCTCCTCAGGAAGGCTGTTCCATGCATCTACAACCCTCTCTGTGAAGAAATACTTCCTCACATTACCGCTGAGCTGTCCCCCATCTTCAAATTGTGCCCCCTTGTTCTTGCACATCTCTTTTTCTGAAAGATGCTACCCTCTTGGACTTTGTTGATTCCCTTGAGGTATTTGAAAGTTTCTATCATGTCCCCCCACCCCCTATCCTTGAGGCTATAGATCTTAAGCTCCTTTAGTCTTTCTTCATACGTCTTCTGGTGCAGACCCTGCACCATTTTAGTTGCCGTCCTCTGGACAACCTCCACCCTGTCTATGTCTTTGTGGAGATGGGGTCTCCAGAACTGTACGCAGTACTCCAGATGTGGTCTTAGCAACTGTCTGTACAGAGGACCAACAACTTCCTGTTTTCTACTGGTGATGCCTCTCCCTATGCATCCCAGTATCCCCAAGCCCTCCTTACTGCCTTCTCACATTGCTGGCCCACCTTTAGGTTGTCTGATATGACTACCCCCAGGTCCCTTTCCATTTTTTGTTGTTGCCAGTATCTCACCCCCATTGTGTACTCTTCCCCTGGGTTTTTGTTTCCCAGGTGCATTACTTTGCACTTCTTTGCATTGAATCTAGGCTGCCATACATTTGACCATTCCTCCAACCTTGCCAAGTCCCTTTTCATTATTTCCACACCACCTTGTATATCAACCCTGTTGCAGACCTTTGTGTCATCTGCAAAGAGACATACTTTCCCTTCCAGTCCCTCTGCAATGCAACATTTAATAGTGCTACTCACAAGCTATTAATAGTGTACCAAAAGGATATGAATGTACTGAAACTGTTGAAACAACCAGCCAATGAGAGTTATTAATTGTTCTTATGGCTGTATGCCATGATGCACATGCTGTCCAAAGCAGCTTCTGCAGCCATGTGGTCCAGGCCTAGACATCAATCTTTGCAAGGTCTGTCACCAAAATAAAGGTCAGGACACAGTACCTTTAGCTCCAAGTGTTTATTTTACCATTGCATGGCCTGGGGATCCCCCTGGAGATGGTTTTGAGCCTGCTGATCCTCTAGGGCTGGCAGGCAATGACTGCCCAAGGTCTGCTGGTGTTTTCTTTTTCTGGCATGACGCACTTTGGTCCAGGGTTGAAAATCAGGCAGGTCTGATCATCCCTGGTCTGGTGTGGAGAACAAGTCTAGTGGCACACCCAATTTCTTGATGAGGGGGTGGGCATCTGCAAGGGTGGGAAAAAATGCTTGGTCCCTCCAACATGTAGATCCTGAACTGGGCCACAGTGAACAACTGCATTTTAATAGTTTTAGACACCAGGTCCTTCCACATGGACAGCAGTGTCTGACATTTTAAAAGAGTGAGGGGGAGTGAAGTTGTGCTGAAAGTACAAACAAGCATTGCCAAATATCACCTCCATTTTTGCCCAGACCATCTGCAGTATCTTCCTTCTAACCCTATAATCCAAGAATTTTAGGACCACCAATCTGGGGTGTACCTTGGGACCAGGCTTCAGATCCAAAGCCCTGTGGGCTCAAACTAATGTTTAGGGGCTGTCAGCTGGGCAGTCCAGTATTTCATCCAAGGACTTGACAAATATCTCCATGGCTTCTTGCTTCATGTCCTTGGGGAGCCCATAGATGCAGATGTTGTCCCTGTGGGCATGGAGCTCCATGTCATCTATTTTTTCTATAAGTTCTCTTTCCATTCAGGTGAAGAACCTCAGGGTTGTACTTTGCTGCACCACTGCAGTTAAGACATCAGTCAGCCTGTCCTCCAAATCCAGCATCCATTGTGTTACCTCATGGAGTTCCTGCTTAGTTTCCCCCACCATCTTCTCTAGACACTCCATAATGATGTCAAACTTTCTCAGTTCATAAAACAACCTCTTTCAAGTGATGGTAAAATGTTCAATGGGCGCTTAATCTCTGTGGCAGCTGGCCCTGTTAGATGCAATAGAGGCTGAGTGACTGTGGCTGCAGCTCTGGGCTCTGGTGTCTGGTGCAGTCGACAGAGCAACTTATTCTTCCTCAATTGGGGAATCCAGCTGTCAATTTTGGCTTTCCAAGCATTGCTCCCAATCAGTATTTGGTAGATGCAGCTCATTTTGTGCAATTGTGGGTGTGGATTATGCTCAATTATACTGATGGAGAGTGGGAGCCGAGAGCATTCACTGCCACATTTTCGGGAGGCAGAACCAGAAGTTCCCACCTGGAATCTTTTATAGTGAGAAAAAGATGGGGTCACATTTTCTGCCTAGTTTTGTTGTACTGCTGCTTTAAAGTGCAAACTTGGTGTCTGATTCATTGTATTTACCAACATTTCCCTTTCCTAAGCACAGTAATACACTCCAAGGTCGACTGCTTGGCTATTTCAGTTCTTCTACGGGCTATGAGGACCTCTGCCTGTGACATCTGAGCTCATTACACCCTTGGATGGGCAAGTATATCCCAATACCCACCCTGTCATGTATTATTGTGTGTGTATATGACAGAAGAGCTACAGTGAATTCTCAAAAACACATTTCTTGCCTAGGGGTTAGCACAAAGAGAAGTGAACAAGCTTGTTACATCCAGCAGATGTGGCTTTGATTCCCAGAATCTCCACTTGCATACTGTGTGACTCTAATCAAATAACTTAACCTTTCTGTGCTCCCAGGTCACTCCTCTATACAGGTCTTGAGCCCAGTGGGCCTTACCCATTTACCAGAGGGGAAAAACTAAAACTAAAAATAAATTAAATGTGCTTCAAATAAGTGAACAGAATGGTATACACAGAAAAATGCATCTTTTAAGTATAGTTGCTTCTCAGTCTAACACAACCTGTTATTTCCTGGCTGCACACTGATGCCCCGGCACCTTGCATAGGAAAAACAAAAATTACAAGAGTTCCAATGCTCCTGCGGCCATAAAGAAGCTCAAGCTCTAGGGGAAGTGCTTTGATGTCTCCATACTGCTTGAGATTTTTTGTTGTGAACATGAATAACATACACAGAGCTCAGTTATAGCAGGTCCCCCTATCGGCCTATTCACTTTCTTCCTCCTTCATTGCCGTCTTGGAGGTAAAATTAGTCTTTCCACCTCATAATATACAACGTTTCAGGCCAACAAAGGGAGAAGGGCTTCTCTTTTAAAACAGGTCAACCTCTTGTTAAAAAAATACTCATTAATTAACTTCATTGGGCTGATGGCTACTATTTAACAGGAACCATTGGAAATACAAAGCTAGTACATGGGGGGGGGGGTTGTTCAAAGCCTATGCCAAGAAGTCATTTTCTGTTGTGCAGCTTTGGATATAAGACCACATTGCCCTAAGTCTAATTTTCAAAACTCTAAGTTTTGTCCAGTCTGTAAAGTTCAGAAACACATGTGTCTGGACACAGTTTTCAGGATGAGTCTAACCTGATCTATCATTTACATCTATGTGCATTTTTTTATCTAAATCTGGATGCAAAGCAAAGTAAAACAGCTAGCAATTCAATGTGGTGCCTGTGCAACTGGTTTTGTACTTGTGTAATGTAGATAAACTGTGGCTGTTGGCCTCTCTAGCCATGGGATATACCACCCTGTAGGGTACAAAGGCAAGGAACCCTAGGGGAGGGTTACACCCCTTGAGGTGCCGTGGAAGTGATGCTCTTGGCTAAAGGTACCTTACGAAGAAGCCCACGGGAGGGAGAGAGAGAGGCATGCCACTGGAGGAGGGGTGGATGGAGGAGCAAGGAAAAATGCTTGTGTGGAGTGAGGAGAGCAGCCCTTAAATAGGTCAAAAGGGGTGTGTGGTCAGTTGTACCACCCTCTTGAACTATAGGCTATAGCCTTCCAGTTCAATGTGCCCATTTAACTGGTTTTGCGCTTGTGAAACATAGATAAACTTTGGCTGTTCACCTCTCTGTCCATGGGATATACCACCCTGTAGGTGTACAAAGGCAAGGAACCCTATGGAAGGGTTCTACCCCTTGAGGTGCCTTGGGAGTGATTCCCTTGGCTAAAGGTACCTTAGGAAGGAGCCCAAAAAGAGTGTCAAGCAAAGCATACATGGTAGTGAACATATAACAGAGTAGAGGACCTGTATGGAGGTCAGTTGGTAGTATGGGTTCAGCTGGTAGCACGGGTCAATGAAGACCTGTACATAAGTCGGGTGGTAGCATAGGTTCAGTTGGTAGCATGGGTCAATGAAGACCTGTACGTGGGTCGGTTGGTAATGGGGTTCAGCTGGTAGCATTGGTCATATTGCTTGAGTAAAGTAGGCAGGAAATGACAGGTGAATAGTGACTCACTTGGAGGTCTGACTGTCAGGCATAGAAACATAGAAACATAGAAGTTGATGGCAGAAGGAGACCACCAGGTCCATCTAGTCTGGAGGCTTGACTTCCTAAGGAGAGGGAGAACATCCAAAGGGGGAGATGGGATGATTACAGGACATCCACTCAACTCCATCCAACAGCAGAAACCTACCTAAGTGGGAAACCTACTTAAGTGACCTAGGGACTATTATGACAATTGGCATGGAGGAAAGGAAAAACACCTTTTGAGGAGGAAACCTCTGGAAATCCAAGGCCTAGGTCATCTTCCCTCCAGGCTTTGGGACAGTTTTGGTTAGTGATGGCTGTGCTACTGCAATTTAGTAGACCAATCCAAGGGAATTGCAATTTCGTGGAACACTGTCACTTTGTCCCTGTAATGGGAATGCCGTGGAGGGTTGCGAGCTCACTCTGCAACAAGAGTCGACCAAGGCGGGAGGAGGAGAGTAATAACCACCGGGGTGCTCAGCTGGCCTGCCAATCTATGAACAAACCAGGTGAACCAGATGCAGTTGTAGAGAGAATAGCATGAAAGGGTGCCTTCGAACCCACTCGAGCAGCTAAAGGGGCCCTTCCCATGACAGCCCCTCCCCTTTGCCGCTGAAGTCTTAAATGCTACATTGAGAGGTACTGTTGGTATGGTTGATGACAGAAGGCCCACCTGGAGTGAGGACCTTTCCAACTATGGGCCAGGTGAGAAGGACCCTGCCCCAAACTTTGCATGCTCAAGATGTGGACTTTGGGGTGCAGTGAGAAACCATCGGCCACAGGGCTGGCCCTGAGTCCTGGAGTAATGGATATGGTTGGCATGTCTCCAAAATGTGGAAAAGTGAGTTGTAATGGGCATGAGACCTGCACATGGTAAGGAGCATGGGACCCATACATGGGTTATAATGGATGATAGCAGACATGGGGAGACCTGTACGTAGGTCAGACTGAGCACTATTGACCCTCTCATGGGTCTTGACTGGATGAAACCTATACGTAGGTCAGGCTGAACAATATGGACCCTCTTGTGGGTCTAAGTAAGGCAAATAGCAGTTGTCAACCACAGGAATGAGTGCCAACCAAGTCCATTAGAAAGCTAAATTGGGAATGAATTAGATAGTATATTATGAGTAAGAGAATAGCGAGGCCAGGCAAAGCCTGGGGCTGACAACTGGAGAGGAGGAGGCTGTGAAGCCAGTTAGGTAGGAGGAGACTGCAAAGCCAGTACAGTAGGAGGTGCAGTTCAAAACAAATAAACATGATATGCTCTCAGACTTGGAAGGGAGTGCCAGTATTGAAAGGGGAGAGGTCCTGGAATGAATGAACTTGCAAACTGATTGCGTTAGTGCCATGATGGCTAGTATATGAGCAATACTGGCAGTACAAGGGACAGGAAGGCTGGGAGAACTGCAAGGGACAGAAAGGCTGGGATGACTGTGTAAATCAGGTGCAGAATAGCAGGGAAAGGATGGTAGAAGACTGGGTAGAGCCAGCTGCCCTAAGGTAGAGAGTTTCCTGGAATAGCTGAATGTGGAATGCCATAAAGGCTATGTGGAGCAGCAATAGAAGGCCGGGGTGAACTAGTGACCAATAAAACATATAAGAAGTAGAAAACTGCTCCTGCTGCCTGGATCCACAATGCCCACTGCAACAACATAGTTCCCCACCATGGGCAAAACGGAGAAGCCACAGAGAGGCACCATAACAGATAACACCAAACAGCTAATTAAACCAGTAAGATAAATAATGTAAGTACCAGCAGTTGAATTAAACTAGCAGATGAAATAAAATTGATGAATATCTGCAGCTGTACCTGGGCTGGCATGTGTTTGAGCATAGTGAGAACCCCAAATAGACTGTACACAAGGGGAGAGCAACATGGAAAGGAAGGAGAATCAGGTGAGATTCTATTACATACTGTAGCCAGTAGCACTGAATAGCTAAGCAAACTGAAATAGGTTTGTCTGCACAAATAATAAGGAAGTACAATTGCAGGCTGAGTAAATGCAGTGGAAAGGCAGAATAGTTTTTAAACATAATGAAGGCTCTAGTAAAAATTCCCCAAGGAAAAGAAGGAAGGAGCAAAAGTATCACAAATTACCTGGAGTTGCAACAGAAACCTGCAGCTAGCTGAGAGCAAGAGTTTAGACCAGGTGGAGGCAATTAAGTGGAAACAGCAGCAGAAGGTTTGAATGGGAGCTGAAACATACAGCAAATACAGAAAACTGAGGATGGCAGGTAACAATGCAGGGTCTGAAGATGCCAAGTAACTGAGGAGGACAGGGAACCAGTGCACAGCAAAGGAGCAACACAGCACAAATTAAGGGCAACTAGAAAGCCCCAAAAGGAACCAAAAAAGAATACACAAAACCAAAGCCATAGAAACATAGAATTTGACAGCAGATAAGGACCGCTTGGCCCACCTAGTCTGCCCATTTTCCTACCTGATGGATAAGCTGCAGATCCTAGTTAACCAACAGCCTACTTCCTCCTACTCTCCACTAGGACTGCCTTATGTCTGTCCCATGCATTCTTGAATTCCCCCACTGTTCTTGACTCCATGACCTCCTCAGGAAGGCTATTCCATGCATCCACAACCCTCTCTGTGAAAAAATACTTCCTCACATTACCTCTGAGCCATCCCCCTTCTATCTTCAAATTGTGCCCCTTTGTTCTTGCACATCTCTTTTTCTGAAAGAGATGTGCAACTCAGTAGAACAAAAAAAAAACAGCACACAGCAGCTGCAAGCAAAACAAATACTAACCAACGTAGGAGGAACACATCCAATAGAAACCTAGCAGAGTCCAGACCACAAACGGGGGGGGGGGGGCGGCGGCAAGGCCACAGCACACCTAAAGTGAGAAGACAGACAAACAGAGCCTCCATCCAGCAAAAAAAAATGCTTGTGTGTGGAGTGAGGAGAGCAGCCCTTAAATAGGCCAAAAGGGGGGTGAGGCCAGTTGCACTGCCCCCTTGAACTACAGGCTATAGCCTTCCAATTACGCTGATAAGTCTAATACTGGGGTAGTTTTGGATACTGATGTAAATAGTAGTTGTAACTATTCTATCTTGTGAAAATCTCACTCAACATAACTAGGAGTTGCATCCATTTTATGACTTTTGAAAATCTCTACCATTGTTACTGGAAGTTACAACAAATTTATGACTTTTGACCCCCCCCATGACTTTTGAAATTCCCAGGTGATGCAACTAGGAACTGTGTCCATGTTATGAGTTTTGAAAATCCCCCTGGAGTAACTAGGAGGGTCCCACCATCAGAATGCGCCTGTCCGGGTGTGACCGTCATTAGGGTGCCAAGATTTTTATTTCACCCCCCACACCCCTCCATGTGGGGGGCTGTGCCCCCCACACCCCCTAACTATATATTCTAACTCCAGGGGGGTGGACCTCGGGGAAGGGGTGGTGACATTTACATTTTGGTGCTATATTGATGGACGCACTTAGACTGGTGAACAGATGCCCAAAAGGGTTTTGAAATCTGTCCCCATGACTTTTGAAATTCCCAGGTGATGAAACTAGGATTTGTGTCCATTTTATGATTTCTGACCGCCCCCTCCCCCCACCAAAGTAACTAGGAGTTGTATCCATTTTATGACTTTTGAAAATACAACCAAAGTAACTGGAAGTTGCAACAAATTTATGACTTTTGAACATCTCCCAGTGATTTTAGAAAATTCCACCCTAGCTCTTAAAGCAGGATTGCATGGTGCCAAAAGACCTCACAAACAATTTCCAAAGGCCACAACCAGCAGTCCTCCTACTATATGCATGTTTTATCCTGTTTAGGACTCATCAGTATGATACACTGTGGCCACTGTCTCAGTAAGTCAATTTTGACAATTTTGGGGTCTTGGTGAGCCCAAAGCAGGAAAGTAATCTAAAACACAAGAACCTCAGTGAAAAAAAATGAGACACCGGTTACACATGCACACCAATGGAGCAATCCAGAGGAAATAGGCTAAATCTGAGACTTTAACAAGCATATTAATCCTTTCCTTGCATTGATACTGAGAATTCATAACAGGTAAACTGCAGCATTTCACATCTCAAACAATGTGCTTCATCAGCATGCCTCCGATGAAGCATCATTGTTTGAGATGGAAGAGGTGTGGTTCACCTGTACTACAGTCTCTGTATCTGTGCAAGCAGGGGTGTAGCCAGGGATTTCAGATCTGCACACCAAGTGGACTCACTGCTACCCCCCCTCACCGTTAGTGTGAGCTACCCTTCCCTCACCGGGGTGTAGCCAGACAATATACAAATGTACACCAGGACCACATTTATTGCCTCATTTGGCACAATAAATATAACTTTTGTATTTCATGACAGTGGTTGTTGTCATGCATGGGTAAATACAAATGCCATGCATTGTTCCCTAAGACACCCACATAAAAGCCCAGAGCCTATAAAGTTGTATTGTCCTTGGGATGCAAAGAGATCATTAGTGACCAGTCCTTCTAGTTTCGACTCCTATGAATAAAATTACAGAAAGGCTCAGTATTTTCTTTGTTAGTTTTCATGGAAAAAGGAAGCAGTTCAGAGCCTTTTTGCTACCTCCTCAAATAAAATTGCACACCATGGAGTGCTTGGAGTATGCCTGCCTACACCCATGTGTGCAAGGAATGAATTAAAATACTTACTGAAAAATCTCAATTTCTGCCTGCTGTTGGCTTTGGAGAGCTCCAATTGTGTGTCCACTCCTGAGATTTCTTTGGTAGCACCCTGCCTGACTGTGAGTTCACTGTGTGTCAATTACACACACAAAAAAAACACATGTTGGCAATACAGCCAAATGTTAAAGAAACAAACAATTACATACACCACCTTATATAAGGCATAATGAGTAACATATGCAAATCACCACAAGGCTTCAGGCTGGCTTAGCGTTACCCAAAGTAAACATCACAAATAATCTGCAAAAAGCTGAAATCTGGAAACCACCGATGTTTCCTCCAGTGGTCTCAGTATCCCATAGAACATACTGTATAATGTTCACAATTATTGAACTAGGTTGTTAGTGGCAAATCTTCTGACCTTTTAGACAGTCCAGACTTAAAATGGATTTATTAAGCTATTATGCCAATTATGTGACCAGTTATGTTGACAGATTTTGTATTTATGTGGAACTGTTCTACACGTGCATTTAGTGTTGTTACATGATGTCAACATTTGTAAATATGTTTTAGCCACAGTTAGAAATTCAGATTCTTTGCAAGCTATTGACTTTACTGGTCTGTCCTCCAGGGCCTGCTAGAATAATAGGCTTTTCACCTAAATGATGTTATCCAGATATACAAAATTCTTAGTAAAAATTGAAAAAATAAAATGTAAATACTATTGTAACCCCCAGGAGGCGGTATCCCAAGGGCTACTTCCCCTGTCTGCCTTAACTGTAACAGGGTGGGGGGCCCAGATCCGTTGGTGGGCGTCTCCACCCAGAGGTCGGGGTTAAAACGATCGATGTTGACTTGGTCACAGCCCTCTGGGTTGCTGCAACCCCCCTTTCTTCCCACTAGTGGCCCACACAGTTTAGTTGCAGTGTCCTTACCATAGACACTTACCCCCCCCTGGCTCGAACCACTTAGCTCACTCCGGAGACCCCCTGAAAAGTAAGGTAGGTTATACCATATTCACTGTTCAGCATTTCACCAGTAATACACAAACTAGCCAGGGTACTTTTACAAAACAAGCAATCTGATTTATTTAAGGGGAAAGAACAAGGACTAGGGGGAATCAGAGTGATTGGCTTACCACTACAATATATGAGTATCTACCTAGGGCTCTGTGCACAGGCCTAACCTATAAGTTGCTGTCTATGGGTACCCAAGCCCTAAAGGCTAGTTCCTCAATGCAGCTGGTTGGGGCCCTGACACAAACACGCGTTTAGTGCCTATGAAGACTAGATGGAGCCAGCAGGCTCAGTTAGTGCAGTCAGCAAAGCAACCCGAAGATCTTGCCCTTGCTAGAACCATTTAACAGGGAGCTACCCTGCTTTAGTACTCACAACTCCAGAAGAAAACCGCTCTCACACTACTCGCACGGCTGAGCCTGAACTTCAAATACTTCTCCACACATTTATATGGAAAGCAACAGAAGGGTACCATACCAGGCAGCTGCTCCTATGGCCCGACCGAATGCACAGCTAATCAGGAGTCTCACCGCAGCTTCACTTTCCTGACAGACCGAGCGTGACTCAGCAGATTCTCCAGTCCTCTACAGGGTGAGCCTGGTAGGTAGCTGTGCTTTTACACAGCCTCCTCTGACTGCTGCCTTGCAGATTCATTCCGAAGCTCGCTGGCTATTCAAATGGCTGACTCGGGCCTCTCACGCGCTTCCCACGCGAAAACTCAATGGTGCAGGAGCCCAGAGCTCCTTCCTTGTTCACAGCCATAGCGTCTCTGCCCCTTGACAGCATGGGGCCATCCTTTCTGCTCAGGCACCACCCAATCCTATTGGCTGGCTACAGATGCCAGTCACTTAATCTTGCCCTCAGTGGTGCAAAAAGGCGCCATGGTCTAGACTTCATTTCCCACAATTACTAGCTGTATCTTCATTGGTTCGCCGGCTCCCTAGAGAGCCCTAATTCTGGTTGGTCACCAGTTACTCCATTTGGGATACCCCTGTCCCATTGGACCCTTCAGACAGTTCTAGTCCAAAATGGAGGCGCACAGCACACACAGTCTCAGCTGCAAAAAAAAAACAGGTTAGACAAACAGTAATTCCACCAACAGGCTAGCTAATTATGTCCAAACAGTTACATTAGTTAAAAGGGCTCCCCCTGCACATACAGTGACTGCCAAATGGGAGTGATTTCACCGCAGCTCAGGTGGGATTCGAGCAGGGAAACAGCAGTCCCCCCCATACCAACTCGCTGGAGTCTGCGAGCAGGCAGCTCTTAAAGAGACAGTACTGGAGGCTTCAGAAGCACTCACAACACCAGCATTTTGGCGGCATTTCGCAGAACACCAGCTAGGCAGGGAGCATTCAGGCAAGCTCAGGAAAGGCTTTGAGAAACCCCCATTTATGAGGGGGTTACACTATCTTCTTGGTATGTCTTTGTATTTGGATTGTCAGATCAGGTAACACATTCAAACAAATAAAAGGGGGAAGTTGATTACTGTACATTGGAAATGTGCCTGTATGAATACAAGCAATATCAACAACAGAATGTGTGGCTACAAACCTTAGTCAGGACAAATATGTCTGATATTGGCAGAATCACTGAAGCTTAGTGCAATTACCCATCCAATGGGATGCAACCACATTCCACAAGACTACATTGTAATGTAATGGTGTCATCATGGCCCAAATGGCAGCACATCTGCTTCTGACCTGAAGGAAGTGGGTTCTGCTCATATACCAGGCATGGACTCATATTAGAACACTGACACCTGAGTGAAGTACTAGGGGAATGCTGTACTGTTGGAGTATGCCATCTGTTGGGTGAGACAGTAAACCGAGGTCACATCTACCCATATCTGGTGCAGTCCTGGGGGGGGAGGTGTCCAGGTGGAAGTAAGATAACCATAGGCACATTACGAAGGGTAGAGGATTTTCCACAGCATTCTGTCTAGCATTCCTCTTCCCATAAAACTGATCCAATTATCCTAGACAGTGTGTGGATGATGTGCAGAATGGCTGCCACCACAGATATAAAGTCACTTCACTAAAAGTCTCTCATTGCTTGTAAAGTGCTTTGACATTTAATGTGTATGAAAAGTGCTATTTAAATGCAAATTCTCCTTCTCCTTCTCCCCCCCCCCCCCCGTTGAGTTCAGCCACAAGAAATTGGTTTTGCTGGTGTGGAGTTCCCAGTTTCTCATCATTATAATTCTACTTAAAGACTAGAAGGCTGAGGCTTACCTGTCAGTAGGCAGAAACACTATTAGCAAAAGGGTACTCAAAAGTATCTTGAGTTCTAGTATACTGTATTTTGAGCCAGGGAAGGGAGGAGACAGAGTGGGGAGTAAGCATATGTTGACTTCCATGTCATGTGTAAGCTTGGTATGTGTGGTGAAGATGTGTGGAGAGAAATGAAATTAGCCATTTGAGAAGAGAGACATGGAAAATGAAACATAAGGGTTGGGTACACAAGTACGTAGGTGTAAGTGAACAAAGACACCATAAGATAGCATTAGGGATGGACGTTTCCGGCTTTGATTGTATTAAGCCCAATTACCATGTGTGGAACAGCTCAGGTTGAGCAATGGTCTTATATTGTTATGATTAACACAGTCTATAGATAACATGCATATTAATTGACAGAATTGAGATGTAGAAAGTCATATAAGTTAGCATGGAACCCTAGAAGACTGATAAGAATTTGGTAGAAGAAAGGATAGAAATGATAGATTCTGGCTGTTTCTTCTGTGAGTTTTAATCATCTATGGAACAAGACAGGACTCACGAAAAGAGAGTCCACTAAAATAATCAAATCTATCTAACAAGCTTCCAGAAACATAGTGGTGAAAGCAAACTATTGTGGGAGTTGACAGATGTTCATATTCAGGTACATGCAAGAACAGGAATGGGATTTTACCTATAATGAGTGCAGGATAGTTTTTGTTTTTAATTTTTTTATTTTGTTTGTGGATTATCTGAATCAATGCTATGCATCCATTCCACAGGGAAGGATACTCAATAGAGAAACAATGCACAAGAGACATAAATAAATTAGGATGTTTATGCCCTCCATCTATTAGTTACTGCACTTTGGTAATATTAACAGAGTATTTGCCTTCTAGCAATCTATGTCATTGTAGTTAGTTTTGTGTTTATAGATTACTGTTTTATTTATTGTATAGTCTTAATTTGTATTTACTCTGGTCACCCATGAAAACTGGTTGTTAAGCTAATGGACTTACCAGTAACAAAATTAACATGGAAATGAAGTATTTGTTTAAAGTTTTAATATAATAATGATTGGAGCTTAAAACAGTTAATTCCATCCTGTTTGTTACTCGAGCATTCAATAAATATTCACATATTTCACATTACCAGTCTCTGGATTTTGTAGGGTTAGGTGTCACAATTTGTTGGTTAAAGCAAACACTCACCATTTTAAATCTCAGTGAACAAAGTGCCCCAGCCAACTCCTGACATGGGTGAGACAACTTTAAAAAAATGTAATATTCAGGCGTAAATATAGCTTGTATTTTATATTTTATTCTGTAATTCTCACCCTTATTTCCTTATTACTGAGGGTATTTGTATGAATGCAGCATCTCTACCCTTTTAGCTCTGGCTGCCTGGCTACACCTGACATTATAAGTCTGTTTAAAACATCAAAATATGTTGCTGTGGTAATAAATATGATGTCATAAACAGGGAATTGTGATATCCTGTGTAGAGAAGCAGCCAGAGTAGATAGAGTGTAGGGGATAGGAATCTATTTTCATGCAACTATTTTCAGTAATAAAGAAAACAGGGAACTAATTACTGAAACAATATGAAATAATAATAAATAAATGGGACAGAGTTGAATATAAATCTTGCTTTTTCAAAGTTTTTCTAATGATGTCAGGGTCTGTTTAAGTCCCTGTTGTCCTGAGAAGAATGTCACCCAGTCCCAAGGTGCAGACCATGCGCCCCTCCCCCCACACAAAAAAGATGTGCAGATAATAACCACTCCCCAACCCAAAATGTTGCCAATTTCACAGACATGTTCTGCTTGATTGATTTCCATTCATTTAGCCTAGGCACACAGAAAACATGGAGCTGCTTAAACAATAAACATAAGGACATCGTATCCACTAATCTTTGGCAGAAGTTCCTTCTGTGTTCTGGCCTAGCTGTCTTTTGCTGTCTGTGTAATGTGCCCAGCATTGGAGGGGCCCATAAAGATCATGGTGCTTCCTCATTATAATGCTTGAATGTCATGAGCATATTAGGCTACAGGTTACATAGAGTACTACCAGCTTTCCCTCCAAACTCCATCCAAAGTATGTTGCCTTTGCCTGGTTGTAGAACTAAGATCTGGATGAACATGACCTGGGGATTCATCATAGGTGATCAAGTCATGACACTGATGTGCCATGGGTATCCTGTGATGCACCTTGTTTCTGCAGTTACCAGCAAAATGGTTCATGGAGAAGGTTCTGGTCCCATGGTGTGTATGGGGCAAAATGCTGTATCCTTTTTCCAAATGAAGACTGAGGATTTGGTTGCCTCAGTAGGAGTCTCTAGTACTCAGTGCATCAAATATTGGGGGCTATTTCTTCCCATAACACCTTTCTGGATGCCAGCTGTGTAAATACGAGACCCCACCTGATTCTCCATTCCACTGAAATGGGGGGAGACCTGGAAAAGTAGTATGCACTCTGTTTGCATTGGTACCTGCTTTAATAGCAGCACAATGGGATGCCTCAGTTTTGAAAACTCTGCCAGTAAACGTATCCATCTTTTTATTCAGATTGGCTACCAATTTACAGAACAACTGTGCTGCCAAGATGCTAGAAAGACCTCACCAGACTCCATGGTTATTGACAAAAATGGAGACACAACAGCCACATAGTTATTACCTTCTCCTGCAGACCCCTTAGATTTAAAATAGTTGCCTTATTTATTTATTTTGTGGAGTGGCTCTTTTTCACTTCATGAGTAGTCAGTTATTAAGCTGTACATTAATTGGCAATCCACGTGAAGAAATAATTTTATCTCTGTATTTCTCCATGGGAATGTAGGAACTCGACAGAAACTCAAACAATAGGGAAAACTGCTAGCTCTGCCCAAGTGCAGGATAATGGATGAACTAATCATCAGAGTGACTGTGCTGGAGAACAAGCTCAAAATTACTGCTGAGCAAAATGAAGACCATAACAGCACAAGAGATGCACAGGAAATGTAGCAGCAGACAGGATGTACTGTACTGGGATGTAAAAAAGGAAATAGGAGTCAAAAAGAATACCATCCATTTAAAATATGGAAAAGGACTGCAATGGGAAACAATCAAGAGAAGGAAGCAAACCAGGTAGAGAAGTGAATACCGGTGACATTTTAACACTGTCCACTGAAAACAAATTTGACCTACTGGAAAACCAGGGACATAAAGAATCACATGACTTATCGAACAAAGTAATTTCAACAATATTATGCAAGACCAAGCGCAGGTAGAGAATGGTTCAGGGAGTCACAACCCTAATGTGCCAAAGAGTCAATGTACACAATGGACTCCGCCAGCTGTCAGGAGTCCGAATTGGACATATTACTGAAAGAATTAACAGACTCTTGCAGTTCCTTGGAGACCACCCCCTGGTAGACGTACATGTTGGAGCAAACATTGCCAGTGGAAAGAAGGAGGAACAATCCATGAGAGACTTCATGAACCTAGGACAGAAGATTAACAATGAGAATGGAGAAGTCATCTTCTCAGAGATACTACCAATTCAGTTTGCAGACAAAAGATAATAAAGCTGGGCTCAATGGATACATTCTTGTACTGGAGGTTTGTGCATGGAAGAAGGATTCCAATTGCATAGAAACTGGATGAACTTAGAAGATAATATCTCTTCAGGAAATATGGATTACATCTAAACAAGAAAAAAAGCAATTTGGGGAACTGAATTAACATAGTAATAGAGAATACATTAAACTGATCACTGAGAGGGGAGAGATGACAAAAGAGGCTAGCACAATCAAGAACAAGGAGCAGGAGAGGAAAACAAATGAACAATGTAGTGCTGAACAATGTAATTCAGAGAACGCCACAAGCAAAACAAGTGAGGCAATATGAAAGGGCTGAGAAGTGGAACAAAAAAACAAACAAAAAAAACAACACTTATAGGTATATGTACGGTAAGGTAAGAAGCCTGAGAAATTATCTGGTTGCACTACAGGCCTGTATCACCATGGAAGAACTGGATATAATAGGAATAATAGACATGGTGGGATGACAATGACCTGTGGAGAATGGAGATAGATGCAGTAAAACGGTATTGTAACATAAAGGATTTTGGGTCCATCTTGTCTGCTCCTCATACTACATGGTAGTGACTAGATGCAGTCTGACTATGGATTTACATCCAAGCTTATCAGTTCAATTGTAACCCCTAATCATACTGTTTAAACCTCAGTGTAGTTCTCCATTAGGACTCTGTCTAGTTCTTCTTTCCTGCTTTGAATACCTGAACAGTGTTGCTTCTACAACCTCACCAGAGAGGCTATTTGACATTTTAACCATCTTGTGTGTGAATTAATGCTTTCTAGTGTTTTCCATTATTCTTTCCTCCCATTTAAAGGCATACCTTTTTGTTCTACTTGCACTCATCAAAGCAAAGATTTATGTATACTTCATCTTGTCTATCCCCATTAGTCACCTGAGTTGCTGATGTGAACTTCATAACCTGTGTCTTTTGTTTTCTTTGCCATATTATGACTTTGTATTTTGCCAGTTCTCATATTGTAGCACAGTCTTAAATATTTGCCTTGTCTGGATATGTCCATGTATTTTGGCAGTTCTCATTTTGTTGCATAATCTTGAATGTATCTAACCTGTGTCTAAGATCCATTTGTAATACTGTACTGGCATGTGTGCAATTCCAGTTCCTGCGGATGGTATTTTCTCTATGTTCTTACTGAGGTTAATTCCAGATTGCCCATGAAAAAGGGACTTTTAGTCTCAGTGGCCTCACCCGGTTAACAAAATTCAATAAATAAATAACACATCAGAACACCACATTCATGTCCCTCTCAGCCTTTTCTTTTTCTAGACTAAATATTTTGATCATGTCTACCCCTCTTTCTTGCCTTCTAAGCCACCATTTAGCTTAGGGGTCCATTGCTGGACCGTCTTGATCTCTTCAGTATCCTTTCTGTAGTGCAGTGACCAGAACTTATATAATACTCAAGGTGTGGTTGAACCAAGACATTGTACTGGAGGAGGATTGCCTCTCTTGACTTGTCTCTTACCAGCTGCCAGTGCATTTCAGCAATACATTGGCTTTCTTGACTGTAGTAGTATACTACCTACCTGGCATCAGCACATTGTCAATAGTTATCCCTTGATTATTTTCCTCTGTTGTGCTGTTCATTGTATGCATGACCCAGAGCCCTTGTCCCTGGGTGAGGTCTATGGCACCAGTTCAACAAAAATTTTGTTGATCAAAGTTACAGAGACAGCTTTATATTGACTGCAATTGCAGTTGGCATAAAGCCATTCAGTGCATGTTTGTTTTTCTTTAGGGGCTTTCCGAATCCCCCATAATTAAAGATTATCAGCTCTGAGTTGGAGTTGATTTGGGGAGGGGTGCAAGACCCTGAGAGAGCAGTGTTGGGGTCCCATGGGTACATTATAGAGGCAACATTGAATTGCCACTGTAATGTCGTTCGAAATAAAAATGTCGCTGTTCAATCGGCAAACCCCTAGGTGTAGTACATTGCACATCTGCATATTAAAATGTAAGCTCCCATTCCTCAGCCTATTTACCTAATGTGTACAGATTACCCTGTAGTGCATCCTCCTCCTCCTCTTCCTCTGCTGTGTACACTCTTCTTGACAATTTAGTGTCATTAGTAAACTTCAGCAAGTTGCTGCTAACCCCCACTGTCAGGTCATTAATAAATATGTTAAAGAGAAACCAAATCAGCACTGACCCCTGGGGTACTCCAAACATAGAATCATAGAAATATAGAAGCTGTCAGCAGAAAAGGACCTCTTGGCCCACCTAGTCTGCCCTAAAGTCCCTACCTACTGTGCTACCATAGACCCTAATTGATCTCCAGTCTTACCCCCCAGCCCTGTTACTAAGGTCCCCCTGTGTCTATCTCATGCAAGTTTGAAACCTGTTACGATTTCAGCACCCACCATCTCTGCCGGAAGGCGGCTCCATACATCCACCACCCTTTCTGTGAAGAAATATTTCCTCACATCCCCTCTAAGTTTCCCCCTTCCAGCCTCGTATCATGCACCATCATCCTTGAGTATCTCTTTCTGTACAATATGCCACCCTCCTGTGCCTTATTGATACCCCTGAGGTATTTGAATGTTTATAGCATGGCTCCCCTTTCTCTCCTTTCCTCCAGTGAACACTTATTTAATTCCCTCAACCTTTCCTCGTAGGGCTTGTGATGGAGGCCCTGCATTATTTTCGTTGCCCTTCTCTGTACCGCCTCCAACCAGTTTATGTCCTTCCTGAGATGGGGCTTCCAGAACTGGACACAGTACTTCAGGTGTGGCCTCACCATTGATCTATTTAGGGCAAACACTACCTCCATTTTTCTGCTGGTGATACCCCTCCCTATGCACCCCCCAGCATCCTACTAGCCTTTCCTACTGCTTTATCACACTACTTTGCTACCTTCAGCTCATCAGATATGATGACCCCCAGATCCCTTTCCTGTTTTGTTGTTCTTAATGCCTCCCCCCCCTCCAAATGATACATTGCCCTTGGGTTTCTGTGCCCCATGTGCATAATTTAAATTTTTTTGGCATTGAAGCCCAGCTGCCAAACCCTTGACTAGTTTTGTATTTTTTTTATCTTTCTTCATTTTCTCCCCCGCCCCCAGTGTGTTCACTCTGTTGCATATTTTTGTGTCATCCATGAACAGGCATACATTTCCTTCCAGCTCCTCTGCAATGTCACTAATAAAGACAGTGAAGAGGACCGGTCCCAGTACTGACTCCTGTGGCACAATGCTGATTACCTTACTTTTCTCCTAGTGAACTTCATTTACCACCACCTTCTGCTTTATGTTACTTAGCCAACTTTGTACCCATTTTACTATATATGGATCCACTCCCCATGCTACCTCTACTCGGCACATTCCTCCACTCCAGCTGGTGACTCCCTGCTACCATGCTTTTTTTCTACAGCATGGTAGATTTGGTAGCTCTGTAAACTTTGTGGACTCTATGTTGTGCTACCTTCTCAATGAGTTTTCCATGCAGTATAGTGTCAAAAACCATGCTAAAGTCCAAATACCCTGCATCACCCAACCTCTGTCTACCTTCATACTTACCTCCTTCTTCAAATTCATTGTAGACAACAGCAGACTATATGGCATGGATAGGTCAGGAAAGAAAGGAGGAGGGATAGCAGTAGACATATATAGTATTTATAAAACAATTCCAGGTAATTGAAATACATTGATCTTAGCCAGCCCATCAGCACAGTGGTAGGGATTCAGCTTGCGACACCGGCAACCTGGGTTCAGGAATGGATCCGGGTCACCGGAGGGCCAGCCGGGGGAGAATGATTGAGTGTCCCTGGACTGCTCTCCTTCTCTGGGGGAAGGGGGGGGGCTGAGTGTTCAGTGCAGTGGTGACATCTGGTGGAGGCTGGGTGTTCCATCATGCACCGATGCCAAATAGGACCACCAGGGATGGGGCGGATGCTGGCATCATTGCATGTCCCCACCCCTGCCTACAGGGGAGAAAAAACACCATGTCCCTGGTCATCTCCAAGAAGGCCTGCTCTGGGCCTCAATAAGCCTCTGTCACTGACTCCCTAACTAGTTACTAGCATCTCGGTGCTGAAAGGGCCACAGTGCTGAGACCTCTGCCCTCTGGGGGGTAAGCTGGGGGTGACTGGGGAGTGCAGGCAATAGGCGGAGGCGGAGGTGAGGGGGTCTGTGACCAGGACGGACACTGACGGCTCAGGGGCACACAAAAAGTAATAAAAAAAAAAGAAATACATTGATCTTGACACAGGTGAGATCGAAATGCTCTGGTTGAGGGTCTCAAATAGAAGAGGAGACACAGCTGTGGTTGACCGATACTATGAATCACTAGACCAGAAGGACCTTATTCTTCAGAAGGCAGGCCAAATGGCAATTACAAAAGGAAGTAAGTTGCTAATGGGAGATCTGAACTATCCAGACATAAACTGGGAGGAAGGAATGCTTAGACCAGGTGATACAGGCAATTTTTGGATATTATGGACAATTGCTGTGTGTTACAGTTTGCCAAGGTTAAAGCTAGAAAGCAAGTGCAAAACACAGGAGTACCATGTGCTGCAGGAAAGAATTGGTGCAGCAAGAAAAACTCTCCAAACAGGAACACACACACAGCCTGCTGGACTCTCTGGGAGATAATGGTGAACCTAGTTAAAATACCAAATAGATGAGCCATACCGTTTGTGCAGATTAATTTATTGTACTGAGAAGGAGGTAGAACATTACATTGGCACTTCAAGTCTGCCTCAAGTCTTCATCAAATGTGGCACTAACATTGCAAACACTACTGGATAAATACCATAGTCTATTAAAGTCACAGTACTTCAAATTGTAAAGACTAGTAGAATAGTAGGGAGCAAGCAGCACTGGATCCAATCATTAGCAATAGGGATGGTTTGGTCAGAGACCTGGAAATTTGAGAGACATTAGGAAGTAAGACCATAACATCTTTAAAAACACCATTGGAAAGAGCATAGTGTAAACAAAGAAAGGGACATACACCATGATCCGGCACAAGGCAGATTTTTTTAAAATAAGAGAAATGTACAGTACATGTATCTTTTGAATACAAGCTCACGGGCAGATGTATGCAACAACAATGATTCTGTACATCCTCAAAATCCATGTAGATAGTTTACAACAAGTATGTATCTGACAGGAAAGAAGTACAGCAGCAAGCAATGTAAACTTAAGTTGATGATAAAGGAAATAATCAAAATTACATCAGTAGGGGGAAATGGGCCACACGGAATGAATAAGTGGCAATGCACAAATGAAAGCAGACACGTCTACAGGTGCAGACTCGGAGTGTAAACACAGAATTGAGATACACAACAAATGGCAGAGGAAGAGGAAGAACTTTAAGTCAAATGTAATCTTAAAAGTACTTCAGATATGCAACTGAGAAGAGAAAAACATAGCCACCTGTTAAACTACTGTAGGACCAGGAAGGTGGTGGTATAATAACTAAGGAGGAACTTATTGCCATATGCTTAATGGGGCAAGAAACCTTGTCAGATAATTTAGATTCTGAAAATCCATGAAAAGATCTTTCAGTTGTGGTGCTAGACTTAATTGTAGGTGTCATGAATAATGAGGTATAAATATATGAAGCATTCATAATTAAATCATCCAGCAGGCATTTAATGGTATCTTGAGACAGAAAGTGATGTCACTGAGGGGTGAGCTGTACTTTGTTAAAGTGATTTTGTCACATGTGAACACTTTATAAAGCATAATATTTAGACACAGTTCATTTTAAATTTCATATATGGTCTGTACTGCTATGTCTTTAAATCTTCATAACTAGGCTTATTTACATACAAATAGGATCCTTGTTAACTACAGTTAATCTATTCTTGCAGTTTATTCATTTGTTTGTTGAAGTCATAATACTTTGTGACAACATAACAGTTCCCACAGGAAGAAACTGAGATGCCCGAGACAGGTCCTCAGACTGTCTCCTCTCCCTCCAAGATAACAGCTGCCTTCAGCCACTACTTCTCCACCTGCACTGCCACCTCTGCTTCTATCCTTCATCCCTCTCATGTTCTCCTCCCCATATTCCCTTTATTTTTCTATCTCACTTATTACAGCAGCAACTACCCTATGCGCTTTGCATTCTCTTAACCTCTCTAAGGCTCAAAGATTCTGTGGCTCAGTGGGTAGCATGCTCATCTCTGGTGTCAGAATATCAGACAGTTGTGGGCTCTAGCCCCATACCAGGTATTTGTGGTAATATCCATACGTGTCACTGTAGTGCAGTATGAGGAGGTGCTGTACTGTGGTGGTGCTATCCTTCAGATGAGCTGTTAAACCGAGTTCCGTTCTGCTCATTTCTGATTACTATCCAGGAGGATGTAAAAGTCCCCATTGTACTTGGCTAAGAAGAGTTTTTTTTTTGGGGGGAGGGGAGTTTCCCGGTGTCATGACCACACCAATAAAAACAGGTCCATGCAGCTCACTTCCCAGGATGCATCTGGAAACAAGCTGTCACAGCTTAGTGTGTCTTTCTTGGTCAAAAATTAAAATAAACTCCTCCATCTCTCTCTGCTCCAGCTATTTTCCCCCATCATCAATCTTCAGTGTCTTACACAGATACATAGAATCTGTTGGCAAAGAAGGAACAAAGAAGGACTGCTTGGCCCACCCAGTCTGCTCAGAATTCTTCTTTAAATTCTTTCAGTTTAGGTCTGTTCCCTGTGCTTGGAAACAGGCAACAGTCCTGGTTGAGTCCTCTTTTCCTGAACATATTGCCATATCTCCCTCATCCCTACTCTGGCAAAATTCCAGGAGAAACTTGTTCTTTCCCAGCTCTCTGCCTTCCTCAACACATCCTCTCTTCCTCTTTCTCCTCTTCTCCTCCTCTCCTCTCCCCTCCCCTCCCCATCCCTCTCCTCTCCTCCCCTCTCCCTCTTTCATCCTGGCTTTGGAAGAAACCCACTTCATTGTCCTTTCTTCTTCATGTCATTGCTGCTGTCCTGAAGGGGGATGGATTCGGGCCAGATTACTAAGACAACATATATTAAGATGACATTTATTAACCTATCTATGGCATTTGAGATGGTGGCTCATGACAAACTCCTGGATAAGCTGAGTGCTGCCATACTGCCCAACCCATTGGAGTTCCACATCCACCTCACTGGCCAACACCAGTAGGTCCATAATAAGGACATTTTCTCCCCTTCTCTCCCATCACCTTTTGCATGACTCGAAGTTCCATTTAGTGACCCATCCTTTTCTTCTTATTCATCAATGACATCCCAACTGTGTCTTATCTACAGTAACATACACAGATATGCTGATGACATGGTCGTCTTCACCTCTGGTGACTCAGTCCTGAGCTGGAAACATTTATACAGCATGACTTCAGTAATGTCCAGTGCTGGTGCTGCTTAAACCACCTCACCTTGCCTTGAACTCCAATAAGCACTATATCTTTTGCACCAGGCAATACCTTGCCCAAGCCCAATACTCCCTCTTATTTGAGCACTGGATGGTGCTCCACTTATAGAGGCCACCCTCTTCAGTACCTCAGCATATGGCTGGATAGTACCCTGGATTTCTCCACCATGTCAGTACATACACAAAAAACAAACTGTCCAGAGGTTTGCGTCTTACACAGAAATGGACCTGCCTGCCTCTCCTGGTCATAAGATTCTCCTATGGATGGTTTACCAACATTTCACTACATGGTGTCACCTCCAAGTGTCTCCAGGCCAAGCTGGATCCCCTTCTCTATCAGTTCTGTTGCTTTGCTACTGAGTCCTCCTACATGCACTTACCACTGACTGTTCACTGCACCAGAGCCTTTCTAGCCCCTCTCTTAAATCTTGATGCCTCTCTCAGTGTGACACTTTCCTTTCAAAATACATGCTTACCCTAACCCTATAAGGCCCTGGAGGCTCTTCAACTCGCAGTCACCTCCTCTATCCTGTCCCTAGTGGACTATGGACTGCCGGTGTATGGTGCTGCTGATCAGACTGCACTCCATAAAATTCACACTACTCTGAATAAGGCCTGCAGGTTAATTACTGGGGCACCTAGGCTAACACATACGTGTCTGCTGTACGCTAAAGTGCTGGTACTTGATCTTGACGAGTGCCTCAAATATCTGACCTGTACCCTTACAAAAAAGACCCTCCTTGGGCTATCCCCACCAGGATTGATCACCACCATCTGCCGCTCTGTCCCACTAGTTCATACTCAGACCTCTGGGAAAACCTCTCTTGTTATCCCTAGAGCTAGGACCTCTCACAGCCAAAGAACCTTCAGCTTTAGGGCCCCCTCCTGGTTCAACACACTGCCCCCCTCCATCTCTGAAGCTCCAACTATATCGTGCTTCAAAACTTCCTTACGGAACCACCTTGTTAGCACCCGAAGCTGTAATTGCCACTAGTCAAAGCCGTACTCAATACTTATGACAAAGCTTACTACTAAGCTGCTAAGGACAACATAACTCTGGTATTGTTTGCATCAACCCTACCTGTACCAGCTTGTTTGTATCTATGTCTTAAGTTACTGTTATACTGTGTTATACTATTATACTGTGTATTTTCATTTGTCTTACTGTGACAAGGTACCTTTGTAAATGAGCCTATGGCTCAAAGGTTTTCCAAACTGCTGTCTAAATAAATAAATAGATAAATAAAATAAAATAAATAAGCCACTCTACCTACTGATGCTACTCCTCTGACTCACTGTAACACTTCTGCTGGCCACCTGCCTTTTCTGTGCAGTTACCCTCACTCTGGAACTCGCTCCATCTTGCTATCCATCCCTCTTTTTCCTAACCCTCTCTCAGTCAGCTCCTCAGAGACTCATTACACCCCAGTCTATTCCTGCTACCAGCTTCCACTTGTCCATTGCAGCTGCTCTTTCTTTTGTTTATAGCCATATGTCGTTTTTATTGCTTATTTTCTGCATATAATTGTACTTTCTCAAATGCAAAGCCATCTTCTAACTCATTATATTGTATTGTGATTGTACCATCTCTCCTACCTTTTATCCCCCCACCCCAGCTTACTTCTGGACTAGAGGCTCAGTGTGCCCCCTTGGCACCAAATAAATGACTAAATTAATCAATCAAATCAGTTAATCATCATCTAAGGTTAACAGGTTTCAGTTACAAATTGAATTATTCAAGATTTTTAGGAAAATTAATTTAACCCATTTTTTTGCAACAAGAAAAATAGGGAGGGTGCAATCATTGGTTGAAGGTGACAGTAGTGATTTTGGAAAAGATTATCTGGGTGACTAAATCACTACATTAACTGAATCAATAGACGAAAATACATGTAATTTGGAGAATTCTCGTGGGTTAGCAAACGATGTGATGGATCTTATTAATTTTGATGCACAGGGTGCTGCTTATGTGAATGAAATAAATGTTAATAATGCTTTTGTGGATTGCCTTCACTTAAATAGGAAGGCAAAATTCAAACCAAAATGTGTTTTCTGTCCCAAAGTGTATGATTCAGCAATACACATATCAAAATGTAGTAGTTAAAGAGACTGATTTATTATTTTCATGAAGGTGGTACGCATATAATGACAATCTCTCGAAGTGCGAGTGTGAAGCCCTAGACCATCTTAAGAACTTAAAGGGGATTGTTTTTAAAAATTCCACAAGGGTGGAAATGTAGTTATTCTAGACAAAAGTGACTATGAAAGGGAAGCAATGAGACTGCTGTCTGATCAGGAGACATATGTTGTCCTAAGCAGAGACCCAGCTCTGGAGTTTCAAGCACAACTGTTTTCCCTGGTAGATGAAGTCGCAAAGCGAGGCTTCATTACAGAAAAAGAATGGCAGTTTTTAAAGGTGGAGAATCCCATGATTCCAACTTTTTACTATCTCCCCAAAGTACATAAAAACTTGGCAAAGCCCCTTGGGCAACCCATCATCTCAGGAATAGGGTCCCTAACTGAAAACGTATCAAGATTCTGTGATTTTTTTCTTACAGCCAATAGTTTTGGAATTACCATCCTATATCATAGCTTCTTTACATGTCTTAGAGAAAATAAAAGACATAAGCTGGCAGCCTGAGTTTTAATGGTTGTTGGTAGATGTGTGTTCCTTATACACCTGTATTCCTCACTACCTGGGAATAGAAGCTCTGAATTATTTCCTTGGTAACAGTCCTTATTTAGATGGTTTACCACCAAAGTGTTTTACAGATGATGTGGATTTTATTTTGAGACATAATTATTTTTTGTTCAATAATAAAATTTATTTACAGAATAGACGAACAACGATGAGGCCAACAGTTGGCCCCACTTATGCAGGCTTATACCTAGGTTGGTGGGAAACCAGATATATTTTCAATGAGGGGAACATGTACGTGGGTAACATTGAATTTGGAAGCAGGTACATAGATGATTTGCTCATTATCTGGTGAGGAACAAAAATGGAGGCCAAAGCCTTCTTAGAGGTGCTACATAACAATAACATTAATCTGACCTTTACATATAGGATTAAGAAAAAACAAATAGACTTTTTAGACCTTACACTTTCAGTAACAGTGAATGGAGAAATCGATAGCCTCTGCTACAGAAAAGAAACAGCAGGAAATGCCATTTTACACACAAAAAGTGTGCATCCACCATCTTTAATAAATTCTTTTCTGTACAAACAGTTTTTAAGGCTGAGAAGACCCTGCTCATCTGAGCAGACTTTTGAAGCACAAGCTAGTGAAATGCGGTAGAGATTTTCTAAAAGGGGTTATGATGTGAACGTTTTAACTCAGGCATTCAATAGATCAAAAACATGGACAAAGGAAAATGATGAAAGAATGACTTTTTTTGGGAATTTAACAGCATTTCCCCTAAGGTTAAAAATATCCTACTTAAGAACTGGGGTCTGGGCTGGTCCAGTGGCACTGAGGGTTGAGGCGCTGGATGCCATACCTTGCGCCATGCTGATGACCCGAGTTTGGAAGTGAGCTTGGGTGTCGGGGTCAGCAGGGAGGGAGATGGATCGAGTGTCTGCTGGGCTGCTCTCCTCTCCTGAGGGGAGGGCGTAGGACTGCTCAGAACTCAGAAGCCCCCGGTGGAGACCAGGGGCACCACAGAGTGTCAGAGCTGCACGTAAGGCAGTGTGGCTGATGCAGGCAGGGTTGCTGTGCACCACACCATCAGATGTGCAACACACACATGGGGGGGAGGGAGGCACCTACAGGAGGAGAAAGGCGAGAAACACCCCTTGAACCTGGATAAGCAACGGCCACTGCCACACGTCCAAAGCTGATTCCCTGCCACTGCCCCCTGCAGTCTCTCCGGGTTGCTGTCCCCCAACCTGGGGAACTGAGATGAACTTGAAGATGGTGGGGGAACACAGTGGACAGTAGAGCGAGTCGGAGAGAGCAGTGGCCTGAGAGAGTTCCGAGCTGGAGGGCCAGAAAGATAACTGGGAAAAAAAAAACTGGATCTGTTGGAGCACTGTGCCATACTTGGTCTGTTTTCCAAGGTACCATATGTCACATTTAGTAAAGCAAAAATCTTGGGGATATGGTATCCCATAGTCATACAGCTGACAAGTCAATTAGAAACATCTGGTTTCCAGAAAGACCATTTGGCTGCTTTAAATGCAGCCACTGCATGGTATGCAAACATATGACACAGGGAAAACAGTTCATCCATCCAACTAAAGATATGTAGGTGGAGAATTTAGATTTTATTTTGTTAACTGTTCAACTAACCTTGTTGTTTATGTGGTGCAGTGCCCCTGCAGACTCCTATATGTAGGGGAGACTATCAGATGTGATTAGGAATGTCTCTTGGAACACATTAGAGACATTAGGAACAAGGACTTGGACTCAACACTTGCAGTGAACTATATGCATCAGCATGACACAATCTGATGTCTCTGAAATTTACTGTTATAGAACATGTGAAACCATTCCCCAAAAAAGGGTAATAGGGAGCAAGTGTTACTGCAAAAGGAGTTCAAATGGATTTATACACTAGAATCACTTTTTCCTAGGGGCCTAATAAGGATCTGGATCTCAGTGTATATTTATGAGACTATACAAGGACAGTAAACATTGATTTCTTCCAACCATTAATGTTTACATTTGCTTGCCTTAAATTATTCTCTCTCAAATTAATGAATAGTTTTTTTTAATTAATTCATGCATTAAGGGCACACAGTCACAGATATTTAGACATGACAGGTTGAGACGTTCCCTGTACCATCCTCTCACTCTATGAGGAAACAGATATATCCCCCTGAAATAAATAAAAAAAATGAGGGATTTATGTTTTGTTTGGCATTACATTTTGCCTAATACAACACTAGCATTTTGGATGAGGGTGTTACTAATGGTCAATAGATTTATCATGGACAGTTCCCCTAAAAATAAAGGGGTTGAGGATGTGGTGCAGGCTTATATCTCATACCTCTGGTTAAAATGTTGCTGAAATTAAACTGTGAAGTTTTATTAAGATAATATTATCATAGTCTAAGACTGATGTGTCTGGGCTTTGAAAGTTGCCCTAATGTATTGTGTTGCATAATGTTTTCTGTTCACACTGTGAATTTAATAGGTCAAATATGGTAATGCAGACTTAAATTTTAAACCTCTGGTTAAAAAACAATTTTGCTGAAATTAAGCTGAAAAGTTTTAGTAAGATGGTATAATCACAGTCTAAGACTGATGTGTCTGCACTTTGAAAGTTGGCTTCATGAATTGTGTTGCACAATGTTTTTCTCACACTGTGAATATAATAGGTTAAATGTGGCAATGCACAAGTCATATTGTTGTAGTGGCCCAAATTGGGTAAATATGGTAAAGCACAAGTCACTTTGTTGTATGGCTCTCACAATTGGTCAGTGTGTATTATGTCATCACGTGATGTATACTTAAATGTTGTAAGTGATTATAGACTCCTTCCCCCCCGATGATGAGGGTGCATACCCTCAAAGTGCTGGGGAGCCGTTTTGTTTGCATGCTTCAATAAATAAATAATTGAGTCTTTTCCTGAGTTCTGGGTGCATCACCTTTTTTTTTGTTTTCTACAGTTGGTTGCTCCCTGGCACATGGTCTGGCATGTCTACAGTAGTCAGCCATGCTCCCTCCGTCAGTGTCCTCCCTCTGCCACCATCCTCCCGCCACCCTGTCCCCAAACCCACAAACAGTCTATTGCCTTCACAGCAAAACCACATTTGTAGCTCACAGAACCTTTCCTGTAAATGAAAAGAAAAAAACACACTTAGCTGATTGGAATCAGTCCCACTCCCACTGCTCCATGATTGCTTGGCAGTGATCCATCATGAAAATCAAGAATCTTAAATATACAAGTATAAAAAAAACTTGAAATGCAGCAAACATGTTTGAATGATATATTCAAATGTTTTGCCACATTTACACCACTTTATTGTAAACTAATGACACACACATCATATATTGAGGCATGCATCATTGTAAAGCTCCTGAAATGCCATAAGCTGCAACATTTGCACACAAACATTGGACCACCCATTAAGTTGTATAACTTCTTGTTGTAGGCATTGGGGATGCAGGACAATCATGATGTAAATCCTTGACAGCTTTGAAAATCCAGCCCATTATTTGTATCATGCCTTGATGGGTCCTCACTTGATACTGTTGGCTACTTCAAATACTTAGGAATCACCCTAGATCTCATGTTATTTTAATCCTTATGCCAGCCTGGTGGTGCTGAGGGTTGAGGTGCTGGACACCACACCTCATACCACTCTGGCGACCCGGGTTTGGGAATGAGCTGGGGCCACTGGGATTCGGCAGGGGGGGATGAGATCAAGTTCCATAGTACTGCTCTCTCTTCCCGGGGAGGGTGTGGGGAAGTGATCGCTTCTGGAGCAGCCTCTGGTGGCTGTTGGAGGAACCCAAGTGTGGCGACACAGTGGAAGCATGGGGCGGAGTTATGGCACAATATTGCCTTGCCAAGCCACACTCTGAGGGGAAAGGAGGAGCAACTATAAGTAAAAAAATACCTCTCCTGCATGCAGAGTGACGGCCACTGACTGACGACTTAATCCAGTGGGCCAAACAAAGCCCGACGAATGGAGATGTGGGTTCAGGGTAATGTGGTCTCCTCCCTGGTTCTCGGCCGCCAGGGGGGCCCCGCCGTAGGGGGCAAGCTGTGGTCCTCCTCACTCCAGCCATTGTGGCAGAGGCTGGCTCCACCTAGGGGTTAGTTGAGCATCTGTGTACAAGACGTGATGGGGGGTAAGTATACCCCTGCAGCAGCAAGAGCATAAAAGAAAAAAAAATAAATCCCTCAACATTTCCACTATTGGCAAGTCTGTCAACTCCAAAGTAGACCTAGCCTAAAGAGTTTGGCTTGACGTTACCCTGAAAGTTTTGCCTTACAATTACCCAAGTCTGAATGATGTTTTTTTTCTTCAGTAAATATTCTTAAGAATAACATTAGTAAAGGGGACATTACATACAATATCATTTGTGATTTTGCTCCAGTTACAAATCACCTCACCTATCACTGTGTATCGCATTCTGGATTGGGCTTGTTATCTCCTTCAGCTGGGTTTTCATATATCACTGGCTTTTATTGATAAGCTCCTCAGTTCTCAGGTTCATGTTTCCTTGGCTGCACTGTTTTAGTACCCATATTAGGCTTACCTTCTTAGGTCTACTGAAAAGTCCCTCCTGTATGTCACTAAGTATTCCACAACAATGGGAAAGCAGTCTTTATCCTTCTTGGCTGTACAATTCTTCAATTCCCTTCCAATGGCTCCTAATAATATACTTTCTCACATGCTCTTCAGATGTGACCTGTGAAAATATTTACTTGCCTCCAGTGTCTGTACTCATATGTTGTTTCTTATTGTGCTATGTGTCGCTAATGAATGATGTGCTACTGTATTTCATACTGTATTAACATGTACTTTATGTAATCTTGTATCTGGGATTCTAATCATCATTAGTTGTATGGCTGTTAATTTGTACTTTCTCACGCTGTGCATGAACATTAGCATTTTAAGTCTAGTGCACTTACCTGGTGAACAAAACTAAATAAAATGGAAGGGTAATTGCATCTCAGTAGGAAGGCAATGAAATGTAGGGGGGCCTGGACATGCTTGAGAAGTTGGCAGAAAAAGGCAGATGAACTTCAGCACTGAAAAATATAAAGTGATGCATCTAGGTAAGAAGAATATAAAAACATAATACTACCTAAACACAGATTTCTTCAACTTAGCAGGAAAAGGACATGGGAGCAATGATCAGCAGAGCTGCAAATTGGGGGGAGGGGGGGACACTGGTGTGGAGTAGCAGCTAGCAAAGAAATATAAAATTATGGCTTGCATCAAGGCAAACATTGTAAGCAGACTGCTGTACTTCCCCTGTACAAATCATTGGTCAGACCCCATCTTGACTATAGCGTATTGCTTTGGTCTGCATATTTAAGGAAGGATGTCAGCAGAATTAAGAAGATGCAGTGGAGACTGACCAGGGTGGCTCAAAGGCTTGAAAAAAAAACAGGCTGTGGAAAAACCATCTTGTAGAACTTGGACTGCTCTCCATGAAAATGAGAAGACATGGGGTGAAATTATTACAGTATTCAAATATCTTAATGAGAAAGCCCTATCAGACCAAACTATGCTCTTTGGGATATACAAACATAAGAGGATGTAGGATACTCAGTGTCAATTCATGGAGGAAGAATCAAGGGAAATAAGAAGAACTATTTAGCAGAATGAGTGGCAAATTATTGGAACAGACTTTCGGAGCTAGAAGTGCAAGTTGAAATTGCTTCTAGCTTCAAGTTTTTTTTTGTTTATATTTTATTGCTATTTACTGATAACATACAGCAAAAAACTGTTTCTGAGAAATGGCAGATACACAAGTACTGTGCACCATATGTTGTTATCAAAGAAATAACTGCACAGTTCTACAGTGTTACAACATTAGAGGTATCAACATTTCATCCAAGCAAAACTATAACACACATAAAGAGCATTCAGTGAAGCCAAAGCTTGTATTTATTAACATTTTTAACTATCCTAAAGTCTGAGAATTCAACCATCTTGGCCCTAATATCTAAACCAATAAGGTATCCCCTATGTGTTTTTAAAGGTATCTTTTGAAACCTGAGAGCCTGCTTGAAAAAAAAAAAATTACAAGGGATGGTGCATGTTTATCTTTATGAACTGATCTATGCATCATTAAAAAAAAAAGGAAACTGTATCTGGGTTCACATTGTGACTTAGAACTATCTGGCTTTGTGGCATTTGTAAGATACAGGCAAGGATGAAATCCTCTAACATGGGAAGTGGATGCATTCATCCTAAAGCTGTGGTGGCCTACTCCCCACCTTCAGCTATCAATGCTCCCCTCAGCTCCAGCAAAAGAGGAAATCATACACTTTTCATTCCTGCCATGGTGCCCACTTCCAAGAAGATACCCTTACCTCTACTCCATCATCTTAACTGCATCATCTGCAACATCCCAGTGCACACAACACAATGTTTAAATGTTTTTAAGAACATCTAAAACTGTAACTGTAAACTTGAAATTCAGTGCATGCGTATGATTTGAGGTATCACAGACCACTGGGTAACACTTTATTTTACACTGTAACTACTGTATAACTACACTGTAACTGTACTATAATGTATGGTGGAATTTCATTGTTTATGGAGATCCATACACTGTCAAAAGTGGTTCTGCAGCCAGTCCAGTGGCACTAAGGGTTGAGGCACTGGATACCACACCTCGCACCGTACTGGTGACCCAGGTTTGGGAAAGGACTTGGGCCATGGGGGCTGGCAGGAGGAGGGAAGGATTGAGCATCCTGTGACTGCTGTCCTTCCTTTGGGGTGGGTGAGGGACATGTGCCACTCTGTAGTGACACCCAGTGGAGGCTGGGTGCTCCACAGATGCAGGCATATGCAGGGGGAGGAGCACGGCGGATGTATGCACATATGTGCATCAATGTCACTGCGTGACTGGCTCCTCAGTGGGCAGAACAATGATGGAAAATTAGTGGGACAACCTCTGTGGCTGATGGCCAGCCCTGCACCTCTGGAGTCATGTGGTGTCTTTGCCAGCTGCGAGCCACAGGTCCCTATGGGGGGGGTCCTGCCATTGGCCAGACAAGTACAATGGGGCATATGGATTTGCATGCCTGACCAACTCCAGGGGTGTGGGTGCTGGTGGCTGGGGGTCGAAAGGGACCGCTCCAACCAAGGTGGAAAAACTGTGGCATAAAAAAAAAAGCTGTTCTGCTGTAGTAGTGACATAGCTACTAACAAAGAATGACTTTTCATTCCATGTTAATAGCGATGTCACAATGCAACCGCCCTCACTGGTGCTGTTCATAGGACAGGGGGTGGTTGATGGGTTATGTGCATGTACTGCCTGGTGGGTGGATATTAAAGAAGTGTGGGTCCCCATTGGCAAACACTGCCACAGAAATAAAGAAAAAGTAAGCGATCTTTTGTTTTGGGCACCATACACTATAAAGAGAAGTGAATGGGAGCCCAAATACTCAACCTCACTATTCTCAATACCTCATGTTTTCCATGATGACAGGGACCTCTCGAGCTTCACTCTTGAGGGCCTCATTGTCATGGAAACCACTTGGTATGAGAATAGCGTGGTTGTGTATGGGCTCCCATACACTATCCTATATGTAACTCCTATGCAGAAACATGTAACTACTATGTAGTTGTTAACTATTTTCACAATTGCGTGTTGTGGACTTACACAATTTGCATGAAGAAATAGTTACACGTGCACCTACTATTGTCTGTCTGTCGGCACAAATCAATTAATTCTGACAAGTGTAACAACACATTTAATAACTGTTGCAAAGTATAACAGAAATCTGTTCTGCAGCTACCACTGTATCTCTTTTGGCATTATGCAGTTTGTTCTTACAAGGACAACTACACATGTAATGGCTATTGCAAATTGTAACAGTAAATCTATTGTGTAACTACCATGTTACTACTTTTAACATTATTCAATTTGTTCTTACAAGTGTAACTACATATGAATACAGGTCTTGTGCACTGTTTCAACAGTCTTTGTCTATCTGACATTTATTTAAAAGGTAGTCACATAGAAAAACTTAAAGTGTAATAATAATTCCAACTAAAATGTGATTACAATGTAATTTCAGTCTGGTACACTTAAATGTACAGACTGGCAACTCTGTAGATGATGTTCCATGTCTGTATTCCAGTTTTCATGAACTTACAGGTTAATAATCTTGCAGTCCAAAAATATTTAATTTGCATAATTACTAAATGCCATTGTAACAATATTGTGACTAAGAAATAATGGTATTGTTTTCACAGTTAATGCCTATGTAACATGTATTTGCAAATGCACACATTAGGTTTACCAAATGTTGATATCGTACTTGTGCTGTCAGTTCTCATTCAGAAATCAGTTCCTCATAAACTTATTACTTAATAAACATGCAATGGAATATTGGACCCTATTCACATAAGTGATTGGGAATGTGCCAAGTGTGCATACCCTGGTCCGGTGATCAACAGCAACCATCCAGTCAGGTTGCCCCTTCACCAGCAGACTGGAATCTGAACTTTGTGTGGAATGGGGAACTGGGGGATATGGCTGGTTCTTACAGTACTGCTGTTTCCATTAAGGGGAGTATACTGATCTGCCTGTGTTCCCCACTCAACCCCCAGCCCTCATGGTATAGTCAGAGGGCCAGGGTAACTTGGTGGAAGGACAGTGCCATGGCCGCCACTCTGTGCAGCTGGTGGGAGTGGCATGTAATGGCTAAGGAAGGGTCCATGCCTGTGCAGCCAGTGCCCCACCACCACTCTGCACAAGAGACTGGGGATAAAGCATGGCATGTAGCCATGCCCCACCCCAAGTCACTCAACAGGCCAGCAGCAGAACAGGGGTGTGGGTGCAGAGGAGGTATGTGGCCCCACATTAACTGCACTGGGGTCTGATGGCACCCCCATTGTGTGGCAGAGGGATGTACAGTACTAAAGCCTATGTGTCTCATATATGCATATGTTCCCCTTCAGAAATCATTCCCTCATTAACATACTGCTTATTAAACATGCAATCTAATATTGTTAATTGCTATACAACTACATTGTTTACTTATACAATAAACATCATTCATTTACATAATTACTTATTGGCTATGAGATAATGCTGTAGTTATTGATAAATGTGCTGCTTCTGTGGCATTGTTTCCACAGTACAGTTAATGCCTATCTAAAATGTATTTGCAATGTAAGTACACAGAAACTGACACTTAAAGTGTAAGAAGAAGGGTAACTATTTTATAACTAAACTGTAATTGCTGGTAACTACACTTACACTGATCAAATGTCAATGTTGAAATTCTGATGTATATTATCCTTCAGAAGTCATTCTCTCATGAACTTATTGCAGTAATGCATAGTAGTTAAGAACACTGAGCTGTAAACCTTGAGAACTGAGTTTGAATCCCTGAGCCATCATTTGTATACTGTGTGACCAAGAAAAACAACAATCATGCAATCTAATATTGTTAATTGCTAAGAAATCATTCATTTACATAAGTACTTATTGGCTTGTAACACATGCTGTAGTTACTAAGGAATGTGCTGCTTCTGTGGCATTGTTTCCATGGTTAATGCCTAACAAACATGCATTTGCAAAGTAAGTATGCAGAAACTGACATTTAAAGTGTAAGAAGAAGGGTAACTATGTTATGACTACTTTGTAATTGCTGGTAACTACACTTACACAGATTAAATATCTATGATGTATTTCTGATGCATGTTATCCTTCAGAAATCATTCCCTCATGAACTTACTGCTTAATAAATGTGCAATCTAATAATGTTAATTGCTATACAACTACATTGTTTACTTATACAATAAAAATAAATCAGCTACATAATAACTTATTGGCTTGCAACAGTGCTGTAGTTACTAAGAAATGTGCTGCTTCTGTGGCATTGACACACACCTCTTCTGCATCCAGACGCCTGTCCTGCTGCTGCCCAGGTGGGTGGCTAGGGATGGGACATGGCTAGATACCATGCCTTATCCCCAATTTGCTGTGTGGAGTGGTGGTGGGTAGCACTGGACACACACACAGGGACTCTTCCTTAAGCATTACATGCCCTTCCCACTCGGTGAACAGGATGGCGGCCATGGCACCATCCTTCACACCAATCTACCCCAGCTCTCTGAAAATACCATGAGGGCTGGGGGCTTGGCAGTCATGGGCAGAGTAGGTCTCCTTAATGAAAAACAGCAGCACTGGGAGGACCAGCCATATCCCACATTTCCCCACTCCACACAGAGTGCAGGATCCAGTCTACAGGTGGGCAGTCCATCTGATTGGATGGCTTCTGTTGATCACCAGTCCTGAGTATGCACATTTGACACATTCCCTGCTGCATATGTGAATAGGGTCCAGTATTAGATTGCATGTTTAGAAAGCAGTAAGTTCATGAGGACTGATTTATGAATGAGAATTTACATTGCAGCTACAGTACTGACATTTAGTAAATGTAAATGTGTGCACTTGCCAGTACATGTTACTTATGCATTAACTGTGAAAACAATACCATTATTTCTTAGCCACAATATTGTTACAATGCCAATTAGTAATTATGCAAATGAAATATTTTTGTGTACAGTTGGATTTCAATGCACAATATTAGTCTGCATGTTTATTAATTTGTAAGTTCATAGAAAACTGGAATACCGACATGGAACATAATCTAAAGAGTTGCCAGTCAATGCATTTAAGTGTAGCAGATTGAAATTACATTGTAATCTTATTTTAGTTACCATTCAGATTACACTTTTAAGTTTTTCTATATGATTACAAATGTCAGATAGACATAGAGGGTTCGATTTTTGAAGGGGTGTAGGTCACTGCAAGGGACTTATGTCAGAGATTTGGATGCAAGGGGTGACTTGCGGCAATTGAGATTTTGCAAGGGAGCTTGCTGAAAACCCTGATGCACGTCCCTCGAGTCAAATGCAAAGAATTAGACCAGCTCCCCCAGTCTATCTTTGAGCCATTGGGGGAGCCATTTTTTGGGGCTTGCACCACAGCTGTGGTGCAAGCTGCCATAAATTGTGACAAATGTTGCAACTGCACCAAACATTACAAAATTGGGCACAGTAGTGGAAGATACATTTGGCACAGTTGTACCCAACATCGGAGATGATGTAGAGCTTGATGCAAGCCCTACGTCAGCCTTTTACAATCAGACCCAGACTGTTGAAACAGTGCTCAAGACCTGCATTCATATGTAGTTACACTTGTAAGAACAAATGTAATAATGCCAAAAGCAGTAACGTAATAGTTACACAATAGATTTGCTGTTACAATTTGCAATAGTTATTACATGTGTAGTTACCCTTGTATGAACAAATTACATAATGCCAGAAGAGATACACTGGTAGTTGCACAATAGATTTGCTGTTACACTTTGCAACAGCTATTGAATGTGTTGTTACACTTGTCAGAATGAATGGCACATATAATTATTTCATCATTCAAATTTTGTAAGTACCCAACATGCAATTGTGAAACTAGTTAACAACTACATGTAACTGCACAGTAGTTACAGTGCAGTTACACTGTAGTTTTACAGTACTTACAGTGTAGCTAGTGAGACTTAAAATAAAGTGTTACTGACCACTGTGAGGGTGTCAGCATGGCTCAGTTGGTAGCACGTCTGCCACTGGACCAGAAGGTCGTGGGTTCTCATCCCACACTGGGATTGGACTTGCACCTAAAAATCGCTGGCATCTGAGTGCAGTATTGGGGGGTGCTGTACTGCTGGGGTGTGCCGTCCTTCGGATGAAACGTTAAACTGGGGTCCCTTCTGCCCATCCTGGTGTTGTCCTGGTGGGTGTCCAGATGCAAGTAAAAGAACCCAGGGCACTCTTCGCAAAGAGTAGGGAACATTCCCGGTGTCCTGGCCAACATTCCCCTTCCCATAAACCGGTTCATGCAATTATTCAGGCTGTGTGTGGGTGATGATGTGCAATATGGCCACCACCACACATTCAGTCACTTCACTACCAGTCTAGCATTGCTTGCAAAGCACTTTGGATGTATGAAAAGCACTATATAAATGCTGATTCTTCTTCTTCTTCACTGTTACGCTAACATGCATAATATTTGGCATGAAAAGTTCATTGTGACTATTTAAGGAATAAGACATGATGGGGTGTGGGTTGTTGCCTGGTAAGAGAACACCACAGATGCTTAATGAAGCATGAGGCACTTACCCCAAGTGCCTTTAGTACCTGGGATGTGCTGTTATCATGCAATAATACACATCCTCAAAGTCTTATTGCTGTTATTAAATGGATTCAAGTAGTAAAAAATAAAAGAGGGATAATGTTAAAAAAGTTACAATAGGCTTTTAAAATATTTTCTTGAAGTTTGAGGTTAAGTAGTTACTGCATATAATGAGGTGTAATGGAAGTGTACTGTTGTTGTGAGTGCCACTAGAGGGCACTGCCTTATTTAAATTGGCTTTTTTGTTTACTTGCTCCTGTGTAACCATGTTTCCCCTCTCCCATTTATTTCATTAACTTTTAATATATTGCTACAGAGCTGATAGGCACTGGAGAAGAGTGTTTTCTGCAGAGCTCACAGTAGTATGAGAAGTCTATAATTTAAAGTGCTGCCAGCTGTAATTGTAGCTGAAGCAGGGGTGTAGCCAGGCATTTCAGATTTGTACACCAACCTGCCACATTGCTACCCTCTCCCCCACTGTTGTCCATGCCTGCCCCCTCCCCATGACTTGAGTCCAAGGTTCCTGGCTCCAATCAGATGATTCCCACACTAGACCTGCAGTCTGGCTGCGCTGCTAGTGTGGTGCTCACTGTCCACTGGAAAATGCCACTGACTGCACCACGAGTCCAAGACCATGGCAGAAATTTCTTCTCTCTCCCTGCAGGTAGGCAGATTGGCTTCACTTGCCACTCTACATGAAGGCTTCACTCTTTTAGCTGGCTCTGAGTCTGTTCTTCCATCTGCTGCTCCTCAGTTGTTTTACTGCTTCTCTCACTCCCACTTCAATGGAACTAACAGTATGGCTTCTAACTTTGCTGGGACATTTAAACTCACCGCCCAAGACTTGCTACATCCCCTACCAGATGCCACAGCCAATCACTATGCAGGTGGACCATGCAGACTTAATTGAGACCTTCAGCTTCAATGTCCATGGTCAACTCTGTCACCCCCCCACCAAAACAAAGCTGAAAGAGAATAGAAAAAACCCACAAAGCCAGACAAAGGAATTTAAATGTGATAGACTAGAGAGGGCAGAGCAATGCTGGCCAGCTTGTTTTCTACCCCCTGCTACTAAACTTGGTACACCATGGTGTACTTGGAGTATCAGTAGCTATGCCCTTGAGCTGAATGAGAGCACAAATGAGTGAGAAACTTCTGTGTTGCAGTGTGTTCCAGCAATTGCGGTCGTGGATCATAAAGATTTCAAATATTAACTGTTTTAGGGTTTAAATAACATTGCTATGAAGAAGCTGTATGGTACATTCTTGGGAGAAGATGTAAGCAGTGAATGACGAAAGCAACTGGGAATGCTACGGGGGTGGGGGGCATGCCATGGAGCTGCAGTGACCAGGACAGAGCGGTGATTGGTGGGGGAGTCAAGGATCCTTGGCCTCCCAGAAACTTTATTAAACTTAAAAAGAACTAAAGGTCAGATCATGCTGTTTAATGTTTGTATTATTTATTTGTGTTTTGATACTTGTGGTGTAGGGGGTAGTGTTTTAAAAAGTGTTTAAATGGGCTTTTTGTAAGTTAGGGCAAGTACTCTGTTTTGTAGTATTAACATGGCTGCCAGAAAGATTTTTTTTCAAAAGCTTCTAGCAGACATGAATATGTGGGCTGTGCTGCATCCAGCTCGGTATTAAAAGTGCCAGCCCCAGAGTTCTTGTCCTAAAATGACATGTCTGTTAACTAATAAGGGCATAAAAAACTCTAACCATTTTATAATAGCATTAAACAATATGTTTTCCACTGTAGTGGTAATGTCCCACTCAGTCCTTCAATTATACAAGTCCGAAAGGTATACATTAGGGAATGTACCCAAAGGTTAAAATAAACCTTCAAAAGACCCATTAGAGTCTTAATTAAACTGTCATGCTATTACTGTGAGGATAATCTTGGGGTTGTTTGCAGTGCCGCATACTCATCTGGGCATGATGTGGTAGTCCTTGATGATGGGGGTGGCATTTCTCATTGCAAGCACCTCCAGAAGCATTGCTTTAGGAACATGACCAAGTTATCTCCTTCAGCATCTTAAAGGACACCTCAAATCCTGACATTTGGGTTCCTCACAGGGTTCTTTAACTGCTCAAGCTGAGCATTTACATGTTCTTGTTCCTTTGTGGTGATGGTTGCTGCCAGCATTGCCTTGCTCACATTAATGCTTGCTTCCTCTGTTGTTGCAGCCATATCATACACTCCCTTTTCTGCCATGACCAGCCTCTCCACATACATATCCATTTTCTTGTCCATGCATATAATGGATTGGGTGAGTGCCATTACAACCTTATATGATGAATCCAAAGTTGTGGGTGCTTCACCCACTGGTGAGTGCAGCTGCACTCCATTAGCTGACTTAGAAGGCCTATGATGTGAAGCATCATGGTTTGTAACAGTACTAGGTTGACCCATCTTCTGAATACTGACAGATATTTTAGTTCTTGGCACTTGAAGGTATTAAACAAACAATTAAGGTTAAAGCTCAAGTCCAAAATATAAAAAATATAATGTTTTATAGATTCCACATAAGCAAGAGATCTGAGACACACATTCTCCCTACAAGGCTGCTGCCCCACCAGCTCCCAGTTTAAACATCAGTACCTCAGAAAGAAAGTGGTGACAGTGGTCTCACCAAGTTGGTGGGAAAAGAACTTAATTGGCCAGTACTCTTCCTTCATTACTAAATTCATATATTTGCAGAGCTGGAGGTGTATAATGTACAGTGTTCCAAAGAGTATGAAAGACAGAATGTGTACAAGTAGCACATATGTTGGCAACATAGTAAATGATGATGTGATGACAACCAATATTTTTAACAATTATTTTTGGTCAACATTTGATAACAATGTGGATTCCCAAAGTGTACACATACCCCAATCATCAAGTGTTTATCAATTCATTGCAGATGAGGTTTGTTCCACAATAGGCCAAATTTAAGAAAACATAGCTGCAGGACCCGATAATATCCATCCAAAGTTTTTAAAGGAAATTGCATCTGTTCTCTCAGTCCCTCTGATGATCATGTTCAATAAATCATTGGATACTGGTGATGCGCTGTCTGACTGGAGAAGGGCCATAGTGGTACCAATCCATAAAAAACATAACTGGGACAGGTCTCTAACTACAGGCCAATATGTCTGACGTCTATCTGCAGTAAAGTTCTAGAGTGGCTAATTAAGCAGAGACTTGAATCAGAATCAATATCTAAGGGACTTAGAGACATTCATCAGCATGGGTTCAAAGGTGTCAGATCTTGCCCCACCAATCTGATAACTTTTTACAGTAAGACAAATGGTTTCAATAAATGGGTGGGGATCTGGTTTTAGGGTGATAATTTCTGGAGTACTCCAAGGATCCATTTTGGGTCCAATATTATTTAATTTATATATGAATAATTTTGTTCTAACTAGTCCTGATGTACAATGTCATCTCTATGCAGATGATACCATTATTTATGTGAAGGGATCATCAATAATGCAGATAGAACTTACTCTTCAAAAAGCATTTGTTGAGCTTCAGTCATTTTATAACAATTCTAAACTTGCCCTTAATTCGAAAAAATCTCAGGTATTATTGTTTTCTAGGGAAAATAAAGAGATCTGTTCTGAGTTGGGTTTGAATATAGTGACTGTGGATAATATTGCTCTTGAACAAGTGCAGTGTTATAGATATTTAGGAATGTATTTAGATAGGTCATTAAGTTGGACTTTTCATATAGATTGTATAATTAAAAAAGTTAGCAGACGTTTGGGTGCACTTTATAGAATTAGAAATTGTATGGACGTTAGAGTAAGGAAGCAAGTAGCTACGGCTACGTTGATTCCTTTGTTGGATTATGGGGATATTATTTATATAGGGGCAACTTTAACCCAGTTAGCTAAAATAGATGTTTTCTTTAATAAAATAGCTAGGTTTATTTTGGATGTGCCTAAGAGAACCCATAGAAGAGACTTATATCAGTCTTTGAACTAGATGAGTCCTCATGATAGAAGGAAATTTCATGTCTTGACATATATGGTCAAATCAGTTAGGGGTGAAGTACCAGAGTATATTATTGAGGAATTTCAGGTTAGGACAATTAGGGGAGGTCTACGCTCTGCAGAGGGTATGGAATATGTCTTGCCCAGTAGAAGGACAGATTTGGGTAGAGAACATTTCTTTTATTTGGGTCCTACTATATGGAATTCATTGCCAATCCATTTTAGGCCGATTAGTTTTAATCCTAATTTAGGAGAAATAAAAAGTTGGTTCAAATCTGAAGCTGACAAAAGGTTGAATGCTGAGTAACTGTGCATATTATGCTCCAAATACATTGTAAAGTTGTACTTTATGAATGGGAATGTGTGTGATGTATATGTAGTTTATTTATGTGTAATTTATACATTGTGGTGTTATTTCAAGTATTGTTGTATGTTATTTTGTGATATATTTTATATATGAAAATGTTAATATGAATGTCTGTACTAAGGACCTCACTGGAAATGAGTTTGTCTCAGTCTCAGTTGAGTTTCCTATTCTTTTGCTTGTCAATTGAATAACAATTTTTACTACTACTACTACTACTACTACTAGATTAGCATAAGCATGGATCAGAACATCCCAGTTGATGTAATATTATTAGACTTTGGGAAGGCTTTCGATACCGTCCGACACTATGAACTTTTGTAAAAGCTGGTTACTATGAAGCTGGACATTAATTTGATTAGGCGGATAAAGAACTGACTTAGTGACAGATCACAAAGGGTAAGAATAAACAACCACTTTCTGAGGAATTTGGAGCCAGCAGTGGGGTTCCCCAGTGGTTGGTCCTCAGACCAGTTCTGTTTGGGCTCTTCATAAGTGATATGAACAATAATGTTGTCAACTATATATCTAAGTTTGCAGATGATACCAAACTTTGGGGTGAAGTAAACTCCCTTACAAATTACCACTCCCTAGTGGAGGATTTAAAAAGCATATAAGTATGGGCTAAAAGGAATAAAATGTGTCTAAATCAGGATAAATGCATGGTTCTACACATGGGCTGGAAAAAATCCAATATACAACTACACACTAAATGGTAAATTCCTGCAGGCTGTGGAAAAATAATGCAACCTTGGTCTTATAGTAAATAACAGGCTAACAGCACAAGACCAATGTAATAAAATAACGCAAACAGCCAGTAGAACACTAAAAAGTGTCCAGCGAGCATTTATTACACACAATGAACAGTGCATACTGCCATTATATAGAACCTAAATTCATCCCTATTTCGATTATGCATCCCCCTTCTGGAATCTGTATCTGAAGAGAGACATAGATATCATAAAGTCCAGCGCAGAACAAGTAAGTTAATTCCTCATCTTAAAAGACTACCATATACAGATAGACTGGCTGTAACTGGTCTAGTCAGGTTAGAGGATAGATGGAAGAAGGAGATTTATTGCAGTTACATAAAATCCTCTAAGATCCAGAGTTATTATCAATGTGTGGATTTGAATATAACATTTGAACTCTGACTCTTAGATCTTGTGACAAACAGTTAATAATTCCCAGGGCCAATACTAATAAAAGGAATCATTTCTTTACTATAAAGGTGGACTTAGCCTGTAATAGGTTATCTAAAGATTGGCTAACTCTCAAACCGTTAACAGTTTTAAACAAGCATTTGTCAATGCCAAGTGTTGCTTGCTGTCATTAGCAGTGGAAGTGCAGGAGTTAGACAGATGCAGTATAGGAATGGCAGTGAAGTATTGAACTGACACCAACTCCACCCCCACCCTGAAGAGATGGACAGGCATTGGGGTATGCCTCTGGGTCATCGCCCATAACAGTCACAACATTTCACCTCACCCTACCCTGCAGACACTTACAAGTGTTGAGGTGTCCTTTGAAGTGTTTGGGCTTTACACTCACCTCATTCCATAAGGAAATAGACTGAAATGGGTGCAGTATAGGAGAATGGGGTGAACTCTGGGGCCAAAGGGTCCAAGGCTCACCTCAATGCCTGCCACTGGCTGCAGTGTGGGGGTGGAATGGCATGAGCATTACTGTCGACAGTCCCAAGTCACACCCCTGATGCCTGTCAGTCCCTACAGGGTAGAGCATTATGGTCAAAAATCCTAACACTCTGGGTGTTTCTTGGTATTTTTACTCCAAGTTTTCAACATGGGCTTTTTGTGATCCCACCGCATGAACAGTGACACTATCAGTTCGTTAGCTGAAAGGTGATTTTGCACAGCGACCACACCATTTGGCGCCACAGGTGTGAAAACACATTTTGAACAGGATGTGAAAAATGACAGTTGTGCTGTTTATGAGGAGGTGTAAAAAATGGCAATGTTGAAAATCTGGAGGGAAAATATAAAAAAACTGGTGAAGTCACGAGTGTGCGTAGAAACTGCACAATGCACACCCAAAATGTAATTAGTTTGGGGATTTTTTTACAGCAGATTTGCAACATAGGCATTTTGGGACCTCCGATCATGAACAGTGTCACAATGATTTTCTTAATCTGTCCCAAACTCTGATTTACCACAGCAACCATGCTATTCTGTGCCAGAAGTGTGAAAACACATTTTGGCCAGGGTGTGAAAAATGACAGCTGTACTGTTCATTAGGAGGTGTGAAAAAATACCAATGTTGAAAATCTGGACAGAAAAGATCATGAATTCGTGAACTTATGAGGGCACATGGAAATTGCACAATGCATGATCATAACACAATCATTTTATGGACTTTTTGTCACCAAATTTTCAACATAGCCAGTTTAAGACCTCCTCTAATGAACAGTGTCACTGTGATTTTCTTAATCTGTCCCGAACATTGATTTTACACACCGACCATGCCACTGTGCACTACATGTGCGAAAACACATTTCAGGTGAGATGTGAAAAATGACAGTTGTACTGTTCATAAGGAGGTGTGGTAAAATGGTAATGCTGAAAATCTGGAGTGAAAATATAAAAAATGCTTGAAGTTATGAGCATGCGTAGGAACTACACAATGCTCGTTCGTAAAATAGTCATTTTGAGGAATTTTCTTTACCAAATTTTCAACATAGGGTTTTTGGGAGCCTACCCTCATGAACTGTGACACTGTTGTGTTGTTAATCAGTCCTGAAAGGTGGTTCCATGCAGTGACTACAAAATCACCTTTCGGGACCGAATAACAAAATGACAGTGACTGAGTTCATGAGGTGGGGTCCCAAGAACCCTATGCTAAAAATTTGGTGAAAAAATTCCCCAAAATGGCTGAGATATGTACCAAAGTTGAAAAACAAACCATTTATGTCATTTTACAGCTTACCAGCATTTCTTCAGTTCGCGGTCGACTCTGAAGAGTGCAGACGTGTTCCTGGTCCACCAAAGATTGTCGCACTGGGCTCCGGAGATAAGTATGGGGTGGGGGTGTGGGGTATGCAGAGGGTGGGCGCAGGTTGAGGGAGGGGGCAAGAGAATCAATGAGGGCCTTTTTTTCTAGGTCTTTTTTTTATAGACGATGGGGGACTTTTGCCACACTGGGGTGGGCTCCCAGCATGGCACCCTGCAGTTTGTTTGGGGGGCAGTGGAGCTGATGGGGAATTGGTCACCCCCATTGGCCAAGGAGACTTTGGCCACACTGGGATAGGCTCCCAGCATGGCAGATGGAAGATTGTTTGGGGGGGAGTGGAGCTGACGGGGGATTGAGCACCCCTGTCGGCCATACAGTGTGCTGGGGGGACACATGAGCCATGGGGAGGTGCATTATGCTGACGGGGATTGGGCTACCCTGTCAGCAAATGAACTGGGAAGGGGGTCATGCTAACAGGAGGATTGGGCACCCTGTCGTCTTTTTTTTCATTTATTTATTAAAATGTTTCACCAGGAAGGCACACTGAATGGTGGGTGGCAGCTTTTGCGCTGGCTTCCTGTGGACTGTGAGAGGCAGATGGAGAAGCCGTTGCCATGGGGACACCATGCAATCAGCTGTTTTGGTAGCTTGTAATGCACTAAAACAGCTGCTTGCATGGTGACGTGGCCCAAATTTCCTGACATATTTAGGCATTTTTCCTAACCACTGAAAACAATGTGTTTGTTGCACATGCATGCAAGCAACACAAAAAGGATTGGATAAATACTTCAATTGGACTGCTACCAGGGACAAATCCAACCACTAGGAGTGGGAGACAATCAAGATGGGCATATAACCTTCTTTTGTCTTTAAATACCAAGTAATATACAAACAGGAATTATAGTTTTGAATAGGGGAGTATGTTAAGAGGACAGATTGGAAAATTGAGTCCTTATGAGTATAGTTAACTGAGGGAAATAAAAGTAAAACATTACAGGCAGCATGCTGTAGATTCCTCTAACCAGTCAGGCATCCATGATTGGATGCTATGAGATGAAATTAAAATGTCTGCCTCTAGGGGATCCTGTAGCAAGTACTGGAGATTTTAATTTATCTGACATACATTTGGTTAATGGTCATATGAAATGGAAGTTAGGGATTGAATTCTTAAATGTTATGAGGGATTGCTTTTTTCACAAAATGTTGAAAGCAGGCACTAGAGGGGCAGATACATTAAATCATATTTTGAGCAATTAGGCAGTCAGGTTTGTTCTGTAGTGGTGAGTGACCACCTGGGGACCAATGACCGTAATATGGTAACAGTTGAAATAATAAGGGTTAGGGTAGAAGTTTAAAAACTCCAAATTTCAAGAGGACAGACTTTGCTAAATTGAGGAAATTGGTTGAGGAAGCCTGAGACAGGGAGGGTACCTAGGGATTGACGAGAGGCACATGTGGTGCCAATCCATAAAAGGGGGTCAAGGGAAGTACCAGGTAACTATAGACCCATCAGTTTGACCTCGGTGGTGGGAAAATTAATGGAGAGTATACTAAGGGAATGATTGGGGGTGTACATGGAGGAGGTGGGAGGTCTGGATAGTTGGCAACATGGGTTTGTGCCAGGTTGATCATGTCAAACCAATTGTGTGGAGTTCTACGAATGGGTAACATCAGAACTGGACAGGGGAAAGCCTGTGGATGTATTATTCTTGGACTTCAGCAAGGCGTTTAACTCTGTCCCCCACAATGGTCTGGTGGAGAAACTGACAGGGTTGGGAGTAGGCCCTTTGATGGTCAGATGGATTGAAAACTGGCTAGCTGGACACACCCAGAGAGTAGTGGTCAGTGGGAAGCTCTCGAACCTTAGAGAGGTCGGTAGTGGGGTACCACAGGGCTCGGTCCTGGGTCCGATCCTGTTTAATGCATACATATCGGACATCAGGGAGGGTATAGGGTGTGAAATGAGTCTCTTTGCTGATGACTCCAAGATGGGAGCAGTAGTTGAGGGGGAAGAGGGGAGGTTGGCCCTGCAAGGGGACCTGGACACCCTGGAAAGCTGGGCTCACGCATGGAAATTAAATTTCAATATCACCAAGTGCAAGGTGTTACATCTTGGGTGGGAAAACCCTAAACATAGGTACATCCTGGGAGGGGAGGCGCCGGAGGCCTCAACAGGGGAAAAAGACCTAGGGGTCATGGTGGATGCATGTATGAATAACTCGAGTAGTGCAGGAGAGTGGCTAGGAAGGCAAACAGGATGTTGGGATGCATCGTAAGGGGGATCACCTCTAGGAGCAGGGAAGTGATTCTGCCACTGTACAATAGACTGGTTAGACCACACCTTGAGTACTGTGTACAGTACTGGAGACCACACTTGAAGAGGGACATACAGCTCCTGGAGAGGGTACAGAGGAGGGCAACTAAGATGATACGAGGACTAGGAGATTTGATGTATGAGGACAGACTTGAGGAGCTCTGCCTGTTTTTATTGGAGGAGAGAAGAGACAGGGGGTCATGATTGAGGTCTTCAAGTACCTCAAGGGAATAAATAGGGTAAACATGGAGGGGATCTTTAGACTAAAGCAGGGAGGTATCACCAGAGGGCATGGTTTGAAGCTGGAAGGTGGAAGGGTGAGGGGAGGAAAGAGGAGGAGGTTTTTCACTGAGAGGGTGGCGGACCCTTGGAATGCACTGCCTGGCGAGCTGATTCAGAGATCCACAGTGGAGGGCTTCAAGGGAGGGTGGGACAGACACAGAAAGTGGATGTATCAGATGATGGCCTGGCCCAGTGGGGTGGGGATGGATGATAGGGGTTTCTGGAACATGAGGGGGGGAGGGTATCGGCACCCAACTAGGGACCTGAGGTTCGAACAGACTCGATAGACCATAAGGCCTAATCTGCTGGCAATTAGTATGTTAGCCTGTATAACATGTATATAACAGAAGGGGGTGGAGGAGATATGGAACACCTTGTAGGGGATACTAAACCATGCTGTAGAACACTCTGTACCTATAAAGGGTAATGGATCAAAACAAGGACATTTCTGGTCTAGAGTAATGGGACCATGGCAGGACTGGTAAAGGAGAAAACTGAAAGGCACTTAAGATAGAAATTGAAATACACAATGGAAAATAGGGATAGATGCAAAGCAACACTATAAAAATGTAAATTTATGATCCAGCTGGTAATAAAGAAATCTGAGACTGGCATGGCAAGAGATGCAATGGATAATCATAATAAATCTCAAGTTATATCAGAGGAAAGAGAATAGTAATGGTCATGGTTGGAAATATCAGAGGAAAGAGAATGATTCAGGTCAGAGCTGGATCATTAAAAACAGACTCGGTGGGGGGACTATTTTAAATTATACTCTGGCAGTAGAAAGGTTAAATTGATATTTCATCTTGGTATTCACTACAGAGGTGTTGGGAGACTTGCCACATCTGAATGAGCATTTGAGGGACTGTCAGATATTTGTGTGGCATAATAAATATCTCCCTTAGCCTAGTTGCTTTTAGTCACTTTACAACTAGATAAGCTGAAGTTGAATAAATTACAGGCACCCAGATGGCACATCTGATGATATTCAAGAATCTATAGGATGAAACAGGGGCACATTGGCCATGCTTTACGGGACATTCTTTGAAACTGGAGGGGTACCCTGGGACTGAAGTAGGGCATATGAAATTCCTCTGTTTGAAATGGAAAGTAGAAGTGACCCAGGTGACTACAGGCCAGTGAACAAAGTTTTGATTTTGGTAAAATACTGGAGAAGATTATCAAGGAGCAGATAATGGAACATATAGATAGATTCCAGCTGTTAAAGGACAGTCAACATGGGTTCAGTAAGGAAACATCATTCCACTTCAACTTGGCGAGCTTCTCTGAGGAAGTAACAAAAGAGCTAGAAAGGAGAAAAACAGCTGCTGCAATTTATTTACATTTCAGTAGAGCATTTGACATGGTTCCTTATGAGATGCTTGTTCTAATGTTGAGTATATTTGGAATTGCAGCAGATATCGTACAGTGATTTGGGAGTTGGTTAAGCAATATACACACAGCAGGAACTATTGTGTGTTGTAACATCTAGAAGGGAGTAAGCAGTGGGGTTCCACATGGGTTATTATTAAGAACCCTAGTGTTCATTTTTTTTATCGATGACCTGGAAATATTATTTGTCTCCTTGTCAACAGACAACTTTCTGTGTAGCTGTTCGGGATATATGTTTTTGCTTTAGTTTGTTTTCACTGTTCACACCAGCCCCTGCAACTAGCCTGGGATGGTCTCCATTTTCTGGTTTTTGAAATTCATTGTACCTGAGATTTGCATTAGCATATGAGAATGTGATGTGTCAGCATCCTTTTAGACTCTGCAGTATGCCTGTCTGTGTACTTTAGAATTCAACAAAACAAGTTGCAGCAAGGCGTGAAATACCACATTTACCTTCAGTTAGCTTTGCAAACTGTCTTAGATGTAATACAAGGTTTTTCCTTTAAACTGCATTTAATCTGTGTGTTTCTAGAGAGTTTTTCAGGTTATGTGTACTTTCAGCTTAGAGATACATGGTGTAAATGGGTGCTGTGGCATCATATTCTCATATGTTAATGCAGTTCTCAGGGACAATGAGATTTCAACAACCAGAAAATGTAGACCCCAGGCTAGTTACAGGGGCTGGTGTGAAGAGTGAAAACAAACTAAAGCAAACACATCTACCCCCAACTGGTACATGAAAAGTTATCTATTGACAAGGAAACAAATGACATTTACAAGCTATGAGGGTGTACTACTCCTTTAAGTTTGCAGAAAGACACAAAGCTACTGAAGGTGGCAGATTCCAGGGAAGAGGAAGATAGTCCACAAAGGGATTTAAAGGTGAACATTTATTAATAGAGGCCCTCATAGTTTAAAAACATATTACAGTCATTTTTAAATGATGTACTGAGCTTTCCAGCAGCTGATACCAGTCCAGAGATATGGTTGACCACTGTAAATCTTCCCTAGACTGATACTATGCTGCCAGCATTTTATGAAACCTTGTAGTGACACGAAGAGGAAAGCAATGTCTAACATGATTCATAAAGAACCCTTGAGGAATGGTCAGGGGTGTGGCAGCTGACCCTCAATGCAAAGAAGTGCAAGATCATGCAGTTGGGGCACAGAAATGTGTGGGAGGAATATGTGATGGAGAGAGGTACTGATGGCCACCAAACAGGAAAGGGACCTGGGAGTACTCATATCTGATGATCTGAAGGTTACCAACCAATGTGAGAAGGCTGTGAGGAAAGCCAGTGGAATGTTGGGGTACATAGGGAGAGGTATCTCCAGCAGAAGGAAGGAAGGAAGTAGTTATGCCACTGTACAGAACACTGGTGAGACCTCATCTAGAGTACTGTGTCCAGTTCTGGAAGCTGCATCTCCAGAACGACATAGACAGTGTAGAAGTGGTTCAGAGAAGGGTGATAAAAATGGTGCAGGGGCTGCACCAATAGTCATATGTGGGGACACTGGAGGATCTCCATATGTATTCCCTGGGGGAAAGGAGAGGGGGATATGATAGAGACTCTCAAATACCTCAAGGGTATAAATAAGGTACAAGATGGTAGCATCTTTCAAAGGAAAAAATGTTCAAAAACAAGGGGCCATGATGTGAAAATGGAGGGAGGTAGACTTAGGGGTAACATGAGAAAGTATTTTTTCACAGAAGGGGTGATGGATCCATGGAACAGCCTCCCGGTAGAGGTTGTAGGGCCAAAAACTGTAGGAGAATTCAAAAACGTATGGGACAGACATAAAGGAACTCTAGTGATAGGAAAGAGAGGGTAAGCTGCAGATCATTTAGGCTCTGTGGTATATGAAACAGGTAAGAAAAATGAGTAGACTAGTTGGGCCAAGCGGTCCTTATCTGCCATCAGATTCTATATTTCTATGTATAACTGTCAGTATGTTAGTAAACATGACAACAACCCATCACATTGTGGAGTGATTTGAACTGTAAATAGCTAGAAACTGAGTGTGTTTGATTGAAACAGGAGCTGCTTCTGGTGAGTAATTACAACCTACCCCTTGACATGGAGGATACCACTGAGGCTAATCCTCCCCCAGTCACTGCCTGGTGACAGGAGAGCATTATCATATGGTACCAGCTTCCAAGTGAAAGAAAAGTGGCAGCAGCCACAGCTGAGTGGGATTCTTGTACTCCATATCATCTACTCTAGGATGTGATGGGACCAGAGGGAGAGCTAGAGTAAAACAAATGGGGTTTACACATGCAGTTTGAAAACAGTGATACTGTACATATATTTTGAAAACTGTTGCATGGTGTATTGGTTTTCAGAATATTCATGAAGTTTTTTTGTGCAACTGTTTTGTGAAAACAGTTATGTAGCATGTATATTTTGAAAACCATTATGCAGCATGTAGATTTGAAAACCACCATGCATCATGTAGATTTTTAAATATTGTGCCATATGAATATTTGAAAACTGTTGTGAAAATGTTGTGAAGATTTTAAAAAGTAATTGTGAGAGATTCCTGTGAGAATATTTTGGTTTTTAATTTAATATATCTAATTACTACCTTGTGCAGCATCTATTAAAATTTTTATTTTTACCTGTGACTTGAATTCAGGAATGGTCTGTATTTGAGGGCTGCTTGTATTGCAAAATAAAAGCTGTGAGTGCTAACAATAAAATATTATACATCCTGGTTTTGATCTGGTTCACTGTTATGGGTCTACTTCATATCAAATAAGTAAAACAAACAGCAAACAGGATAATAAGTTTAAAAAAACTACAATATGGACACATTACAGAGATAAAAATCACTTACAATATTTTATCTGACATGAGTTCAACACTGATGAGAAACCATGGTGTGTGTTAAGAGGGAGGCTTTTATAAAAAAAAGGATTCATTATGTCTTGCAGATTGTATTTGATGGTGGCTTCCATTTGAGGGTTTCTATTAATGAAAAAGTGGTATTTTTTTTTCTTTTTGGACAACTAAGCATGTCCAAATAATTGTTAATAACTTCAGAATGAATACTTTCACTAAACCACCAAAAGGACCTATTTCTCCATAACATATAATAAATTGCAGAGGGTTGTAAACCACCAAGGTGGTGTTTACATGTGAACATCACTCACTCTAGGAAAAACACTTGATACACGGTGTCTTGCATGCAGTCCCTTATTTACTGATTGTGAGAACAGAATACCAAAATATACAGTTTTACTTGATGTATTTCCCGAACAGGGTACTCAGAAACAAAAGAAAGTTCATACAGTTGTGCTGCTCCTATTTTGCAAATTGCTCTGTAATGGTCTGTTTTAGTGACCTTCAGTTCTCCTGGCTCAGTTGCCTAAATCCCCACACATATAGTGCTATATTTAAAAACAAAAATACGAGTTCTCCATGTAGTTATTTATCAATTACTTAAGGAAATCATTATTCTCTTTATGTTTTCTTTACACATTATCTGATTGTAAGTCCCTTTCACCTTCTAGTTGTATGCAGTTATTTTTGGTTTGTACTCCTAATTGTGGAGCTTTCAGTTTACCTCTGTTTATAGGTTACTGATAATGATCTTAGAGGGCTCCTGCAATTAATCTGGATCAAAAACAAAATATTATTAATATTTGCTAATATTTCTTTTAACTGCAGGAGCCCTCTAAGATTATTATTGGTAAATTATAAGCAGAGGTAAATCAAAAGCTCCAAAATTAGGAGCACAGATAACGTGTAAAGAAAACATAAAGAGAATAACGATTTCCCTAAGTAATTGAAAAATAACTACATGGAGAACTCATATTTTTGTTTTTAAATATAGCACTATATGTGCTGGATTTATTTGATGTCACATCTGAGTGCTCTTCTGATGGTGAACAATCTGGGTATTACAAATGTACTGTGGACATGGTAACCATGGCAATGAAAACATTACAAGTAGCTCATTTCTAATCATGGTAATTAGCTCTGAGAAGATATCATAATGTCAGAAACTTCAGCTTGATTCATGGTAAACCCACATTAGGTGAAAACCCAGGATTCTGCTAAAAATGGAAGCCAGGAAGATGGACCAAATATAGCAGCCGGTAATTATCCTCTTCACCACAGCAACAACTGCAGGCAAAAGAAAGCAATTCATTTATAAACAACACACTAGCTGCAAGGATGGGGATTTAGGCAATTGAGCCAGGAAAACTGAAGGTCACTAAAATGGACCATTACGGAGCAATTTGCAAAATAGGAGCAGCAAACCTGTAAGAACTTTCTGTTGTTTTTTGAGTACCCTGTTCAGGAAATACATTAAGTAGAACTGTATGTTTTGGTATTCCGCGTGTGTGAAGTGTTTTTCCTAGAGTGAGTGCTGTTTACATGTAAACACCACCTTGGTGGTTTACAGCCCTCTGTGCTTTTAATTAATTCCTAGGAATGGCACCACAGGTGGCTCTGTATGGAGGAAGATTAAACCCTAAGAAAATAAGAAAATATCTCCTACTAGAGCGGAAACAAAGTTCCTAAAACTAGCTCATATAATAAAGCTGTTTCATAACTTAACTCTGAGCAGGTTTTTTTTCAGCTATTTGTTCAGTGAATGAACTCATCAGAAATTAATCATTTATAACTTCAAAAACAAACATTTTTTCAATGAACCACCAAAAGAGCCTATTTCTCTGTAACATTTAATAAACCTGTAACTTTTGTAACTTAACTCATTGTAGTTTTTGCTCTATCCAGTGGCTTAATGCTTGCCTCAGAAATGGCAAAAACTCATACATTCAACACTCTGTAATGCAAATACAGACAAACATATTTCTGCAACACTTTACACATTAGTAGATCCTTGGACCGAGATGATACATGGCAATTTGTGCAGTCCTTGGATCTAGGACAGTTGATTTATGAGCATTTGAAAACATGGGGTTTAACAGAAAACTCCCATATAACACTAATGTAGAGGCACTACCATGCCCTTATGTATGGACATATTATCCATCTCCCTGTCTCTCTATATATACTGGAGAAAATTTACATAAATGCACAAGTTGGGCAGCAGATGGAACATGATGTTTAATATCAACAAGTGTGTGGTTATTCACATGGGTAGTAACAAAATAAGGTCCCCATACAAACTCTGGGACTTAGATCTATGGGCTATTGTAGAAGAGATTTGGGTGTAATGATTAGCACTAACTTGTCATTTAGGTCACACTGCTTGATAGTTTCTGCAAAAATGCAGAAAATCGTGGGTTGCATAAATACAAACTTTGTTAGGAGAAATAGCTCAATTATGCTACCTTTGTATAGGTCACTGGCACACCTCTATTTAGATTACTGTTCTTAGGTTTGGTCACCTTACTTTAGGGCTGATATTCAATCAGTTGAAAGAGTTCAGAAGCGTTTTACCAAAATTATTAGCGGTTGCAAAGATCTGGCTTATAATGAAAGATTAACAATGCTAGGCTTGCACAGTTTAAAGAGTAGATGACTGCAAGGTTATCTAATTCTTCTTTACAACCAGTTTAGAAAGAAAGACCTCATGTTAGATCTTGGTTTTCATTTTTAGGAAATCTGGATATACTGTAGCACCAGAAATCATGATGAACAGTTATTATGGAAACAATACAGGACAAATAGAAGAGGATCCTTCTAATCTAACAGAGTGATAAGATATTGAAATGGTTTGCCACAGTCCATTGTGGATTCACCAACACTGGATAGTTTAAAAAAAAACACCTAGATGTGGAAATGGACACTTGGGATCTAAGTGAATGAACACTGTTAGTGGGGGGGGCATGGACTAGAAGCACCGTTGGCACACATCCACCCTCATCTACCTAAGTATAGCATAGTTGTTAAAGGCACTGAGCTGCAAGCCTGGAGACCTGGGTTGAATCCTGTCAGCCCCCCTCTTGCAAATTGTGTGACCCTTAGCAAGTCACTTACCTTAATTGTGCTCCTAGGTCACACCTGGAAACAAGCTCTGTCTTAATGTGCCTTTCCTGGTTAAATAATTCCCCTTCCCCCCTTTCCTAAGTAAGTTATGGTTTATTATTAAAGCTAAAAAAGTAAGGAAATGTGATGTGATAATGTCTCCCCCCCATTCACCATCCCCATGAACCCCACCAGTGTAAACGCTAGAGCAAAGCCTAGGTTTCATACATATGATTTACATCATAAATAAATAACATACTAGCAGGAAAACAGTAACACCCCATGAAAAATGCTAGGTTGAGTAGGCCCTTCTATTTTAAACCCTATATTCAGCTGCTGATAAGCTGGCATTAGTAAGATCTAGTAGTAGTAGTAAATTTTATTTGTTTGGGGTGCCCTTCCCCGAAGGCTCAGGGCACCCTTACACCAAGATTACAAATAAATACATACATAGATAAACAGGACAGGAAACAATAATAAAAACATAATCAGTAAAATCTCATATAATTAAAACAAACAGACCTATTTAAATCCTTAAAAACAGCCCACCTCAGACTCCAAAGGCTTGCATAAACAAGAATGTATTGAACTGATGCTTCAACATTTCAGCAGATGGTGCCTACCAGACATGCCCCGGCAGTGAATTTCACAGGTGGTTACCTCAAATGCTCAGTCCCCAGAGCTTTTCAGCCTTGCTCTGGGGATCTCCAGGAGAGCAAGGGTAGCTGATCTGAAGGGGTGAGGTGAGATGGGATTACTTGGTTACTTGGTATTAGAGACAAAAAAAGGCCTAGGCCCATTGAGATTGTCCCCCACATTGTGGGATATTGTTTCCCAAGATAATTTTAATCCAAAAACTAGTTATCCAATTGATTTTTAAAGATGGTTATATTTGAGCATTCCACTAAATGTTGTGGTAGTTTATTCCACAATTTAGATGCCATGATAGAAAAAAAAAAGTGTTGTCTTTTATTTGTTCTTGCCTTTAAAATATTTAACTGTTTATTATGTAGTCTTGGTACTATCTTCCTTTCTGCATAAGAGATGCCGCATTAGTCTATTAGAGCTGGGGACTGCACAATCCTAAATAATTGAAGAAGGTCACCTCTTTCCCTTCTTTGTTCTAGTGAATATAGGCCCGTTTTTTTTAATCTCGTTTCATAAGTTAAGTGAGATAAATAAGGAACCATTTTTGTTGCTCTGTGTTGTATTTGTTCTATCCTATTAATGTCAGTAGTTAAATAAGGGCTCCAAAATGGTGACCCATAATCCATATATGGCCGAATATGGGATCTATATAAAGTGATTATACACTGCTCAGTTTTAGAAATAAAAGTATGATTTATTCATCTAAGCAAGAAATTTGTGATATTAGCAGCTTTGTTACAATGATCTTTAGATGACAGTTTGCAATTTACCAAAATTCCCAAATCTTTTTCACTAGTAACTGATTTAATGTTTATATTATTAAGCATATACATCTGTCTAGGATTATTATTTCCCATATGTAATACCGAGCATTTATTTTCATTAAAGTACATTTTGTTTGTTATTGCCCACTGCTCAATGGTGGTTAAATCTTGCTTGAGAATTTCTTGGTTTATTTGGTTATCCACCCTTCCTCCTAGTTTTGTATCATCAGCAAATTTGGTAATGATGTTTGTTGATTTTATATTCATGTCGCTGATGAATAAATTAAACAAAGTGGGTGCCAGGACAGAGCCCTGCGGAACACCACTGGTCACTCCTCCACTCTCAGACAGCACACCACCTACCCTGACTCTCTTTGTCCTGCCAGTCAGCCAGCAATGGACCCAACTAACAATTACTGGAGAGAAACCCAAATGAGTGAGTTTGTTCACCAGAATTGCATGGGATACCTTATCAAATGCCTTGCTGAAGTCCAATAGAATAACATCAATAGGAATATTATTATCTATATGCTTGCTTACATATTTGTAAAAGTGAGTAAATTAGTAGTACAAGAGTAACCCTGTTTAAATCCATGCTGAGTTGTATCTATAATATTTAAGGAGGCCATTTCATGTTCAATGATAGTTTTGATAACTTTCTCCATCACCTTGCAAGGAATTGAAGTAAGTCTTATAGGTCTATAATTTTCAATTTTGGAACGCATCCCTTGTTTAAAGATAGGGGTGACAATAGCTGAGAGCCAATCTGTTGGGATTTTTGTTTCTTGTAGAGATTTGTTAAATAATATAGTAGGTGGTAAGGTAATGGTATCAAGTGTACCTAACAAAAATTTGGCATTAATATTGTCAGGGCCAGGACTGGTAGTTTTGTTTATTGCTCTAAGTACAGTCATTACATTATGTGGGGACATATTGTAGTCATGTGGGCAAGTAGTAAAGTTTGAAGATTGAGTACAATTATCAGGTTGGGAAAAAACAGAATAAAAGTAATCATTTAATACTGTTGCCATTTCAAATTCAGAAACAATTGTTGAATCTTTAATAACTATTGGGCTTACTGATCTATTGTTCCCTTTTTTCCGTTAAGGTAAGAATACAGTGATTTATGAGAATCCTTTGTATGAACTATTCTAAATTCGAGATTTCGTTTTGCTGTAATTATAGAATTTTTTAAATCCTTAATTGATTTTCTGTATTTGTGTAATGCTTCCTCTTTAACATTGGTAGCACAGTTTTTTAGGATTTTAAAAAGTGATTGTTTAAGTTTAATTTGTTTTTTAATGGTGTTATTAAACCACAAGGGTATCTTTCCCTTTTTGTTGTATTTATTTTTTATTGGAACATACTGATGTTCGAGATCATAAATTTTTGTTTTAAAGTATGTCCATGCCTCTTCAGTGTTTAGCAATGATAGCTTATTTGCCCAATCAATGTTGTTAAGATTTTCATTAATTTTAGAAAAATTTGCCTTTTTATATTGTTTGATCATAAGTTTATTGTTTAGAATGTATGAATCATAAGTAATAGAAAACTGTACAGCCATGTGATCACTACTGCCCAGAGGGTCTATAACAGTAAGATCAGTTATTTTATTTTCATCATTAGTGATGAGTAAGTCTAAGATGTTATTCCCTCGAGTTGGTTCCCTAGCTAATTGAACCAGACCCAGATCTATAATTGTTGATAGAAAAAGTTTGTCATGTTGAGAGCTACCAGTCAAGGTTTCCCAGTCAATTGATGGTAGGTTGAAATCCCCTAAAATGAGGACTGTACCATTTGTAGCCAGAGAGGATATTTCTTTTGTTAGGGATAAAGTATAATCTATATCAGAAGTTGGAGGTCTATAGCAAGTACCTACTACCATCTTTGGTTGACCATGTAGTTGAAGGGTAACCCATATACTTTCATTTTGGGCATTAGAAGCTATCTCAAATGATGGAATATCATTCTTTATGTAGAGACATACCCCACCCCCCTTCCTGTTACCTAATCTATTTTTAGTATAGAGTTTAAATCCTGGTATTTCTACTGACCATAATCTATCTGAATTCCCCCATGTTTTGGATGTAGATATTACACTGAGATTATGGAGTTGAATTTTAACTTCTAATTCAGCCAGTTTGGGGATATTTAGCGAACGAGCATTAAGAGACAGAATATTGAGTTGTTGTTTCTTATAAGCGGAGCTAGATGTATTAAGAGCTTTAGGTTTAAATCAAATCTCCCCCATAGGTGTTAGTTTAAATGGTTTTGGATAAAGGCACTGATCTTACATCCAAGCAATGTACTCCCTCTTCTACTGAAATGCAAACCATCCCAGCAAAAGAGGGATGAGTAGCCATTAAATTCTTCCCAATGTGTTAAGCAAGGAAGATCCTGTCTAAGACACCATTTTTGTAACCACTCATTGATAACTTTGATTTTACTTAAAGTATGGGGGGATGCCCTAGGTTCTGGTAAAATCTCAGAAAAACATATATCACACCCTCTTTCTTCAAGAATATTATGAAGGGCAACATAGTCTTGTTTCAATTGTTCAATTGGTGTTTTATTGATATAATTTGTCCCAAGATGAATGACTACAAGAGGATTATTTCCTGCTTGGGACAGAATGGATTTTACCATTGGTGTTATGTCAGATACTCTAGCCCCTCTGTAGCTAGAACAAGTTCTATTGCTTTTATCTGGGTTACAGATGGCTCTATCCGTAAATTTGATAATAGAATCGCCCAATACAAAAATGTGTTTGTTTTTCAGTTCGAAGGGGGAACATTTCCCTTGATGTTCATTTAAAATAGAAGGGGTTTTATGCAGAGCTGGCTGTTCATCACTTTTTAAAGATAGTAAGGGGCGGGGAAATTGGTGTTTGTTATATCTTCTGTACCGGTTCCCAATGTAGTAGGACACTCATTCAGGATTTTAGAGTTATGTACTCCATCATCATTTACAAAGGACAAAGGATGAAAAGGATTATGCATTGGTAATGTGGGGGTAACAATAGGCTTACAACTACTTTGTTCTTAGTTTTATTATTTGGAATAGTCACCCATTCATCTCTTTTGAGGGGCGGTAATGCCTGAGATTTAAACTCAGGGTTTATATTAGCAGGTGTAGAACTTATTAAACAGTTCTCTATGCGAGGATGGGCATAATGTAATATAGAATCTATTTCTTGACCTGTAATGGATTTGTTAGTGCAGGTTGTTGATGTTTCAACATTTAACAACATTGACATTTGATCTATATAATCTTCTAATGCTTCTATCTCAGTACTACTAGTAGATCTAGTTGTAAGGCGTTTAATATCCTCTTGCAGTGTGGTAACCCAACTGACATTTATCACAGATATAATTGGGGGTTTGTTTCCCAATGGCATACATTTTACATGAGGAACAGCAATTTTTAGCTTGTTTCATGATTATTGATACTCACAACCAGTAACCCTAGATGTAAATTATCAGTTTAGTTCAACCGATAATGTCAGTTATACTAACGTGCCCTTGTCCTACTGTCCACAGTGGACACGGTAGATACGCATGACAACGCGTGTCTCTGCACGCGGCCCCGCACACGCTCACCCCACTCGCTAGAGCAAGTGATTTAATATTGTAAAACCGGAAGTGTTAAGCTGACAGAGCTTCCGGTTTCATGCTTGTAATAGCGAGTGTCTGAAAACAAATAAAAGTACTTTTTAGCCTTTAAAAAGGCTCTCCCTGGTAGATTTGGGGGTATGTAATCCAAGATACTGGAAAACAACAAGAGCAAGTCAGATTTAGAAAGGTGTAAAATAAAATGTGCCCAGCAGTAGTGCTACACACCACTTGGCCAAAAGTTTCACTCCACAAAATACAAACACAGTATAAGGTATATCACCTCCTTTTTACCAGAGGCACAAGGTTTAAATTGGTTTAAATTGGATGTAGGGATGCAGGAGATCATTCAGGTAACCCGGACCCAATCCATGTAGGGCATTGTAGGTCAGAAGACCTATCTTGAAAGTGATGTGCCAATGCACCAGCAACCAGTGCAGTTCACGCAGCACCGGGGTGATATGACTGAATCTAGACTAACCAGTTAACAGCCATATGGCTGTGTTCTGCAGCAGCTGCAGGCATTACAGCATACTCCCTCTGACCCAGAGGTAGAGGGCATTACAGCAGTCAAGTCTCAAGGTCATGAAAGCATGGACCAGTGTGGCTAGGTCTTTGGGTGGGACAAAGGGCTTAATCCGGGTGATGTTCTGGAGGTGATAAAATCCAGTTCAGACAATGCCTGAGAATCAAATGCCAGTTTGCTGTCAAACACAACTCCCAGATTCTTCACTATCCTTGAAACTTCCAGTTCAGCTGGGCCTATTAAAAGTCCCAGCCTATCACTGGTGCTCCAAGCCCATCCCTTCAACCTGGCTCTACCACTAATACCTCGGTCTTCCCGGGGTTTAGTCCCAGCCAGTTCGACGCTGTCCAAGCCTGGATCTCAGCCAAGCCTTTATTTAGCACATCAACAGCGTCAGGTCTACCGGGTGTGAAAGATATGTAGTGCTGAGTATCATCAGAGTAACGATGAAAACTCAGCTCATACCATCTTATGACCTCACCCAGTGGCAGCATATACACTGCAAACAATATGGTGGAGAGGACAGAGCCTTGGGAAACTCCACAGGGCAGGTCTCTTGGGCTTGAGGAACACTTTTACAGCACTATCTTCTGAGACCTGCCCCAGAGAAAGGACTCTAGCCTGCTGATGACCTTCCTGGTGAGTTCTACATACTCCCTCAGCCTGCCCAGCAGCACCCAATGGTTCACAGTGTTGAATGGTGAGCCCACCCTGAGCAGATCATTCTGTGCTATGCAAGGCCCTAAATCCAGATTGGAAAATTTCATAAATTTGGAAGTCTATGAGACTGTCCTCTAGCTGATCTGCTACCACCTTCTCAAGAACCTTCCCCAAAAAGGGAAGATTTGAGATAGGCCAGTAATTTGCAAGGACATTGGGGTCCAATGATGTTTTTTTCAGGAGGGGCTTAACCACAGCTTGTTTTAAAGACTCCAGAAAAACCCCAGACAATAAGGAACTTCCGACAATCCTGGCAAAGACCAGGTCCATGGCTTTGACTCAGCCAACTAGTAGCCTTGCCAAGCCTCGGTCCAGGTCACAGAATGTTGGTTTCAGCCAGAGGATTATCCCAAAGACCTCTTGCACTGTCACAGGCCAGAATTTAACCCAGATTGACCGATTGCAATCGCTCACGTGAGGCACACCACTGTTGTAGGATTGAATTCCACTTGGAGCAACCCCGTACCTCACAGAGGACACGCTGTCTGAGAAGAATTGAGCAAGTTCCTCACATTTGTGAGTAGAAAAGGCTTTAATGGGTTCAACACAGGCTGGATGTAGTAGCCTGTCTACAACCCGGAGGAGCTGAGCCGGTCGATTCCTCCAGGCTGTAATTGTCCTAGACATAAAAGCTGCCTTTTTCTGGGTGATTGGATTCTGATACTCATCATAGTGGGTCATCAGAACCAGCTTGTCCTCCTAAGATCCAGTCTTCCTCCACCACCTCTCCAACCTCCACCCCCTTGTCTTTAACTTCCTCAGCTCCTCATCAAACCATGGGGAGCCAAGGTGTGAAACAAGGGGGCATTCATGGATCAGTGCCAGATGGTCAAGGGCCCCAGTAACAGTACTATTATAGACCATCACTGCCTCCCCTGGACCGCTAAGGCAAGCCTCTAACACAAACAAAACTTTCAGCTCTGCCACCAGTCTCTCAGGGTGAACATCTCTCAAAGGACGGAACTGGACCATTTTGACAGGGGGTGAGACATTCAGGTTTTTTTTAAAGCTGAACCCGATGGTGCAATGATCTGACCAAATGACCCAATCAGTCTTGAAGTTGTCAATTTCAAGCCCCAGAAAGAACACCAGACTGAGCGCATTGCCAGATTGGTGGGTCCTGGATGTGGAGTGCAGGGTGATGCCCAGAGCCTCCATACTTAGTAGGAGATCTCTGGCCCTGGAGGAAACCACATCATCCACTCAGGTGTTGAAATCACTGAGAATAATCCATCTCAGTGACTCCAACACCCTTTCGGCGACAAAGGATGTCAGCTCCAGTAAGAAGCCCCGGTCCCACCCAGGTGAACGGTAGACCAAGAGCACTGTAAACTCCATGCTGGGCCCCCCCTCCACATCACCACACACATTCAAAAGAACTGTTGTCCCCAACTGGATGCACCTGAGATTTGACATGCACACCCTTTGTGGCAGGATTCCATACCATGTTAAATTTGATTGCACCAATTTTCAGTTATAGATTGCAAAATAAATACAAATATTGGAATTAAGACTTTTTTACTTGCTAATAACTCAAAAATTACTTAGATTTGAAACTGGAAACTTTCAGGTTCTTAAGATCCTCTCCAAAGGATGGTTTGGCGTTTTGGTATTTTTGATGCAAAATGTTTCGAAGTTTAAAATATATATATCAATCATAAGGCAGCCTGTCAGTGAATTGGTATGACCATGGGTTTGTAATGTGCCCAAGCCATCAGAGGGGCAAGTGGTACAAAAGGATCGATCATCACAGATCATGCCCTCCTCAGGGAGGGTCTGCAGACTCTGCTGTGCTTGCACCATCTGGGTGACCACATGTGGCAGTGCAAGTCAGAACTGGAGATCAGAAAGAGAGGATGCCAGCAAGGCTGTGGTGCACCAATATGCACCTATGTGAATGTGGATGCCAAGCCCATTTGTTCACATTCTAGCAGATGGGTGTAACAAGAACAACCTCTCCTGGCCATGGCAGTTTGACGCTGGACTTGCACTGCTACTGAGGCACCCACCTCTGCACTGAACATGATGCTGCCTGGGGGATCCCTGAACCTCAACTGCATCATCTTAGGGGGCATGCCAGGGAGGAAATGGATTTGGGGTAGGTCAGGGAATGTTGGTGATGGGGCTGGGGGCTGTGGCATGGCTGAGAAGGGCAGGTTGAGTGATGAGTGGAACAAAGTAAGTGAAAAAAATCAATTATACACATACCTCCACAATAAAACAATTATGAGACATCACAAACTGACAGCTTGTTAAAATGTCTTACCTCAAACTCAAATCCACACTTTAAAAAAATGTTTCCCAATGGTGTGGGCCCGCATCCCAACAAGGAGATTAAAAAACCCATAAACACAGCTCTGCAAACAGTTTGGGGTCGCTTCCCAAAAGCACATTTTACAAACACAAGACTTTCCTAACGTGTTTTCTCTTTTAAACAGCTTGGATTCACATTCTAAAAGGCACACTTTACATACAACATTCCTTTCCTAAAACAGCTTTTTGAATGGTTTGGGTTCATCTTCATGCCCTGAGTCCGGGATGTCATGGGTGAAGACCGGCAAGGAGGATGACTGAACATCCATGTGGATATTCTCCACCCAGGGGGAGGGAGGAGATGTATACTGCCCATTGAACAGCACCTGCTGGCTATGTAAGGCCATTGCTGGTATGAGGGACTGCAGACTCGTGTGCCATGCCTCCTAAGCACTAGAATGGTGCATGAAATGGGTGGGAGAATGGGAAAATGCCCAGCCAAACATTGGGTGAAGGCCCCACTTTGCACTCCTCCATGTCATCCAACCCTCCATGTCCACTAAACAGGCCCTGCTGCCCAGAGACTGGTTTCATAAGCATCTTCTAGCTCTCATCATGCACCCCACTGGAGAGGAGGGGCCCCCAGGGAGGGACAGAACTGACCCAGGCACCAGAGGGGACGCATTGGATCCAAGAGTGGATGACGTCAATGAGAGTGAGTGCAGCGGATAGAGGAGTGTTACAGTATGTATGAATGGTGGCTAAACAAACTTTAATTCAGCCATCAGCTCAAGGGTAACAAAATGTAGCAAAATTTTGGGATTTAGGAGAAAATTAAAAATTTTCCTTTTAGCCAAAGATACAAAAGTTACAAAAAAATGATAGAGTTACATAGAATTATTTTGTGAATACATCTGCTCAGGTCATGAGAAGAGAAAAAAAAGTTACTGCTCAGGTCATGAGAAGAGAAAAAACAGTTAATGCAAACAACATAAAAGAACAGATAGTAGACTTTCTGGGAGAAAATAGTCTTATTGGCAGAATCAGTATGCCTTCAAGCAGGGTTGTCAATGTCAAACAAATCAGATGACTTTTAACTCTGTAACACAAAGGGTGGATAAGGATCAGGCAGTCAACATTTTGCACTTTAGTGAGGCTTTTGATTTTGTGTTTCACATGAGACTTGTCCAGAAGGTGGGGTAAACAGAATGAAGAAATGGAGTAACTTAATGGACTAGCAACTGGTTGTTAGAGAGAACCCAAGGTCTGGTTCTGAATGGTAAATTCTGTGACATCAGGAAGGTCACAAGTGGAGTGCACCAGGGGTTGGTTCTGGCAATCTGAAGATCTTCAGTTTGTACACTAATGACATTAGGGTGTGGTTACAGGGAAAAGCAAGTCTGTTTGCAGATGACACAAAAGTGTGAGAGAGGGTAGGCAATGATAAAGGGATTACCAGCATGAAAAGGGATGTAGAAAAGCTGCAGCAGTGGTGTAGAATCTTGAAGTTAAAATTCCAAACCACAAAATGTAAAGTGATATACACTGGCAGCAAAAATCAGCAGAAACAATATGGTATCAGTGAAGTCATGATAGAGCATTGGATAAAGGAAAGGGATCAAGGAGTTGTAAAAAAAACAATTGTCTGAAATCCTCTTCTCAATGTAGAATATTATATGGAAAAACTAATAGGATGCTGGATGTATCAGGAAGGGGTTTTACAAGTTGAAGCCAATAAGTGATATTGCAGCTGTAGGGGCCACTCCTTAGGCCACACCTAGAGTACTGCATGCAGTTTTGGAACCCTCATCTGAAAGAGGACAAGGGCAGGGCAGGGCAGAAACTATTCAGCAGACAGCAAAAAAATGATCCTTAGGTAGCAAGGCAGGCCCTACCTGGAAAGATGAAACAGAATAAACATGTACTCCACAGAGGACAGGGGAAAGAGGGTAGCATTATAGAAACCTTCAAATTCATGCAGGGGGACATGGCAAGGTGAACTCCTGATATTTATTTAAATTAAGGAGTAACACCACCATCAGGGGCCACAAACTTACTCTAGCAAAAGAAAACTTCAAAAAGGTCTTAAGGAATACTTCTTCACACAGAGGGATGTGGAGAGGTGAAACAATCTGTTCAGTAATGTATAAATGCTCAGACTATATCAGGGTTCAAAATCCCATGAAGTACGTACAAGGGAATATGAAGCAAATGTGAGGGAGGGCTCTGGGTGCTCTAGGAGGATTGAAGAATTTTAAGTAGACAAATCAGGGCAGATTTGATGGACTGTTTTTCTCTCCTATACCATCTGTATTTCTATGTAACATTGTCTGCTGTATTTCTTTTTACTTTCTTTTCGCTCCTCTGCTGAATAGGGGATGTACCCCATCATACCCTATTGCAGACACCCCATCCCCATCACCCCACTTTCTCCATAGACTTACCTGTCACTTAAAGTGGGACTTCCTCAAAACCAGAGACCAGTATCCCAAGGGAGAGACTGAGATGCATCCCAGAGGACACACTCCTCTTCCAGGAAGGGAAGGAGAGCAGCGGACTCCACTATGATACTGTCACCTGGGTGACCACAGGCAGAACTGCGGTCAGTGGCAACAAGTGGGAGAGAGAGAATGTTAGCTGGTGTTATGCTACACATGCTTAAATGTTTGGTATTGCACACCCTTGCCACTGGAATCCTGCCTGCCCTGGATCAATGGGTGCAAGACCTACAGGTGCCTCAGGCCATCATGCTGCTCACTGAAGGAGTATTTATTCTCTTGTGTTGCTCCCATGCTGAGACTGGTGCACTAGTGATTGTCCATGCAGTAACGTACACTGAGCATGCACACATGCTACGATGGCCAGCACCAGCCTCTCCCTCCCAAACTTCAGGTCCCTCTGCCTGCACTGCCACCTGAGGTCCCCAGGGATCAATCAGTCATTCTCCCCCTGACTGGCACCCAATAACAGTACTAGGTCACAAATGCAAATGCAAAAACAGTGCTCACCAAAACAGCATAGCAATAACAGCACCTGCAATACTGGTACATGGTAGCGGTCCCAACCCACACAGGGGACTAGCACCATAGATTCCAAACAGAATGTTAAATGTATGTTTTTGCAGGGGCTCCATGCTCCACATCCCCTGATGTGGGGTGGCTCTGCTCCCACACCCCCCCTTTACTAAAATAATCAACTCCAGTCAGTTGTGGAGACCAAAGAACACCTGACCAGGCTGGGTGACAAACTATTATCCATTTCATTCGGCATCTCCTTCTCTGAGATCCTGCCAGTCTGGGAGAGGGGGCAGATGGATGGAAGGTCAGAGAAGGGGAGATAGGGGAGCTAAACACGTGGCTTAAGGGCTGGTGCCAGGAAAAGGACACAGATTTGTAGGAACTGGCAACAGTTCTGGGAGCGAAAGTTCTTTAAATTGATGGACTGCATCTGACTAAGGAGGAGTCAGTGCATTGGGGCAGAAGTTTGACATCTTTGCAGGAATATTTAAACTAGCAAATGGGGAGAGGTTAGCACCCACATCGTCCAAATGGGAAGAACACCTCCCCTCAGCTAGGTGGTCAAACAGGGATTCAGCATGTTTGCAGTTCATTTGCATCACCAGGTAAGAAAAAGGTTTGTCTTCCCATACGGCGACAGGTGTAATGCCAAACCTCACCCAACAACTAACACACCAAAATCTGGCCAATGGAAAATCATGTACACAATGCTCACAGCCTGGGAAATAAGATCCCAGACCTGCAGGCAATAATGTCAGAGGCTAAACTGGACATAGTAGCAATTAGTGAGATGTGATTTACCAGTAACCACACTTGGGAGACTTCAGTACCTGGCTATGTATTGTTCAGAAGAGACCGAGGTGCAAAAAGGGGGGGAGGAGTGGCCCTGTATGTCAATGAAAATATCAAAGCTGCAGAAATTCTGAATACACATAAGGAGCCAAAAGAACTGTGGGACACTCTGGAAACAGGAAATGGGACAGCCATAAGAACCGGGGTTGTCTACAGGCCCCCAGACCAGGGGGAGGACATAGATACATTACTGTTAGAAGATATACAAAACATGACAGCTAAAGGGAAGATTCTGATAATGGGAGACTTCAACATGCCGGATACAGATTGGTCAATACCAGCAGGAACATCTGCCAGAACTAGACACATAGTGGATTCCCTGCAGGGGGAGGGCCTCAAACAACTGGTACAACAACCCATAAGAGACAGGGCTATCCTAGATCTAGTACTGACTAACAGGGAAGGGATCACAGATCTCCAGGTAGAAGGTCACCTGGGGGCCAGTGACCATCAAATGGTATGGTTCAATTTGGCTACAACATCTAAATCATCCCATTCCAAGGCAAAAATATGGGACTTCAGAGGAGCTGACTTTGATAAGATGGCCAACAGAGTTAAGCTAGCCCTGGCAAAAAGAAACACAGGTGAGGGGGTACAGGCAAAGTGGGCAAGCATTAAGGATGCAATACTTGAAGCAACATCCCATTGTGTTAGACAGAAAAGGAAGTGCAAAAGAAGAAGGAAACCACTTTGGTTCTCAAATACAGTAGCAGAAAAGGTCAGAGCCAAAAGGCTGGCCTTCAGGAAATATAAAGGAACACAGCGGATGAAGATAGAAGGCATACCAAACTGCCCTAAGGGAAGCAGGAAGGCAGTAAGGCAGGCAAAGTCCCAAACTGAGAAAACACTAGCACGAACAGTAAAAGAAGGTGACAAGACTTTCTATAGATACATTAGTGAAAGGAGAAAGTCCAGAGGGGGTATTGCTGTTTAATGGAGAAAAGGGAGCATGTGAGGAGAGGAGGACCCTGTAAAGCATCTACCCTAAATAGATACTTTTGCTCAGTATTTACTGAAGAGAAGGTAGGCAGGGCCCACAGCCCAGCACCATGGACACAGGGGGGAGGGAGGTGAGCACTACTCCCTTCACAAAAGAAAGGGTCCTACAAGAGCTTGCTAAGCTCAGGGTGGATAAGGCAATGGGACCTGATGGCATACATCCCTGGGTACTTAAGGAGCTAAGGGTGGAACTAGCAGAGCCATTAGCAGAACTGCTTAGTGAGTCTCTGAGCACAGGAGAGGTCCCAGAAGACTGGAGAAGGGCTCATGTGATTCCGCTCCACAAGAGTGGTAGCAGGGAGGAGGCAGGGAACTACAGACCAGTCAGTCTTACCTCAGTAGTGGGCAAGATTATGGAGGCACTCCTTAAGGAAAGGATAGTGCAACACCTGGAATCCATAGGGCACAGATCCAAGACAGCATGGGTTTACAAAGGAAGGTCCTGTCAAACTAATCATAGATTTCTTTGACTGGGTAACCAGAGTGGTGGAACAAGGGGAGCAGTTGATGTCGCTACCTTGACTTCAGCAAAGCTTTTGACGCTGTTCCACATAGAAGATTGATAAATAAGCTGGGTAGGCTTGGGGTGGGCTGAAGTTGGTCAACTGGGTGGCAAACTGGTTGACGGGCAGAAACAGAGAGTGGTGGTAAATGGTATACAGTCAGAAGAGATGCAAGTCACAAGTGGGTACCTCAGGATCAGTCCTGGGGCCAGTCCTCTTCAACATCTTCATTAGTGACCTTGCAGATGGACTAGAGGGTGAGACTTGTCTGTTTGCAGATGACACCAAGATCTGCAACAGAGTAGATGATCCAGATGGGGTGGGCAGAATGAGAAGAGATCTGGATAAACTAGCAAAATGGTCAGAAGAGTGGCAACTGGGATTTAATGCAAAGAAGTGCAAGATCATGCACATAGGGAAGAGAAACCCTGAAGCCACCTATAGGCTGGGAGGGGAGTTGCTAGCAGTCACAAAGGAAGAAAGAGACTTGGGCATCATCATCACTGATGACCTAAAATCATCCAAGCAGACCTCTAAAGCAGTAGGTAAGGCTAGGGGAGTGTTAAGGTGTATTAGTAGGGGTATCACAAGTCGTAAGAGGGAGGTAATAATCCCTCTTTACAAGACACTGGTTAGGCCCCATCTGGAGTACTGCGCAGTATTGGAGGCCACACCTTCACAAGGACATTAACTAAATTGAGGCAGTCCAGAGAAGGGCAACCAAAATGGTGCAGGGACTGCATCAGAAGACATATGAGGACAGATTAACAGAGCTCAATATGTATACCCTTGAGCAAAGGAGGGAGAGAGGTGATATGATCGAGGCATTCAAACACCTTAACGGCATTAACAAGGTGAAAGAGTCTAACATGTTTAAATATAAGAAAACAGCAGGACAAGAGGACACAGCATGAGATTAGAGGGGGGCCAATTAAGGGGGAATGTGAGGAAATTCTTTTTCACAGAAAGGGTGGTGGATGGCTGAATGGCCTACCTCAAGAAGTGGTGGCTATGAATACAGTGCAGGACTTCAAACAGGCATGGGATAGGCATAAGGGAGCAATACAAATGAGTATGAATAGATAGGCCACTGACAGAGCAAAGGCCGATGGCACATTTATAAGGTAGAAAAAGAAATGGGCAGACTGGATGGGCCTTGCGGTCCTTATCTGCTGTCAACTTCTATGTTTCTATGTTTCTATGAGTTGGATTCTGGGGAAAAGTACAACCCGGGGGGGGGGTACCGTGAGATGGCACCTGTAAGAATACTGCAAACCAGTCTCACAGAAGAAGATCAGAGACCAGGACTAGAACCCTGGTCTCCAGCAGTATGCTGGCCGAGCTGCTCTTTCCCTTAGCACTCTCTGCTATGGGAGCAGCTCAGCCCTTCTTTCCTCCCTTCAGTCCCTCCCACTCAGATCACAGCTACAGGGGTCACAATAATTGCCATTCACTGTTGTTCCCCTGTAGCTGCCCTCATTTTGCTGCTTTTACAGCATGATTCTTGCATGCACTGTAATGGATATACTCTTCTGATATCGGGTAGGCCCAGTAACCAGGCCTTGCTCCCAAACCCCAACCTCCCGTGCCAGAACTGGCAGCTCTACTACTGAGCTGGCTCGTCTGCTTCTTCTTTGCTCTCTTGCAGTGTCATTTAAAGATTAAAGTAGAAGTGCAAAGACATTTTTTTTACACAATGCCAGTGTCTGTCTGGAAGCTACAAAGAACTTAGCCTACCGCCCCATTAGCGCAGTGGTATGGCTACCTCTTGCAATGCCAGTAACTTGGGTTTGAGACAGAGCCTGTGGCATCAGGGGCTGGCCGGGGAGAGGAGGACTGAGCATCCCAGTGGATGCTCTTCTCCTCCAGGGAGGGAGGGCAGCTGACTCCGCTGTGATGCACAATGGCATAGAGATATCACAATGCTGATGATGTAGTGGGGGGGGTGGGGATAGAAACAGACATGTCTGCTGCCAGACAGAGTGTTTCCCACACATCACACCTACTAACATCAGGTAAAAACAAAGGGAAAAGAAAAAAGTACCTCAGATATAAAAGGTAATGATTGACAGCTTTTAAAAACTAATATTAGTTTTATGTAGTGCACTTGCTCTTTAATTGGTGGTAGAACTAAAGAGTTATACATGTCAACTTTAAAGATCCCTGTAATCTTCTACTGTAAAGCTAAAGGTACATTACTTTTATTAAAAATTATTTTACCAGGCAAGAACATAGCTGTGTTCTACTTTAGTAAAGTCAGTTTCTTTCCTTGTGAAGTTGCTTGGCTGCTTAAAACAGTGATCGTCTCTGCTTGCATTTTTCTAAATTACAGAAAACATGGTAATGTGACTTTCAAAACATTCAGTGCTAAGGGGGATCTGAAAATGTAGTCTCCCTTTTTCTTTCTCCCTCTCTCAGTCATGCTTTCAAATCTGTAATATTGAAAATCAGAAGAATGGTTTTATTTTTCTAGTACCTTTCCCAGAGGCGCAAGGTGCTTAACAAAAATAATATTAAAAAGAAGCAGCAGCAGTCAAAACATCATATAAAACATAATAAGTAAGCAATAACCCATAACAGACATGCATTTCTAGAGGATTAATGCATTATTATAATTAAGAGCAAGGGAAAGAACATATGAAAAGAAGTAATGGCCATTGATGTTGGAAGTATCATTGTTCAAGAAAGAAAGTTGATTTTCTAGAGAAAGTAAAGAAGATTAGAGTAAGAAAATAAAAAGGAGAGATATGTTGGTTATCATGACTTCCTGTTTTAGTGTTTATTGTGATCTAGTATTCTCATGCTCTCATTTCTCAGCCTCTCACTTATCCATCACTCTCATTATCCATCACTATGACTGAGCACTCACATAACCGTCACACTCAGATATCTGTCTCAGACAATGGGAATGGATGGGGTTTGATATCTAAGTGCTAACTGCAGGCGCTTTTACACACAGGTTTTTAAAATGAAATGAGTGTTACCTGTGGCGCCGTTCTGCTCTGTTGCATTTTTAGGATCCCTTTACACTCTGCGAGTTTTCTGGCAGCTCCCACCTCCATTTGTGCTTCGGCACCCCCACAGAGCTTGCTGCTGTATTGCTGTTTGTGCACCACTTCAGAATAGCTGTTTTACACAGCCTGACGAAATGGAACACAATGGTGCAAACCGGGAAAAGCAGAGATTGCGGTTTGGACGAACGTTTGCCTATGGAATGAAACGGATGCACTTTACACACAAGGGATGTAACGGAATACTGTTTCTGTAACAGTTATTCCATTACATAAACCTGTGTGTAAAAGTGCCTTGTATGTCAAATATGCATGAAAAGGTACAGTTTAGTATTTCTCAACTGGTCAGTCTCCCCGCACAGCTCAGTCAATATACAGTGTAAGCAATAAACCTCAGTAGGGTGTGAGGGAAGACAAATCTTACAAGGCACAGCAGAGTGTTAAATTTTTAAAATATTAAACTGTCAGGCCAGTCCAGTAGGGCTGAGGCATGCCTATGTGCTTTACCTTTTCCCATGCCGGTGACCCGAGTTGGAGAACAAACTCAGGTTGCCGGGTGGGGGGGGTCAGCCAGGAGGGAGAGGATTGAGCATCCACTGGATTGCTCTCCTATCCTGGGGATGGGAGGCATACTATCTTTGACTGCCAGCTGGGGGAAGCTGGGTGATAGTGCCAGAATATGAGTGATACAGTAAGGAAGGGGCCATGGTTCCATAGCGTGTGTGTGTGTCCATGTCCACATGCTTATATGCTGCTGTGGCTGGGGATATGGGAGAAACTGGAAAAAGGTTGGTGCTGGCTCCATGGAGTCCTGCATGCCTGCCCGCGACCTGCACCACTGACAAGGGACCACTGATCTGGTTCTGGATTTGAGTCTCCGGTGGGGTGATGGCCCTCCCCTTCCTGGCCCCACCATAGGGGGTAATCTGTGAGGGATCTTTGGGAAGATGAGTCCAGGGCAGGGGGAGGGCAGGACAGGGCTGAATAGCCCACCCACATCAACTGAACTACAAAGAAGCCCGATGGCAAAACAGATGTCAAACTGTTTTCCCTACAACCATTTTCTACAAATCAATTTTGTTAGTGCAGTAACACACTTCAGAGGGTGCATTGTACTGATCTGATTGCTCTTCCAGGGGCTGATGATACTCCGCTTGAAGGAGACTGACTTTGATTTGTCTGTTGGAAGCTGAGAAACTTGCTACACTGCAAAGAACAAACTATAACTCCATTTAGGACCTGGAAACCTGGTAAGGCATAATACTGGTGGGGACTTGTTAAGAAGAGGAGCTACGCTTTCTACAAAAAGTTTCATTTTTTTTCCTTATTGGCATTAAGCAGAGAATTGCAGGATTCCATTAAAAGTGTAGTAATTTTATAACCAGAGGGAATGAGACACAACTGAATTTGCTTGATTGCTGAGGTTGAGACCTAGGATTTGGAAGGATATTTTTGCAACATTTTAAAAGTGTCTTGCTGGCTGAGAAGTTAAGTTTTTATCCCTGGTTTCATTGAAAGGTTTTGTGTATTGGAATCAGACATAGCAGAGTGCCTACATTGAAAGGCCTGCTTACATCACAGGTGTCACTAGTCAATCAATTGGCTCTGGGTGGGGTTTCATCACTGTGCTGTCTTAGGCATCCTTCACAGTTAGAAGCCAGTCAGACTGACTTTGATTTGTCTGTTGGAAGCTAAGAACCTTGCTACACTGCAAAGAACAAACTATAACTCCATTTAGGACCTGGAAACCTGGTAAAGCATAATACTGGTGGGGACTTGTTAAGATGGGGAGCTATGCTTTCTACAAAAAGTTTCATTTTTTTTTCCTTATTGGCATTAAGCAGAGAATTGCAGGATTCCATTAAAAGTGTAGTAATTTTATAACTAGAGGGAGTGAGATACAACTGAATTTGCTTGATTGCTGAGGTTGAGACCTAGGATTTGGAAGGATATTTTTGCAACATTTTAAAAGTGTCCTGCTAGCTGAGGAGTGAGTTCATTTTTATCCCTTGACTCAGTAAAGTGGTTTGTGTAGGAGCCGTGGTCTAGTAAATTGTGGTGTTAGTTGAATTACTATAAAGGGCAGTACTCATCAGAGTGGTGGAGCAGTTGTGTATTTGATTGTTTCTAACAGTCACCAGTGGCTGTGGACTACCCCCCCAGGCGTGGCATTTCCTTTATAGCCACAGTTCTGACATCACTTCCTCAACAGGTCTTGGGGCAGAACTGTCATATTCTTTATAACCCAGCACAGTGCAAAAAGGGTAGGTACACACCACAATTAATAATAAAATATATATATATATATATATATATTACATATTGTATATTATAAGGGAGAGGGACATGTGGGGAGTGGTGCAATGCACTGGCTGTGGGGCAGCAGTTTTCCGGGAGACATTCTGGAAACTGTTTTGCTGTCCTATTTGCAGGCAACTGTCAGCTCTGAAGGAGGAGGTTGCCCACCTCCAGGCTGAACTAGCAAGGACTAAGGAGGCCTCCCCCTTCCAAAGAGCACCACTGCCACAACCACTGCCTCAGAGGTTGCCAAGTATGAAGAGCAGTTGGACCACAGTGGGTTCTGGGAGGGTGCAGGTGGTGGACCTGAGGCGGCCCCCTAGTTGTACCGGGCCACACAAATCATATGCCATTCTGGCAGAGCAAGGTTCCTCTATGATGACACCCTCACTGAGACCCAGAAGAATGCTGAGGACATCCACAAGGGAGACCCACAAAAGGTGACAAGGACACCACAGGGGAAGGAAAGAGCCTGATAGGGACCCAATTGTTAGGGGGCAAACTGGGGAAGGAGAGGAGAAGAAAGTGGCAGCCTGCCTGGTGCCATGGCTTGAGGGACAGGAAGCAAATCCTGAGGATTGCAGAAGCAGCATCACAGGAGAGGGAACTAGATATCATAGTCCACCTTGGGACAAATGACCTAGCTAGGCATGGGATCAGTGCAGTGCAGAATGAATTTTTGAAGTTGGGAAGGGGCCTCAGATGGGTAGCAAGCATGGTAACCTTCTCAGAGGTGCTACCAGTCCATGGCAGGAGTGAGGCTAGGGTACTGCACACCATGCAGTTTAATGAATGGTTGCAAAACTGGTGCAGAGCACAGGGCTTTGGCTTCATTGGGGACTGGGGGTCCACCTGGAGAGATAAAGGTCTATAATGGAATGATGGTCTGCATCTGTCCATGAAGGGAACCAAGCTCCTAGGTGACAGGTTTGAATGCTTCCTTAGCAAGCTTTTAAACTAGCCAAAGGGGGAGGCACTGATAAAAGGCAGGAAATTTCAAGTCTCCCCCTCCACAAAACATGGCAGGTAGTAAGGTAAACACTGAGGTACAGAGCTCAACATGGGTCAGGACAGGGGTAAATGGAAAAATAGACAAGGGCACTAAGAGCAGGGATGGGGGAAAAAAGGATAAAGCCAACATTAAATGGAGGGCAATGAGTACCAATGCCTGTAGTCTGGGAAACAAGCTTCCTGAGCTAATAGCCCTGATGGAAGATGAACAACTGCATATTGTGGCAGTCATGGAAACATGGTACACTGAGAACCATGACTGGGATGTCAACATACCAGGGTACACAATCTACAGAAGGGACAGGGAAGGTAAAAGAGGAGGTGGAGTAGCTCTATACATAAGGGAAGGGATCAAAGCTACAGAACTAAAGAGTAAAGGGGAAGACAAGAGGCACTCTGGGTCACCTTGGAGACAGGGAATGGCATCACAATCCACACAGGGGTTGTATACAGACCCCTGTCTTAAGGGGAGGAAATGGACAACAAAATGATAGAGGACATTCTCAAAATGGCTGAAAAAGGGGAGATACTGTTGATGGGGGACCTGAATATGCCAGTTGTTAACTGGATAACATGTACTGCAGCAACATCCAAGAGCAGAGTCATTCTTGATGCCCTACAGGGGGCAGGCCTTAGACAGCTAGTGTTGGAACCCACTCAGGAGGGAACAATACTAGACCTGGTACTCTCAAATGGAGGGAGGATCACAAATTTAGAAGTCAGTAGACATCTGGGAACAAGTGACCACTGCACAGTGTGCTTTACAATGAGCACAACCATGGAGATAAGCCATACAAAAACAAGGATACTGGACTTTAGAAGGGCTGACTTTGGCAAAATGGGTGAATACCTGAAGAATGCACTAGCAAATGACCAAAAAGGAGGGGTGGAAGAACAATGGAGAAAAATCAAAACTGCTATCATGGAGGCAACAAGCCTCTGTGTGAAACAAATAAAGAAAAACAAAACGGAGTAAAAACCACTATGGTTCTCAAAAGAGGTGGCAGGAAAGGTTAAGGAGAAAAAGGCTGCATTCAAAAAGTATAAGGAATCACAGAAGGAGCATGACAGGGAACTGTATCAATTAAAGCAGAAAGAAGTGGAGAAGGCAGTCAGACTAGCAAAGGCCCAAACTGAGGAAAAAATAGCCAACTCAGTTAAGAAGGGGATAAAACCTTTTATAGGTACATTAGGGAGCATAGAAAGGTTAAGGGAGGGAGGGATAGCGAAGATTAATAAAGGAGAGGGGAGGTCAGCAGAGGGAGACAGTGAAAAGGCAGAGATATTGAATGAATACTTTTGCTCAGTATTCACAGAAGAAGATGAGGAGAAGTTACCTAAACCAGACAATAGAAGCACTCTGGGTAGAGGGTTGACACCAGTCCATCTATAGAAGAAAGAGTCCTGAAAGAACCCTAAAACTCAAGGTGGACAAAGCAATGGGGCCTGACGGGATTCACCCCAGAATCCTAAAAGAACTAAGGGAGGACTTAGTGACACCACTGACCACGCTTTTTAACAAATCATGGCAGGATGGGGTGGTACCTGAGGACAGGAGGAGGGCAGATGTGATTCCTCTTCACAAAAGTGGGAGCAAGGCAGAAGCAGGAAACTACAGACCTGTAAGTTTGACCTCAGTGGTAGGGAAAATGATGGAATCACTTCTGAAAGAAAGAATTGTTGAGTACCTAGAGGCCAGCGGGGCACAGGACCCAAAGCAGCATGGATTTACAGCAGGAAGGTCATGTCAGACAAATCTAATTGATTTCTTTGACTGGTGACCAAAGTAATAGACTAGGGAGGGGCTGTTGATATGGCCTACCTAGACTTTAGCAAGGCATTTGACACAGTCCCGCACAAAAGATTAATAATCAAGTTAGCCAGCCTGGGAGTGGGTCCCAGGGTGGTAGCCTGGGTAGCAAACTGGCTGCACAACAGGACACAGAAGGTAATATTGAATGGAACACATTCTGAAGAAAGGGGGGTTACTAGTGGAGTACCTCAGGGCTCAGTACTGGGTCTAGTCCTCTTTAACATCTTCATAGGTGACATTGCAGAGGGTCTGAAGGGAAAGGTATGCCTCTTTGCAGATGACACAAAGATCTGTAACAGAGTTGATACACAAGAGGGGGTAGAAAAGATGAGAAGGGATTTGGCAAGGTTGGAGGAATGGTCAGACATATGGCAACTTAGATTCAATGCAAAAGTGCAAAGTAATGCACCTGGGAAACAAAAACCCAGGAGAAGAGTACACAACAGCAGGGGAGGTACTAACAACAACAAAAATGGAAAGGGACCTGGGGATAGTCATATCAGATGACCTAAAGGTGGGTAAGCAATGTGAAAAGTCAGTAAGGAGAGCCAGGGGGAATCATGGGATGCATAGGAAGGGGCATCACAAGTAGAAAAAGGGAAGTGGTTATCCCTCTATACAGACAGTTGGTGAGACCCCATCAGGAGTACTGTGTGCAGTTTTGGAGACCTCATCTACGCAAGGACATAGATAGGATGGAAGCAGTCCAGAGGAGGGCAACTAAAATGGTGCAGGGTCTGCAGCAGAAACCACATGAAGAGAGACTGAGAGAGCTTAATATGCATACTCTTGATGAAAGGAGACACGGGGGGGGACATGATAGAAACGTTCAAATACCTCAAGGAATCAACAAAGTCCAGGAGGGAGCATCTTTCAGAAAAGAGATGTAAGAACATAAAGTACACTTAAAGATAGAGGGGACGGCCTTAGGGGTAATGTGAGGGGAAATTTTTTTTCACGGAGAGAGTGGTGGATACATGGAACAGCCTTCCTGAGGAGGTCGTTGGGTCTAAAACAGTGGGGGAATTCAAACATGCATGGGACAGACACAAGGCAATTATAGTGGGGGGGGTTGCAGGAAGTAGGCTGTTGGTTAACTAGAATCTGCAGCTTATCCAGTAGGTAGGGAAATGGGCAGACTGGGTGGGCTAAGTGGTCCTTATCTACTGTCAAAGTCTATGTTTCTATGTTTCTGTGTTTCTACTATAGCTCTGGGTGGTTAGTTAGAGCAGCACAATGTACACCCCATTGTGTCTAATTGGTTACTTACTGCACATGCAGGAGTGGGTGATTTTTCTGAGAAACTGGCCCATTTAGCAGAAAAATGCCTGAGAGAGACATTTTAAATTTGATTGAGAGCCAGCTGTGTAGTAGGATGAATCTTACCAAAATGTTGGTGGAACATTAGAAGATCTATCACATCTAGCAACAGCAATGCCACTCTATAGAGCATACGTTCACCCCATGATTGATTATGGGTCACAACTCTGGGCACCCTATTAAAGTACTCAAATCATGAAAATAGAACAAGTACAGAGATTCATAATGAAAGTAATTAAGGAAATTAGGCATTTAGAATATAAAAACTATCTCGATCATTTAAAATATCATCCTTGCAAACAAGACGCGTAAGAGGGGATTTAATGTATTACAGGATCCAGAACTGATGATCTCTCTTAGCATGGATTTTAAATTGGATGATAAGGAAACCAGGGGACATCCACTTCACATAAAAGGAGAAAGAGTCTGAACAGAAAAAAGGAAGTTTTACTTCTGATAGAAGGCAGTGGGTGTGTGGAACAGCCTTTTCATTGAGGTTATGATACGTGATACCAAAGATGCTTTTAAAAAAAGATTGGATGAATTTTTGGTCTCAAAACCAAATATCAAGTATTACCACTGATATAGTGGGAGGGCAGTTCACATGGGCTGACAGCCTTCATCTGCTCTAAAATTCTAGCAACTTCTTCTATGTGTTTCAGCCAATCACATTCTTTTCTTGCTGCCAATGTATAAAGCTTGTTACTGACTGGTAAGGATAAATTTGTCAGAGGTGAGAAGGTAGTTTAATGCCTCTAATCAGTTCATGACCTCTTCAGTTTCACATAGACTGCCAACTGTGCACAGTATTCTACAATCTGGACTCTTTTCTATTAGAAACTAAGATGAGTACCAAAAACATTGCTTATGTGATGAGAGGCACATTTCAAACATGAAAAGCTGCCATTTTAGATACACACACACATATATATATATATATATATATAATATAAATGTTTTGCTCCTCCATGGCCACCTACTAGTGTCATCAGGCACTCTCCCACCCCCAACCCCATCAGCCTCTTCCCCCCCCCCTTTGCCGGTGGGGATCCTGAAGGAGCAGTGCCGAGAGAGTGTCAGGGGCAATCACATATGGCCATGGAGAGACATAGGGTTTTCTGTGGTTTTCTACCCCCCACCCAGAGCAATGGCAAGTATAGCAGGTGCATGCATGTGGAGGCGTGGGCGCTCCTGGAAAACAAGTGCTCCTTCCAACCTCCCTGATGTTGTGTCAGCCCTCAACTCTGCTCTGACACCCAGCCTCCACCGGGTGTCAGCTGAGAGTGAGGAATTACACCTCCCCGATCTGGGAGATGAGAGCAGCCAGCAGCTGCAATGATCATCTCCCAGCCCTTCCCCTGCAAACCTAGTGGCCTGAGCTCACCCCCAAACTTGGGTCACCAGCGTGGCACAAGGTGTGGCATCCAGCACCTCAACCCTCACACCACCGGGCCAGTTGCATTAGCTACATATTTCTTTAGGGGGAGATCATTGTTCTACAAGATTTTCCCTCCCTTCAACTCAGTGGGATTATTGTCACCCCTTTTTCCTCAAAGCACTTGTTGGGTCTGAGTTTGAAGGTCACTACAGTATCAGATGATGCCGATTTCTCTGGAAGTGTAATTCAAGGATCCACCACTCAGTTTGTGAAATAGTTCTCCACAATGTTTTATCTTGAGTCATTGACCATTAAATGACATTGTCTGTCCTATTATTCTTTTGACTTTGTGCATCCTGCAGATGTGCCTTTTGTCTAATGGTGTTATCCAGTTCAGGTATTTTAAGACTAGCCACCCCTTCTGCACTTGCCCTGTCCCTCACTCCTGCTGCTCCCCCCTACCACCTAAGATCCAGTGACTCTCAGGTTGTCCTGGTTCCTAAAACCCGCGCTCGTATGGGTGACCAGGCCTTCCCTGCCTTCGCACAGAAGATGTGGAACTCCCTGCCAGCCTGCACTCGCACCTCCCCATCACATTCCCAAATCAGAACCTCCCTATGGGGCTTCCTGAAATCAGCTGCCACGTGTCTCTATGCCTAAATTGCTTCTCCTGGTACCTACCTCTGGGTGGCCTGTCTGTGGCCAAAACCAGCACTTTGCCCTGCTGGACTCGCCTGTGTCTCCTGTCGTACCCTGACGGGTGCTCTATTACCCTGGAGTGACTGGTTCTGGATGGTAATCTACCTGATTCTCCTCTTAGCCCCCTGTTCTGACTTATTCTGCTGCTGTGTACCTTGGTATTCTTCAATATCATTGGGAGTCTACCGTCGCCTATTTTTTCCTGGACACAGCTGGATGCCAACTTACGTAGTTATCCATGCTACCTCACAGTTGATTTCCACTCATTGTGCTAGGTCAAATGTGATCTATGTATCTCAACTATTGTACCTTACTCGGATGATTCTAAAGTGCTTTAATCTATGTACCCTATTCGTATGATTTATCATGTTGCCTGAACCTAATGTAAGTTAACCCTGCTTATATCTGTATGCCTGATGTTCATGTATTGTTCCATTGTAACCCTCCCGGGTCGCTCCTGAAAATAGGCACTTGGTTGTCTAGTGCACTCACCCGGTAAACAAAAGCAAATAAATAAAAAATAATAAATGACCTCTTGGATTCTTTATTTTTGCTTTATAAAACAGCCCCAATTTGATGAACCACTCATCCAAGCTTGTGTTTTCTAAACCTTCATCCACCTTGGTTTTTCACCTCCACAACAAGGATGGTTGGGGATCCAGGAGGCCAATCATATGAGGATAGGTTGATTACTGTGGGTCTATTTCAGCTGGAATATCAAAGATTAAGGGGTGATATGTGTCTCCTATTCAGGGCCATGACAAGTTTAGATTTGTGGGAATGTTTAGGTCTTGAGTTGTATAACTGGACTTATGGTACTTGATCCTATTAGACATCGAATAATAGGCTACAGATAATAGCATTTGGTGAGCTGAAAGGACGCATGTCTGCTTCTCTCTGTGTTATCTTATGAAGCCTATGAATCCTATGAACTTCTCAGCTGTGTCCATATCTTTCCTCAGCTACGGGGAATGGAACTACACATTGCATTCAAGGTTGGATCTAACCAAACATCTGCATAGGGTAATTTTCAATATCTCTAAGCCTGTTTACAAAATTTCTGTTGATGTATGCCACAATTTTGTCTGCCTTGTTAGCTGCTGCCCCACACTATTACTACAACTTAAATTGGGCTTCAACTCCAATTTTATAAAAGAATCGAACATCTTGAACTTTGGGTGTTTGATACTTTTGGACTGTCAGGAACATTTAGGGGAAATAGGTGGACTTTTGATCTGACTGGTTCACCCTGGTCCAAGTGGTACAGGCCAGGTGAACTGGTCAAACAGCAAACCACAGTTCACACCTGAAACAATTAACTAGGGCACAGAGTGAGTCACAACTTTGTTTTGAAGCTAGATTCAGCTGGGTGATGTGAGACAGCATGAAATTTCACCCTTGCGCTCATCGTCAGGCTATTAGATAGCTCAGGCAGGGCTGTGAGTCACCTCTAGTTAAATTAGCTAGAAAATTCTTCAAAAAGCAAAAGAAAATCTTCAGAAGTTAGATATATGCTATTCGTATAACAGTAGGGCTGCTGAAGAGGGATATTTAAGAGGAAAAAAGATGAACAAAAATAGAAAAGTCAGGCAGAGCAGTGTTCAAAGCAGCAGGCCTGTGGAATCAGGGCTTGCCTGAGAGAATTTAGAGGAGAAAGGCTGGACTCTGGATAAGTGTGCTTGGGGCTGGGCAGTGGGCAGATGGGTATAAGGTGGCAGTCTACAAGTGCCCACTTGTTGTCTAATCTCATTGGTGCAGCACACATTTCTTTTCTTTCTTTTTTTTTCCAGAAATAGCATTTTAGGAGAGTACACAAACAGATGACTGAAGCCCATGCCAGAAACCTGAGATGTGATTTTTTTTATTGGAGTACTTTTATTTTTACTAGGCAGCAAGTGTGTGCCAGCTGACAGTAGGGCAGTGCCTGGCCACTGGTAGTTGGCACCTTGATGTCATCCCATAAAAATGTCATCATTCACATTTTTTTCCTGGCAGTTACCACCCAGATTGCAACCTTGCCTGGAGAAGTTCCTTCTTCCACCTCCTGAGTCCTGAAGCAGCCTTTTGCAGTGTGATGTGGGCAGTGGGCAACAAGTGGGTACCAGTTGGCAGCATACCGGTGCCCAGCCCCCTGAAGTTGATACCTTGGTGGCATCCCACAAAAAAATGGATTCATTTTTTATGTTGGCTTGCGTGTGCGCAAGAAAGATCTTACGGTAGTAGCACATTTCAGAGGTGTGTCAGTGGTGTGGTCAATACAGGGGATGCTTTAGTGGGTGCGTCCCTCAGCCGCCAACCAGTGAGCATGCTGCCAATGACAGCAGTTTCAGAGAGAGCCATGGAGTTGAAACGAATCTGCCGCTGCAATCAGGTGCAGTTTTGTCATTGCAGTGGCAGATGACAAGACTCCAGCCATGTGCATTACAGTGCACAGTAATGCACATGGCCAGAGTTATGAGCAGTTGCTCTGTGTGCCATTCCTGGTGAAACATTTCAATAAATAAAACAGCCACCAGCATGGCTTTCCACAGTGGTGGCTCCTGCCAGTGGCCACACACTCCCACAAAGTCGACATCAGGGGTGCCCAATCCTCAGCATCAGGCATGTATTTCCCACAGCCATTATGGGTATACTGGGGAGCCCACCCAGTGAGCCCTAACATTTTTTTTATTTTCCCAACTCCGGGATGCCCACTCCTGGTGTCAGATGCCCCCACCCCAAAGCTCAATTGTTTTGCAAAGTTCACATCGGGGGGCCCAAATCCCTGTGTAGGCATGTATTCCCCTCCACAGCCACATTGTGGCACACTGGGAGCCCACCCCAATGTGCCCAGACTTTTTTTTTATTTTCCTGACTCCAGGATGCCCACTCCCGGTGTCAGATGCCCCCAACCCCCAAGCTCAATTCTTTTGCTGATGGGGGTGCCAAATCCCCATCAGCATCATGTTTTCCTTCCCCCAAGCTTGCCAAAGGGGGTGGCCAATCCCCGTCGGCATCATGTCCCCCCAAAAAAAACTCATGTGGCACACTGGGAGCCCATCCCAGTGTACCCCAAAGTTTTTAAAAAAATTTTTTTAACCTGTAAATGAAGAAAACAGTTCCCTGGAGTCTTTTCTTTTTGTTTAAAACTGTAAAATAGAAAACCATCCAGCTTCATCTCCCCAGTCCCCCTACACCAATCCTCCCTCTGCACACCCATCTCCCTGCATCCCCCCTCACCCATACTTACCCTCCAGAGGTTGGGAGCAGTGGTCGTCTGTGGACCAGGAGACATCTGCATGCTTCAAAGCCAAACTACAAACTGAGGAACCGGGTAAGCGCTGTATAATAGGACTCAATGGGGGTTTCAACTTAGGTTGATATCTCAGCCATTTTTAGGAATTGTGGACCCAAATTTTCAACATGGAGTTCTTGGGACCCCACCTCATGAACATGTCACTGTTGTTTCATTTCTCGGTCCTGAAAGGTGATTTCAAAGTCACTGCATGGAATGACATTTTGTGACTGATTAACAAAATGATAGTACCACTGTTCATGAGGTGGTGGCCCAAAAAGCCTATGTTGAAAATTTGGTGAAAAAATTCCAAAAAATAACTGCGTTACGGGCGTGCATTGTGCATTTTCTACACGTGCAGGTAACTTCATGAATATTTTAATATTTTCACTCCAGATTTTCAACATTGCCATTTTTTAACACCTCCTTATGAACAGTATAGCTGTCAGTTTTCACATCCTGCCCAAAATGTGTTTTCACACCTGTGGCGCAGAATGGAGTGGTCACTGTGCGAAATCAACTTTTGGGATGGATTAACAAAATCACAGTGCCACTCTTCATGAGTGGAGGTCCAAAAAAGCCTATGTTAAAAATCTGGTGAAGAAATTCAACAAAATGACCACATTACGGGTGTGCGTTATGCAGTTTCTACGCATGCTCGTAACTTTGTGAATTTTTCAGATTTTCACTTCAGATTTTCAACATTGCCATTTTTTCACAACTCCTCATGAACAGTACAGCTGTCATTTTTCATATTGTGCCCAAAATGTGTTTCCACACCTGTGGTGCTGAATGGCTTAGTTGCTGTACGAAATCATCTTTCAGGATTGAGTAATGAACTGATAGTGCCACTGTTCATGAGGTGGGGTCCCAAAAAGCCCATTTTGAAAATGTGGAGTGAAAATACCAAAAATGCCCGGGGCATTAAGGTTTCCAACTGCAACTCCCACCCTGCAGAAACTGACAGGCATCAGGGGTGTGACTTGGGTTCGTTGGCTGTAATGCTCACAGTATTCTACCCCCACCCTACAGCCACTGACAGGCATCAAGGTGTACCTTGGGGACTTGGGCCCTAATGTTTACCCCATTCCCCTATACTGCACCCATGTCAGCTTATTTCCTAATGGAATGAGGTGAGCGTAAGGGCCTAAGACCCCAAGGCACACCGCGACACCTGTTGCTGTCTGCAGGGTGGGGTGAGGTGGAATGGCTTAAGCATCATGGCCGATGACCCAAAGGCACATCCTCAACACCTTTCAGTCTCTGCGGGGGTGGGGGTGGGGGTTGGCATTAGTTTAATACTTCACCACCATTCCTATTATGCATCTGTCTAACTCCTGCACTGCCAATGCCAATGCCAGCAAGCCAACATTTGGCATTGACAAATGCTTGTTCTTTTTGTGGCAGTTTTCAAATTTGTTCCCCCAAGTTGCTGTGATTCCTTCTTCTGAGTCCTGAAGTAGCATGAGTGTGTGTATGTTGTCATCAGCTGTGCCACTGCAGTTTGATCTGGGCAATGAGATGCAGCTGTATGCCAGCTGGCAGTGAGCTGGTGCCCAGCCCCTGGTAGTTGGCACATTGGTGGTATCCCATAAAAAAGTAAAAGAATAAATTATTTTTTTTCTTTTTGTGGCAGTTTTCAAATTCAGACTCTCCACATTCCCCCAAGTTGCTGCGATTTCATCCTTCTGCTGAGTTTTGAAGCAGCCTGCAAGTGTGTCCATAAAAAAAGTAAAAAAACAAAAACAAAAAAACTCCACACTGACTCAAGTTGCTGAAGTTCCTTCTCCTCCTTCAGAGTCCTGAAGCAGTGTGTGTGTGTGTTTGTCTGTGTGTGTGTGTGTATGTCTGTCTGTGTGTATGTCTGTCTGTGTGTCATTGTGTGTGTGTATTGTTCTGAGCTGTGCTATTGCAGTATGATCTGGGCAGTGGGCATCAGTTGTGTGCTAGCTGGCAGTGTGCCATAGCCTGGCGCTGATAGTTGGCACGTTGGTGGCATCCCATAAAAAAGTGAAAAAAAGAATATCCACATTCCCTCAAGGTGCTGACGTTCTTTCTTCCTTCTGAGTCCTGAAGCAGCATATGAGTGTGTCTCTTCCTTAATTGTTCTTTTGCAGTGTGATCTGGACAGTGGGCAGCAAGTGTGTGCCAGCTAGCAGTGTGCCAGTGCCTGGCCCCTGGTAGTTGCCACCTTGGTGGCATCCCATAAACACCTTTAAAAAAAGAAATACATTTTTTTTGTTTTGTGGCAGTTTTCAAATTCAGACCCTTCACATCCCTCCAAGTTGCTGCATTTCCTTCCTCCTCCTCCTCCTCCTGAGTCCAGAAGCAGCCTTTGTGTGTGTGTGTGTGTGTGTGTGATTCTGACTTGAACTGTGCTTTTGCTATGTGATCTGAGCAGTGGGCAACAAGTGTGGGCCAGCTGGTTGTGAGTCGATGCCTGGCTTCTGGTAGTCATTGGTGGCATCCCATAAAATAAAAACAAAAAATAAAGAAAAAATAATAAATAAAAAAAAAATCAAAGCAAATAAAGTCTTATTCATCACCCAAGTATCTGAGTCCTATAGCAAGCATTATGAAACAGAGAAGCAAAGAGGCCAAGGAGATGGTGGCATGGAATCATCCAGTCACATCAAAGAAAACCAAAGCAGAGTGGGCTTGGTCATAGAACCTCTGCCTCAGTGGGAATTACAAGTGTAGAGGAAGATAACAGTAGTGGTTGAATTGTAGGAACCACTTGCAGTGGCACTGCAAGTTTTGCAGCATGTGAAATTATTGTAAAGAATAAAAAAAACAATAAAGAGTGCATCAGGTAGTAACACAGGCAGAGGAGGAGGAGGAGCAAAGTGATTTAGTGGAGCTTGGGGACTGTGATTATATACCCAATAAAAGTGATGGCAACAGCAGCAGCAGCAGTAGTTCTGGGGGAGGAGGAGGTGGAACAGGTGGGAGTTCGACTTGGAGCAGGTGCACATAAGAGAGAAAAAAGACCAAAAGTGGTGGTACAAAATGAATGGCCACAATACAAAGGGAAACATTACAACAATAAGCATCTGAAATGACAGCAGATCAAGAAGACACAGGCAAAACTGGTGGCCCAGGATACATGGTAGAGGAACAAGAACTATTACTTGACCCTGAAGAACTGGTGGAGGGTAATGATATGGAAGCAGGCCACAGTAACCCACCCATTAGGCAACAGTAGAGAGTGCCACGAGGAAAGACCAAAGTGAAGATGTCAGTGATGTGAGATTTATTTCTAGTGGACAAAGAATCATGGAAACATGTTGCATGTCTTTTGTAGAGGCAAGCTGAGTTGGGATAAGGAGTGAACATGGCTGAGAATACAGTATTCACCATGAAAAGCCATTTTCTGAAGTCCAATAGTTCTCAGTATGAGAAGACATGCCACCATATGGTGTCAGCAGCAGCACCTTCAGGCAGAGAAGCTACTGATGATGATGATAGGAGGAGGGGAACAGTAGGAAACTAGGTGGAGAGCAAAAGGAAGAAAGTCTTTCAAGTGGTAGGTGATGCACAACTCCAACATCTTCCATTCATCAGTTTTTTACCCCACTGACTGCTACACCTCCAAGGAGTCACAAATCCCCAGCCACTTCCACCTTCAGGGTTTGCAAAAATAGGAGTCAGCTGTCATGTCCAGGAAAAAAAAGCTCTCATTTCTCACTGTTTGAGTCCCTGGAAGTAGACAAGAAATATAAAGCCAACAGACCAAAGGCAAACAAGTTAATTAGAGCAATTGTGGAATGCTAGCCATTGTCTTGCTGCTATTCTCCTTTGTTAGTAATGCAAGTTTTCTATCATTAATGCTAGTTAAGTGCCAAGGTATCAAGTGCCCAGCCATACCTAATTTTCCACAGTGGCTCTTCCTGATTTGTATCAGTGTCTAAAAGAGGTTGCATTCCCTGAAAGCATCATTTGTTCCAATGGTTCACATCACCACTGACATGTGGACCAGTGGTCAGAGTATGGATTGCTTACATGGCAGTACCTGCCCATTGGGTCAGTTTCTCATATTCTTTTTTTTCCTCTTTCTCTTCCTCCTCCTCCTCCAGGTGAAGTGCCAGGAGTAGCAGTAGCTGCAAGTCTTTTTTTTCTTTTTGCAATTAAAATTTTTTTATTTGAGGATTGTACAGGTATACACAGATAGTAAATAAATTACAGTGAGTTCATATGTTCTACACTGTCATTGGATTATACCAAAATTAACATATTAATATGGCAGTGTATGCATATAAAAATGCTTAATTCTAAATATTTCACAGCTAAATTCATTGTGCATTTTCATAAACATTGTATGTGCACATTTTTATTTTATGAAAAGAAGGTAACTCTCTTCCATTCCAAAACCTTATATGCATAGGTATGCATAGGGACCACTGCTTAGATCGACTGAAAACATTTTCAAAATATAGGGCGTCACAAAATAGTTTTCTCTGTTCATTTGTAGGAAATGCTTTCTGCTCATTTAATTCCTTCCAGTATTTTAATTAACATTACTGCTATTGCTAGTAATGCAATTTCTTTCTTTGTGCAACAAAATCTACCCACGGGTTCTACAGTTAAAAATAATGCAAATTTGTAATAGGAGGTGTCTTCTTTCCTAATATTAGCCTCAGGATATTAAATATGCTTCTCCACCAGTTGCACACTAGCAGATGTTGCCAAAAACAATAAATATGTTGCATCAATATTTTTACAATGCCAACATTTGGCTAAATCTTTTTTATAATAAAATGTTTTATTAAAGTTTTGAGTTCAAGACACTGAAAATACATTAAGATTGCATTTAAAAGTACTTGTCCACAGCACCTTTATCATACATTGATACATTACAATGAGATATATGATTCCATAAAGTCATTATGGCCAGGTTATGGCCTGCCTTCCTGGTGGAGTTAAGAATGAGAAGATATTGCTTCAGGGGGCAAGTAGTCCCTTTCCTGTCCCCTTGTGAGGTGGGGCCTATGGCAGTGGCTTCTTCGATGATTCCTCAAGGATGTTTCTGCAGTATATGTGGTTGTGTTAGGTGGAAGCTGTGCCACCCTGTGTGTCTGTTGGCATCTATTTTAGATCATAACCCAAATCAGGTGTGTGGGGGACATCAGTGTGAAATAGTGCGTGGATTAGGAAAGGGAAAGAGAAGTTTTGAAAGAGTGGGAGAGAGAGAGAGAGAGAGAGGTAGGATTGGAAGTAGAGGTGGGATCAGGTACTACAGAGGATGGGTACTCATCTCCTAGAGAAATCATATTTATTGTTAGTGTTGGTGAGGTTTTGTGGGGGTGGGTGTCCCAGTAGTTCTCTGATAGACCTATTTTAACTAATCTCAATGGAGTGCAGTCTGATGCATTTAATATCTTATAATGTGTTGATTCATTCCTGGAACTTTTGTATATATTGACAGAGGAGAGCATACTTTCATATTGCCCATTCTCCACTTGTAACATGAGGTCCAGTTCCCACCTCTTTTTTAAATTTATCATAGCACTTTTGATTTGTTAAAGTTATGCTTTTTATTATTCAGGTGAATAGCCCCTTTTTTTCCCTGTTCAAATAGTCTTATTAGGGCATATTTAAACACATCAGTAAATGTTGGAGGGGGTCTTTCCCATTGGTTATATTTTTTAAATCTTTAAGGAGTATGTACTTTAAAATATTCATTTTCTTGAAATGTTGTTATTTTTTGCAAGCTGACCATTGTTTGAATGTTTTGGATCCGATCAAGTGGTTCCATCGAGTGACCCCCTTCTTTGACTAGTTTTGAAAGCAAAATGGTTTATTGTCTATTGTAAACACAGGGTTATTCCATATGTTATTAAAAATGCTTGACCGTGTTTTAATCTTTAAGTTTTCCTTTTTTTGATACTATATTTTTGACAAAATCCTGAATTATACAATTTTGAATACTTTTGTATTTAGTACGACAAAACCAGATCAGTTGAATAGCCATTTTTTTTTTGCCAGTTGTTTATAATAAAGCTTCTATTAAGATTGTGTCTATTTTGGGATCATAATCCCATTTTATTACTTTTTTAACAAGAAATGATGTATGATAGTCTTTAATGTCTGAACAAGCTAGTCCACCATATTCTTTAGAAGACACAATTTTGCCAATGCTATTCTTGGTTTTCCATTATCCCATATACTGTAAACCCTTTAATGATTTTATTTATTGCCTCGAACCAACTTGTTGGTACCTCGGTTATGATAGAGTGTAATGTATATGAAATCAGTGAAATTATATTCATTTTAATCAGATGGACTTTACACCATAATGACAGTTTCATTTTGCTCCAATTTGATGATTTGTACTGTATCTTTTTGATTAGAATATTGTTATTCTGTTGAAATAGATCTTTAATTGGAAATGCTATTTTAATTCCTAAATATTCTAACTGTTGGATTTTAGATTGGACTGGAAAATATGAATGGCCTGAGGTGCTGAAGTTCTTGCAGCTATTAGTTCAAGTTTGCCTTTCTTTAAACAACTGTAAACAGATATGTTTGAATATGCCTTGATTTTATTAATTACTTCTTTTGAACTGTTAACAAAGTTTGTTAATATTAGTTGCTTTCCTACAGTAATCCGTTTTATTTTAGCATTTGCTCAAATTATGGTTAAAAAAACCTCCGTGCCCAATATATAAGGTTAAGCATTATTTCCCTCCTGATATTCGTAAGTTCATCACCCAGGGGTCTTTAATACATCATTTTGATTATTGTGCTAGTTTATACTTTAATCTTGGGTTGAGGGAACTTAATCTACTATCTATTGTTTATAATAGTGTTTGTCGATTTACTGTATCCTGGACTTCCACACAGAACTCATCATTGTTTGTTATATTCACAACTGGAATGGTTATCTCCCAAATCCAGACTTGCTTATTATTTTGGGTGTCAAATTCATAAATCCATGTTTTCAACTTCAAAATTTCCTTTAACTAATCTGGTATCTATATATCATTCACCTGTGTTTTTACATTCTTCTCAAGGTTCAGTCCTACAGTTACTCATAGAACAAAGGCTGGTTCACAATCATTTTCAGTATCTGCACCTATGTACTGGAATAATTTACCTGGTAATCTTTGAGTGATAACTTCACTTCAATATTGTAAAGTCAGGCTAAAGCAATATTTGATGTTAATGGATAAATGTTATTGTTTTTTGTACAATGTCTATTGAAAATTGTGATGCTTTGCTATTTGTATTGGTATTGTTTTTGTCTTTTTTGTTGGACTGGGCCTGAAAATGGACCTGTTCCTGTTCCCTATGCTAATATACTAACATACTAGATGCCAACAGAGTATGTCTACTGGGCTATCAAGTCTGCTCATGCTTCAGCTCCCTGACTGGGTACTGTAGCCCTCTATCTGTCTCCTTCTACTGTTATTCCATCCTCCAGTCCTGTCCCTCTGGGCAAACCAGCCTCTGCTTCACCCCTTGTCTATACCTGTCCCACCCTCTCTTGAATCCCTCCACCATAGCTGCCTGTACCAGCTACCCGGGCAGCGCATTCCACAGTTCCACCACTCTCTCAGTGAAGTACCTCCTCCTCCTTTCCCCCCTAATCCTACCACCCTCAATCTTTAAACTGTGTTTTCTGGTGATTCCACCCTCCTTCAGTCAAAAGATCCTATCCTGGCTTACCTTATTTACTCCCCTGAGGTACTTAAAGACCTCAATCATGTCCCCTCAGTCCCTCCTCTCCTCCAGCAAGAACAGGTTGAGCTCCCCTAGTCGTTCCTCATATGTCATATCCCCCAGGCCCCGGATCATTCTGGTTGCTCTCTTCTGAACCCTCTCCAGGAGTTGTAAGTTAACCTATCCCGGTTAAGAAAATTAAATATATATATATATATATATATATATATATATATATATATATATATATATAAAATAAAGATGGCAATGATGGGCAGTCTTGCTTTACCCTCTGCTAAGTGAAAACATTTGTGTGAGTTTTTCATTTATTTTTGATCTAGCTGAAGGTGAAACATACACAGCAACACTCTTGAGTAAAAGACTTTGGAAAACCTAAATAATTTAGTACACTATAATGTAACTCCGTTCTATAGTAATAAATGTCTTTTTTGCATTGAGTGAGAGTGCAGTAACCTCCATCTCCATTCAGGTAGTACAGAGAGTAGACATTGTACTTCATGAATTCCATCATGTGTTGTTCTGCCTGGTAAGAACCCATCCTGATCATTGTGTTTTATTCTTTTAATGTATTGTAATATATGGATTTAAAAAATATTACCCCCAAAAAGCATACTGAAAAAAACTGCAATAATACTATACGTCTGGTCCTCGTAATACTATACTTCCAGTCCAATAAGACTATACTTCTGGTCCTCGTAATACTATTGTTGGGATCACCAACTCGCCTAGTGTCCAGAGCATGTTTTTTTTCTGCTTCTTTTCTTTTTATTCCCGAGAGAAAGAAATGGGACTGCATGTGGGAGGGGAGATGTGAATGAGGAGTGAGAACAAGCAGCACAGAATTGTTCCACAAGGAATCCAGAGGTAAGATCTCGCCAGCATCTCGCATCCATGTATTACAAAAAATAACAGGTTTCACTGAATCACTCAGCTGTAATTCCATTTCGAAGTTCTGGGGACATAGGAACCTCTTGAGCTTCGCTCTCAAGGTTACCTATGTCCCCAGAACCTCTCAATGGAATTACAGCCTTGTAATTCACTGGAACCTATCTATTATTCTATTTGTATTCGGCTATTGTTTAACAATTTTGTAAATATTTTATAGTCCAAGTTCAGTATAGAAATTGGTCTATAATTTTCAGCCCTCCGTTCATCTTTGTTTGATTTAAATATTAATGTAATAATTGCTTCTTGAAATAGATTTATTTGGAATTTGTCCAGTTTGTTGTATTTCCAAAAATGATTTATGAAAGTACAGTAACTGTTTTTTTAGTTCAATAACAAAATCTGCTGTAAAACCATTTGGTCCAGGTAATTTCTATTTTTTCATGGATGTCATCACACTCTCTATCTCTCCCTTACTTATTGCTTTATCTAGTATTTCACAGTATTCCTCCATTATGTTCTTGGGTAATGAATGTTCACAATAATCCATTGCTTCTTTCATAGAAGTTTTTGAATCCCCTTTATAGAAGTATAGCAGTCTAGAAAAACCTCTTCTATTTCTTATTTTTTATTCTAAAAGTCCCTTAGGTGTTCCAAATGGCCATTATTTCTGCTTTTTGTTGTTCTTGTTTCAAACATTTGGCTAGATATGTGCCAGCTACCTCACTATATAGATGCTAGTTTTTTCTTATTTTGAACCATTGTGAGTGTACTTTTATAGTGATCATTCTTTGTAATGTGTCTTTGTAATTTTGTATTCACCTCTAAAACATTCATGACCTTCTCTTATTTTATTTTCTGAAAACGTAATTTTTTTTTGATTTCTTAAATTTTGTTCTCTATTTTATTTCTCCAACTGGCCTCGGCTATAATTTTGCCTCTTAATGTGGCCTTGAAGGCTTCTGTTTGCTAAATAATGTGCTTACATCTTTTGAATTATCTTGCCAATAAGTTTGCATTCATTTTATTATTTCTGCACAAAATTGTTCATCTTGATGTAAAGTATTGTTCAGTTTCCATAGTGGATAAATGTGGTTGTGTTTGCCTAATTGGAATGATAAAGAAACTGGACAGTGATCAGATATGTAGGTAGGCTATATGCTTGTTTTAAGTAAGTCTGTCACTTTTATCAAATTTCTTGACATTAACAAGTAGTCTATTCTTGAACATGTTTTATGAACCCCAGACTGAAATGTATAGTATATTCTTTAATGAAAGGGTTAATTTCTCTCCATGTATCTACCAAAGAGTTACTCTCCAGAAATTCATTAGTTATTCTGGATCTATATTTGTCCCATCCAGAGGGAGATTTTGATTTGTGAAAATGGGGGTTCATTAGACTGTTCAAATCACCACCTAATAGTATCTCTTTCATTTCCCAGTTACTTAATTTTTCAGTTACCTCTGCAAGAAAATAGTTGTAATTCTTAAAGGCTGCATAGAGAGATTCTATAATTAAGTTCCTTCCGTGTAATGGCATTTATAATAATATCCATCCTTCACTATTTTTTTTTTATTTCTAAGACTTTCCATGACACTTTTTGTTTCTCAAAATACACCACTCCCCTGCTATTATTATTCCCTTCTAAAAAAGAAAATATAGTGCCTACCCAGTTACATTTCAATTTCACTATTTCCTTTTCCAGTAAGTATGTTTCCTGTAACAATGCAATATCTACATTTTGTTTAGTCAAATAATGTAGAATTTTATATCTTTTTACAGGTGACGTTATTCCATTAACATTATTAACTTCAAATGATGTGTCATATTTGTTTTTTTTTTCATGCTTGTGATTTTGGGCTATTTTTTACATTTTTCATATTACTCCCCACACCATCTACAGTTACATTTCAGTAAAACATTTTCTGCATTTTACTTGTGCTCCTGCCACAATATCTTCCTCTTTTTCCATGTCTGCCCTCTCTCCCTGATGATGGCAATGACCTTTGTCAGGCATCTACTCTTCTGCACTTGGGACTACAGACAGTATACAGCAATCTTTACCTCCTTCACCCTTTTTTGTACTGGCTTACTCTGATAAACATCAGTCAGCAGAAAGTGGAAAAATAACATTTAGCATATAAGACATTGTATTAAGGGGTTTGTGTAATCTTATATATCATCCATTTTGTAACATCTGCAGCAATCTTAACTTCAAATCCTGATATGCATCATATTTTGAATTGCAAAGCAGAGTTTGCTTATTCAACCATACTTTAAATATTGATGGGTATAGGACAGTAGATTTTATTTGTTTTTGTCCAAAGTTGTTGTTGTAGAGGAATATATTGTTTTCTTTCTGTCCACAGATTGAATGAAAAGTTCTGTTAAATTGTAATTCTCTGTTCCTTAAATTCAAAGCCTTTTTTTTAGTAATTTGAGCTTGGATTATTCTAAATTTGCCTTCACTGCAAAGAAACTTTATGGTTGTGGACCTTGAAATATTAGAGTTGGGTTCATTTCTAGATCCAGTTCTGTGGGCTCTACCTATTTCTTTCAAGGAAGCATCTTGGCCCAAAATATTTTGGAATAAATCTGCTGGAATATTATTGAACATGCGTGATTTTTCCCACTCTTCAAAATTCCATAAATTCTGATATTTCTTGTCTTGCTGTGTTTTCTTGTTCATTTTGCTTTGACTTTAACACTATTTGCTCTTTCTGCAATGCTTAACTTTTTGTAATAGTGGGTTAATGGTATCCTATATAGTTAATTGCCTATTTTCGAGTTCACCTAGACTTTTTACACTTTTCTTCCATCTTTTCTTATAGTTATTAATAGTTTCCTATAAGTCAGACATTTTTTGGGGCAGCTGAATTAGCTGTTTTAAATCTTCAGGGATCTTGTTTGTATTCTCTGTCAGTTTTCTTGTCAAGATGGTGGGTCTGTGGAAGTTTTCTCTTCATCTCCAATTTGTTTCTGACTTGCTGCACCTTCAGATTTCCTTAGTTAAATTGCAGCATCAGATTTTCTGCAGGCATGGAATGCATGCTACTCCCACATCTCAGTCACCCCAGATCCAATAAATCTGAATTTCTAGTCTAATACTGCTCAGTGCTATAGGCAGATGGCATACTAAATTATATTATACTTCTGTTCATGCTATATGACCACTATGATGTTGTCTGTTGTAAACTGTTTTTTCATTGCTTGCCATGACGAGATTGCACTATTTATCTCTATTCTATGTATAAGCTTGCTAAGACTACTGCTGTATCTCTCTTACTCAAACTTGCACTTATATGTGCCATCTAGATGCCCTGGGTCATGCCTGAAAACAGTCCCTAGGACCAGTGTACTCACCCAGTTATCAAATACATAAATAAATGGTGGCAACTAGAGATGTGTGCAGCAACTAGTACTATGGCATTCCTCCTCGACCTCCATGAAGTAGCAGCTGCCAGTAGTAACATGTTTGCATGATTGAATTAACTATGCTGCTGAAGTAAATTACAAGAAACATTTATCTGTACTCTTGGTAGACTTGCCAACTAAATTCAGCTCCTCCACTTGTATGTTAGCAGTTGGCGGTGATGGAAGATTAGCAAAAGAAGGCTTATTAGAAAGTGGTTAAATGCTGGTTACTGTAGTCAGCATGCATTAATACTAATAATAATTGGACAGAAACATTGGTATAACCAAATAAAAGAAGCATTATCAGAGCACCCAGCATGATGGCATCCCAAAGCTCTAACCAGAAGACACTGTCAGGTTACAGAGAAGGTATATTTGTGCTAGCCTCAATGCTCAGTATACAGTTCAAGCAGTATGGCAAGAGAAAAATTTTGGGGAGACATGATTGAAATGTTCAAATACCTCAAAGGTATTAAGAAAGGTACAGGAGAGAGGCATTTTCAATAGAAAGAGATGCTCAAGGTCAAGAGGGCATGATATGAAACTGGAAGGGTAGAGACTTAGGGGAATACAGGAAATACTTCTTCACAGAAAGGGTGGTGGACAGCTGGAATAACATCCCAGCAGAGGTGGTGGGAGCTAAAATGGTAGCAGGATTCAAACATGCATCAGATAGACACAAGGGAACCTTAGAAACAGGGCTTGGGGGGGTAAGGCCAGAGATTGAGTAGGGTCTGTGGTAGCACAGCAGGTAGGGATTTTAGGGCAGACTAGGTTGATGAAGAGGTCCTTTTCTGCTGACAGCTTCTATGTTTCTGTGTTGAGCAAAGAAAGCACGTACAAGTGACCTACTGTGAGCACTTGAATGGTCATACCTACCTTTCAGTGAAACAGTGTCCAGTGCTGAAAATTCAATCCAGGGGCCCCATAAATGTAAAATGCTATGACCAAACTAGTGCCATTACTAAAATGTTACATCCATTTGCAAACTTTTGCCTGCCAAACTGACTGTATTGCCTGCATGGTTTGGTTTCCTGACCAGACTTTTAAAAGAGAAAAAGGTTGTGGTTTTGTACTAACAACATAGACCTAATTCATTCAGAACTTGAGGTCACTATAAAATATTTGGTCACAGAGGAGCTAACAATAAATAACAGTTTGGTTTTGTGAAACGATTAATGCTTAAAGCCTCATACAAACAAGTGACTAAATTTACAAGGGGGCACACAAATGTTGAGTGGTGAATAAAATGCAAGATGTTTAGAACTTGTTTCAGCTCAGTCTTAAAGGAGATAGGAAGTGATTTGTACACAGTTAACTGTCCTTCCATCTTCCTTTCCATGCCAGTTATGTATTCTGATATGTTTTGATGATTTTTTGCTAAATAAATAATCTAGCGTTGGGGTACCCTCAGATCTACATAGAGTTCCACTGTCCTCACCAGCTACTGCTCTTGATTTTCATATCCTAAGACAGTCTATGGCATCAGTAACTCCCATTTCATGCTATTCATCTGAATGGCCTGGGAAGGAGTCTGTGATGTCACAGAATGCTCAGGCAGTAGGAAAAGAGAGAGCAGCAACTACTGTGGAGAGATGGATTCAGGGTACTTACAAAGGCAACAAAATTAGATTATTAGTTTAACAAAAAAGGTCCAAAAACATATCAGAATACTGTGTAGCCAATAAAAGTACAACTGGAGGGTTCACAGAGGTGTAAAAACTGTTTCCTATTACCTTTAAAGAGAGAGAGCATACAGATTGTTAAATGCTAGACTGGGTTTCTCTTAAAGCTGCTGTCAATATTAAGTGGAGCCAAACTGTTTCTTTTCGTGACAAGTGGAAAATAGATGCAGTTAGAATTCAATATCTTTTTCAAAATAAACAAGGAATATATGCATTAGAATCTGTTAGAAGAGTGATCAGTAACATGAAAAAAAGACTATTTAGATAAATACTGTTACCTAATGCAGAAAGGGATAAAGAACAACAAAAAGGGGGGCGCTAGTGAGCATGCTTGCTGCGCAGATGCACTTGTTAACAGCTCTACACTCCCAAGGTACAAAAATGATCTAAAATTTTCTTCAAGCTCTTTGGATTTACTTTAGCACAACATATTTCAATCTAGCACTTGATTCTGCACAGCCTGATACTGCACAGCCTGATTCAGCCTCAACCACTTTTGTAATGGGGTGACCTAAGGGAACAGGTGGTGGTCTGAAGCCTCCACAGCAGCAGCCTAGGCAGCAGAATGAAGCTTCCCCCAATCCACCCTCTGGCTCCAGAGGTGAACCACCATGGAAGTCTTTGATGGCTTCCATGGAGGCCATAGATGGCATAGTCAAAGCCAATCTCCAGCAGTTAGGAGAACAGGATGCTAAAATTTCTGTTGCGATGAAATCAGCAGCTTCAGTGGAGGCTTTGGCCATCCAAGCACTGGCAGCATCCAGTAAGATGGCACAGGAGAATGCTTAATTATGATATCATTTGGAAGCCCTAGAAAATTCCAAATGGGCTCCAAATGTACAGCTAGTCAGGCTCCTGGAGGGGAGCGAGGGCAAGCATGTCTTTTCTGTTCTGAAAACTTGGCTACCAGGGGCACTGGGTCTTAATCCTGATGAGTTTGCCTATAATTGTATTAAGGTGTACCGGATCTCACCTCATTCTGCAGACCAGCAGGGGGACAAGTCAAGGACTGTACTCCTGGTAATGACCTCAGTAGTGGTTTGGGATACCCTTTTACAAGCTGCCCAGGATGCTCCACACTTCAATTTTAATGGAGATACCTTACACCTATTCCCTGATCTCTCCATTGCTACACTCTCTAGGAGAAAAAAGATTTGATGCAGTGAGGGCACAGTTGAAGATTCCGGGGGGCACCCATTCATTACTCATGCATGCCAGTCTGTGTGTCTTTTACACTGGACACACTTATCAATTAACAGACGCAGCAGAAGCTAAAAAATTACTGGACCGCATTAGACAGGAGTTCGAGACGATGAGACCTGTGGCCCTCACAACTTCCAAAGAGAAAGATGACACTTGATTAATGGATTACAGCTGAGTTGATGATTCTTTAAATCCAGACTTTCTGTGTTTCTTTCTTTCTTCTGGACTTGTGCATATTTTTATTTTATCTCCAGATTATTTAACATGTTTTTCTGAGGGAGATGGGTACAGTGTCTTCTGTGATGGTGTCTAGTTAAATGTTTAAATGCCACAATACTACAGTATTGTGCCCAAGGCCCCTGGAATTCTGCGATTCTGCAGTTGCAGAATTTTCAGCAGAATTTGCATCATGCTGTAGAATATATATAGTGTTGCAGAATTCATTGTTTTTGGTGAAGACTTCAACATGCCAGGTACAGATTGGTCAATACCAGCAGGAACATCTGCCAGAACTAGACTCATAGTGGATTCCCTGCAGGGGGAAGGCCTCAAACAACTGGTACAGCAACCCACAAGAGACAGGGCTATCCTAGATCTAGTACTGACTAACAAAGAAGGGATCACAGATCTCCAGGTAGAAGGTCACCTGGGGCCAGTGACCATCACATGGTATGGTTCAATTTGGCTACTACATCTAAATCATCCCATTCCAAGGCAAAAATATGGGACTTCAGAGGAGCTGACTTTGATAAGATGGCCAACAGAGTTAAGCTAGCCCTGGCAAAAAGAGAAACACAGGTGAGGGTACAGGCAAAGTGGCAAGCATTAAGGATGCAATACTTGAAGCAACATCCCATTGTGTTAGACAGAAAAGGAAGTGCAAAAGAAGAAGGAAACCACTTTGGTTCTCAAATACAGTAGCAGAAAAGGTCAGAGCCAAAAGGCTGGCCTTCAGGAAATATAAGGGAACACAGCGGGATGAAGATAGGGAGGCATACCAAACTGCCCTAAGGGAAGCAGGTAAGGCAGTAAGGCAGGCAAAGTCCCAAACTGAGGAAACACTAGCACGAACAGTAAAAGAAGGTGACAAGACTTTCTATAGATACATTAGTGAAAGGAGAAAGTCCAGAGTGGGTATTGCTAAGCTTAATGGAGAAAAGGGAGCATGTGAGGAGGAGGACCCTGTAAAGGCATCTATCCTAAATACATACTTTTGCTCAGTATTTACTGAAGAGAAGGTAGGGCAGGGCCCACAGCTCAGCATCATGGACACAGGGGAGGGAGGTGAGCACTACTCCTTCACAAAGAAGGGTCCTACAAGAGCTTGCTAAGCTCAGGGTGGATAAGGCAATGGGACCTGATGGCATACATCCCAGGGTACTTAAGGAGCTAAAGGAGGAACTAGCAGAGCCATTAGCAGAATTGTTTAGTGAGTCTCTGAGCACAGGAGAGGTCCCAGAAGACTGGAGAAGGGCTCATGTGATCCCGGCCCACAAGAGTGGTAGCAGGGAGGAGGCGGGAACTACAGACCGGTCAGTCTTACCTCAGTAGTGGGCAAGATTATGGAGGCACTCTTTAAGGAAAGGATAGTGCAACACCTGGAATCCATAGGGCACAGGATCCAAGACAGCATGGGTTTATAAAGGAAGGTCCTGTCAAACTAATATCATAGATTTCTTTGACTGGGTAACCAGAGTGGTGGACCAAGGGGGAGCAGTTGATGTCACCTACCTTGACTTCAGCAAAGCTTTTGACACTGTTCCACATAGAAGATTGATAAATAAGCTGGGCAGGCTCTGGGTGGGTCAGAAGTTGGTCAACTGGGTGGCAAACTGGTTGACGGGCAGAAAACAGAGAGTGGTGGTAAATGGTATACAGTCAGAAGAGATGCAAGTCACAAGTGGGGTACCTCAGGGATCAGTCCTGGGGCCAGTCCTCTTCAACATCTTCATTAGTGACCTTGCAGATGGACTAGAGGGTAAGGCTTCTCTGTTGGCAGATGACACCAAGATCTGCAACAGAGTAGATGATCCAGATGGGGTGGGAAGAATGAGAAGAGATCTGGATAAACTAGCAGAATGGTCAGAAGAGTGGCAACTGGGATTTAATGCAAAGAAGTGCAAAATCATGCATATAGGGAAGAGAAACCCTGAAGCCACCTAGGCTGGGAGGGAGTTGCTAGCAGTCACAAAGGAAGAAAGAGACTTGGGCATCATCATCACTGATGACCTAAAATCATCCAAGCAGACCTCTAAAGCAGTAGGTAAGGCTAGGGGTGTTAGGTGTATTAGTAGGGGTATCACAAGTCATAAGAGGGAGGTAATAATCCCTCTGTACAAGACACTGGTTAGGCCCCATCTGGAGTACTGCGTGCAGTATTGGAGGCCACACCTTCACAAGGACATTAACCAAATTGAGGCAGTCCAGAGAAGGGCAACCAAAATGGTGCAGGGACTGCATCAGAAGACATATGAGGACAGATTAACGGAGCTCAATATGTATACCCTTGAGCAAAGGAGGGAGAGAGGTGATATGATCGAGGCATTCAAACACCTTAAGGGCATAAACAAGGTGAAAGAGTCTAACATGTTTAAATATAAGAAAAATAGCAGGACAAGAGGACACAACATGAGATTAGAGGAGGCCGATTAAGGGGGAATGGAGGAAATTTTTTCACAGAAAGGGTGGTGGATGCATGGAATGGCTTACCACAAGAAGTGGTGGCTATGAATACAGTGCAGGGCTTCAAACAGGCATGGGATATGCATAAGGGAGCAATACAAATGACTATGAATAGATAGGCCACTGACAGAGCAAAGGCCGATGGCACATTTATAAGGTAGAAAAAGAAATGGGCAGACTGGATGGGCCTTGCGGTCCTTATCTGCCGTCAACTTCTATGTTTCTATGTTCTATGTTTCTATGAATTTTCATTAAAATATGTTGTTTTTCTATAGTTTCAGGCTTTCTTTCCCATCTCGCTTATCCTGAAGCCCCTCCTCTGTGCTCAGCATGTGATGTTATTGATGGCATCACATCATATTTAGCCAATGGCAGGACTGTGTTCTGCCAGATAAATGAATAAATCATGCGGCAGAAATCAGAAAATGCTGCCGCAGAAGCCAAGGAGCCCTGCCGCACAAATCAGAAAATTCTGCTGCAGAGCACTAGGGGCCCTGATTGTGCCTTGGTAGGATGCCTGATCCTGGGAAATTATTTTTATCTGTTTGTCCTAAAAGTTAACCATGGTATTATAATGTTGCCCCTCCTGTGGCTGGTGTGAACAGTTTGTGTTGCATGGATACCACACAGTTGTTATTTATATTATGCTGTGTAAGCCACTGCCGAACATTATTCTCTCCTCGGGAGCCTGTTTTCTCTTCTAAGTGATTTTGCAGTAGTTGACTTTTGTAGTAAACAACCTTGTGTGTCTGAATAATAAGAGCCAGGGTCCTAGTCACTTTGCTTCTGTCTTTCTTAAATATTGCAATTTAAAATGTTTTCAGAGCCCTTACGCTACTATTAAGTAGTTTATAGAAATGTTTATATAAGATCGTTTTTGCTGTGGGGAGGGTGGGCTGTGTGGGGCTGTTGCTTCATATGTTTGGGTCTTCTAACATATTTTGGGCAGAGAGCATATTCCATTTTCCTAAGGGAATCAAAATGCTGTTGGCTATGGATGTATGTATCTAGATAGCGCTCTCATACTTGCAAGGTGTAGCTTTTAGGATTAATGTATTAAAATATTATCAACTTGTTACCACAGGTGTTCTGGACCCATTGGCGTAACACAACACACAGCCAAAGATATAGCTGGAAAGAAAAGGTTTATTACCAGACAACATGAACATACAGCACAGCAGTACCTGCTGGGAGTCTGGAACAGGACCCCAGGTGTCATAACATCACTCCAAACTAGATTCAGACTCAGCAAAATACAGCTATGGTGTCATTGTTATACTCTTAGAAGAGAAATGTATGTTGCTATGTAATGAGCTGCCAAATAAGGTAAAATCACAAAATATGGAAACTTCATTGGTAGAAGGTCAGCTTAGAGGACAGTCAGCTCATCGTTTTCGCTGCACATACTCTCTTTTAAAAGTAAAACTAGCTACAACTAGTTTTGGGTAACAATACAAAAATGCTCAGCACTGCAAAATAATAGCAGCTGCATAGCAGAAGAAAAAGAACCATGCCATAAGGATAAGGCCTGCATAAACAATGTTAATATTGTTAGAGCCAGAGTTTACCAGCACATAGCCCTGTTGGGATCTGATCTATAACACCAGTCCAAGCTACAATCATATGCGCATGTCTTGTTACTACAAAACCAAATAAAACAGTATGGGGAAGGATTCTCAAAAGGGATGCGCCCAGTGCATCCGAGATGTGCTGTCGCATCCATGACTTGAGCACTGGAGCGATACTGAAAGGGGACCGATGCGCCAGTGCATCCCTGATGTGCTGATGCATTGCAGATGCACCGCATACCACCCATAATGATATGTGGCACATCTAGAGGGGCTGTGCAGGGGGCATACCCATGCATATGGTGTGCAGTCCCATTCACAGTCCAACCTGGAGGCAATCCCCTGGGCAAGTCCAGAGGTATGCCTCCCAAAGATAAGCCTACTTCAATTAGACATAAGTGGGTTTGTACCCACAGGCAGGCTGCCATACTGCAAGCAGCAGCATGGCAGCCTGCCCACCCTACCAGTCCAGTGTGCCCTCCACCCTGCCAGAATCTATGGGTGCATGCTGCACATTGTGATGGTTGAGAGGTATAAACAGCTTCCCCACACCTGCATACCTGTTAGACTGCTGCTCCTTGCAGAGGTAGAGAATGATGTACAGCTCCCCCCCACCCTGCCTGCATCCCCATTGTCATCCCACTCAGTGCAGTGGTACTGTGCAAAGCTCAGAATCCCCCTCCCTGCACGCATCCCCTGATTCATGCCACACACTGTGGTGGTAGAGGTAATGTGACAGACCCCTCCCCACCAGAACTAATCGCAGGGAATGCCAACCACCAACACTGCTCTGGTGGTTCAGTGGCCCCCATCCGGAACCCCTTCCATCCTTATGGTTTAACATCATGAAACCCTGGCAGTCTAGTAGTTCCCCCACCCCCACCCTCAGGCACTCTCTCTCCTCCGCTGCCCCCCATCCCAACAGATCCTGATGATCAGTTGGCAAGCAACCCACCTACATTCTGCCATGGCTGCCTGTCAATAGAGCTGTCTGTGAATGACATCTACAGTACTACTGTAAGCCCATTAGTGGACCCTGTTGACCAAAGGGCTTGCAGTGTGTACTGTTCTCTGTCATTCACGAATTTGTGAATGACGGAGTGCAGTACACACTGCAAGCCCATTGGTTGACAAGGTCCACCAATGGGCTTACAATAGTACTGTAGCTGTCCTTCACAGACATCTATGTTGGCAGGCAGCTGTGGCAGAATGTAGGTGGGTTGTGCTGTCCGCCGATCATTGGTACCTGCAGGGATAGGGGAGCAGGGTGTGGAGAAGGTGCCTGAATGGGTGGGGGATGGGGGTTCTGCTGGACTAACAGGGGTCTTCTGGAGTGCCTACGGTGGTGCATGCTGGTTGGGGTGGGGGTGTATGTCTTTGTACAAATATCCACTGCCACAGTGTGCAGCATGGAACATGGGATACAGGCAGGAAGGGGGGATTCACTGTATAAATATCTACCGCTGCAGTGTGCAGCATGGATACAGAGACTCAGGTGGGAAGGGGGGTTCTCTGCATATGTTTCTATCACCACAGTGTGAAGCATGGAATCAGGGACATGGACAGGGAGGGGAGGGAAGTGGCAATACCCTGACAGAAGTACTGGGTTTGTGGCCGTACAGCCAACATGCAGGGTGCCCGGCACATTCCACCAGGCACATCCCTGCACAGTGCATGCAAATGGGGCCATAATGACATGCAAATGGCCTCATTGCACCTTGCATGCTTAATGGCCCCATTTGTATGTCCATGGTTATGAATGACGGCTTTTGGTGCAGTGCATCAGGAGATGCACTGCCCCATTGGATTCCCAGTCTGACCAGTGGGTTGCACCGGCACATCCAGGGATGGGCACAACTGTGGTATTCACTGAGGGGATGTAGTGGGAGCATTCCCTGGTGCATCTTCTGTGAATACCACAGTTGGCGCTTGGCACATCTCATTTGCGCCGGGGCATCCCAGATGTGCTAAGCTCAACGCAACGTCTTTGTGAATCCTGCCCTATGTATGTATGTATGTATGTATAACAAAGCACTATACTGTATCCTACCCCACCAAGTATATCATGAATAAATGTATGTGTACCATGTGCTGCACTAAGTGGTGGGTTGTGGGGGTTTCCAGGTCTGCAAACTATTTGGTAGAGCCTCATATTCATAAACCAGATTATTTAGGCTATAGCTCCTGTTTTACATTTGATGTCTCCAGTATTGTGATATTGATGTCTGACTTGAGTTGTATGTTTTTATGCTTTACTTAAAATGTAATAAGTGCACATTAAAATACAAGAAAAAAAAACAACAAAAAAGGGCAAGGGAAAAAATCAGCTCAAAATGGTAACACAAAAAAATGAAAATATAAGAAATCACATAAACCAAGGAGTAGAATGGACTCGGTAAATTTGGAAACATTAATTAAAGCTGATAAATCACAAGAAACTAACACAACAGAAAAATGGGTTACTAGGGCAGACGCTAAAGCCTCGACATTACAGACCACAAGGCAAGCAAAAAAGCAAGATCTGATAAGGTGGCCCACAATATCATATAAGCTAAAAACAATAGATAGTGAATGTCACCTAAAAATCAATTAGATACAGATAACACTGAATCTACATCAACTGAGGTGGACTTAGATCAGATCCAATGATCAGCTCAGGCTGAAAATTCAGAAAAGCCAGACACTAAAACTAAAGCAGTAGCTGCAAGTCACAGGGGCCCCCAACCTCCACAAGAAGGCAGCTTTATATATTGCTGACGTTGACAATGACCATCATACAGGAAACTTGTTAAACTTTCTTCAACAGAAGTTTGATAAGTGGCTGACACTTTACTCATTAACACCAGGTTTTTATAATATCAGATAATGAAAAGAACGTTGTAAAGGCGGTTGACGATGGTGATTATACACAGGTTCCATGTTTTGCTCACTGCATAAATCTGTTAGTTCAGGGATTCCTAGATGAGGAAGGCACCACTATGCAGACATGTGTAGGCTGGGCCAAAAACATCTGCAGTCATTTTACCCATTCTATAAAGGCACAGAAGCTATTATGAAACATTCAGCAGGAGAACCACCTTCCCCTCCACCACCTGAAACAAGACGTGGCAACCAGATGGAATTCCATCTATTACATGATAAAATGGCTGCAAGAAAAACAGAAAGCTATACAGTATGGCATTGAGCGTGATATTGGAAAGGGAGAGGTAAACATCAGCCCAAATAAAAGGCGCCTGATTGAGAACCTCTGAACTGTGCTGAAGTTCTTCTGAGAAGGCCACAAAGGTGATAAGTGCTGATGCAGTGGGTCTAAGCCAGGTACCCTCCTCCTCAATGCCCTCATTAACCTGAGACTTCATTGAATGGAAACTCAATATGACAAGGAAGATACCACTCCTCTCAATCTAATAGAAAGGATAAGATCATGCTTCTGGAATGACACACTCATTTTAAAAAATGCCTGCAGATGATAACTACATAGTGGCCACTCTGTTGGACCCTCAGTTCAAAGACACATTTCAGGCAGTCTTTGCACAGAAATGCGGTATGGAATAGCAGTCCTATAAAACCTGGTTTATCCATCTGGTTCTCTACATATGGAACAAAACTAGCAAGAACACAAACAAGCAGAAGAACAACATTCATCATCGTCCCTTGCAATCACACTAACAGGCCATGTGGAGGAGAAGGATTCCACTGTTACTATGGAATGTCACAGGAGTCACTCATTTGTATCTCCAAGTCAATTTTCTACTACTGCTGCCTTTTTTAGGTATATAAGTGAGGAAACGAACAAAAAAGTATGAAATAGTATGGCTCAGAAAAGGGAGGGGTGGGTGGAAGTGAGAAGGGACAAGGCAAAGGTACTGAACAAGTACTTCTATTCACTCTTCACTAGGGAAAGAGAGGCCCTGTTGCCTCAAGGGGAGTGGGGAGCACAGATGGATTGATAGAGGTGGATAGGGCAAGGAAAGGGTTATTAGCTCTGAGAGTGGTAGCCCTGAGGGTGGAAAAATCCATGGGCCCTGATGGCATCCATCCTAATGTGCTGAGGGAGCTGGCAGAGGAACTAGTTGCCCCCCCCCCGGCTGACCTGTTCATTAATTCGCTGGAGTCAGGGGTGGTACGGCAGGACTGGAGACCAGCACATGTAGTGTCGCTCCCTATGAGTGGTCCCAAAGATGACCTGAGGAACTACAGACTGGTCAGTCTGACTTCAATCATGTGCAAGCTCATGGAGGCCATACTTAAGGAAAGGCTAGTAGGATACCTGGAAGACAATGACCTCCAGGATGAGTGGCAACATGGATTTACGGAGGGAGATTGTGTCAAGCAAACTGATTGACTTCTTTGACTGGATCATGAAAATGTGGACAGATGTCAGGCGGTGGACATCCTGTATTTGGACTTCAACAAGGCCTTTGATTTTGTGACCCACAAGAAGTTGAACAAGAAGTAAGCAGATCTGGAGTAGGAGAGAAATTGACCAGGTGGGTAACTAGCTGACTCTAAGGCAGGGCCCAGGGTGTGGTGGTGGTGGTGGTGGGGGGGACTCTCAAGCACTATGGAGGTCACCACTGGATCCCCACAGGGATCAATGCTCAGACAAGTGATTTTGAATGTCTTCATCAATGAGATTGGAATGGGCATAAGGGGGAAAATGTACTTATTCACGAACGACAACAAGCTCTGCAGGATGGTAGATGCAGCAGATGGGATACAGGATGGAAGGGAAGATCTGGCAAGGCTCGAGAGGGGGTCCAGAATTTGCCAATTTGGCTTCAATGCAAAGAAATGCAAGATTATGTATATTAGAGCTAAGAACCCGAAGACGGAGTACAGCCTGGGAGGGGTCCTAGTAACTAAATCTAAAGACAGAAAGGACATAGGAGTGTTGCTCACTAGTGATCTGAAGCATTCCATTCAGTGTGTGAAGGTAGCAGTAAAGGCAAATAGAGTGTTGGACTACATTGCTTCAGGGATCAGCAGTAGGCAGGAGGAGGAAATACTGCCATCATATAGGTTACTGATGGCCATACCTGAAATACAGTATGCAGTCCTAGTGTCTGTACTTTATGAAAGACATAAACCTTCTGGAGATGGTCCACAGGAGGGCAACAAAGATGATTATGTTCCAGTAGGTTGGACAAATGATGAATGACTGAAGTGCCTGAACAAGTACTCCCTGGAAGGGGGGTGGGGCATGATTGAGACCTTCATGTATTAGTAGCATATAAATAAGGTGGAATGAGAGTCTGTTCAGGCTCAGAGGAAAAAAACATGAGGGTGTACTGTTCTATGTTAGAGGGAAGGAGGTTTAGGAGGGAGGCCAAGTGGGAGTCTCTTCATGTAGAGGGTGGTGGCAGGTTGGAATGAACTTCCTAAGGGAGTGGTATTTCTCTTGAAACAGTAGATGGCTTTAAGAGAGGCTGGAACAGATTGAAGGGAATGTCAGGATCAAGAGGGGGTAGTCAGAAAGGAGTTGTTATTGATGGGGGCAGAGCCCTTAGCTGGTGCTGGGAACCCTGCAGTACGAGAAGACTCGAGGGACCTAAAGGCCTTATTCTGCTGGCAACATTGTATGTTTGTCTGCTGCTGCTACATCTTCCTGAAAGATAGCTGCTGATGACAAACAGGTATGGGAACAGCTGTCTGACTATGGCTAGATGAAAAAGCATGGCAAGTCCCTTTCTGACACAGTGGTGCCTGAGATGGCAGCAAACAAAATGGTGCAGGATTAGCTGGAGGAGAACCCACCACTAGCAGAAGGAGATGAGCCTCTATTGTACTGGTACAAAAAAAAAGAGCACTTGGCCCTCTTTGACACAGATAGCTGTTGAATGCCTCAGTTGCCCACCTGCAAGTACATTCTCAGAGAATTTTCAGTGCTGCAGGCAATGTTGTTACCAACAGGAGAACATGGCTTTCAACCCAAAATAAAGAGATGCTCACTTTTTCAAAAAGAGAAAAAATTAACCTGTCCTTTTTCCAAAGCCCTTTTTGCCATGGGTTATGGATGATATAATCTCCTACCCTGCCAGCTGGCCTAGAGACAATGGAAGATGACGATGTGAATGGGGAGGGCTTTTGTGTCCATTAGCTTTTTGGAACCAGTAGCCTACACACACAGTGGGATGTTGCACTGTTGTCTTCAAGCAGTCTTCTTTAGATTAATGTTTTGTGAATTTTTGCCAGGCAAAATAAATAGTTTAGGGAGCAACATTGTCCATGTAAGCAGTGTCTACAGCACTTATCCATGGCATAACAGGAAGCCCTTTCCATGTATGGCACTGTTCCAATGGACACTCAATTTCTGGAACCAGTAGCCCATACTGTTGGATGCTGCATTATTGCCTTCATTCAGTCTTCTTCAGATTAATGATTTGTGAATTTTTGGCAGGCCTATACAGGCGGAATAAGTAATTTTTGGGGCAGTGTTGCCCATGAAACCAGCATGCACACACTTATCCATGGTATAATGGAAAGCCTCATCCATGTGTGGCACTGTTCCAGTGGACACGCAATTTTTGGAACCAATAGTCTACACCACACTGAGGGATGCTGCACTGTTGTCTTCACTCAGTCTTCTTCAGATTAATGTTTTATGAATTTTTGCCAGGTCTACAGAGGCTGAATAAATAATATTTTGGGCAATGTTGCCCATGAAATCAGTAAGTACAACACATCCAACTGTGCATGGCAGAATAGGAAGCCTTGTCCATGTGTGGCACTACCCCAGTGGACACACAATTTTGGGAACCAGTAGCCTATGCTATGGAACTCTGCACTGCTATTTTGTTGGCATACATATGCCTTACATACCATTTTATTCAGAGCATTGTTTGCCAAATTTGGCACTACTGAAGGGACACAATTTCTGGAATCAGTACCCATCAGTGTGGGCCACTGTGACATCCTACTGTTTGGGGTGTTTCATCAGCCCAGCGCATTATAATATTTAATTTTATTCCATTTCCGAATGCTTTTTAATGGTCAAACCAATGCAAACTAGTCTGCCAGTAAGAGAACTTTAATGAACTTTTCCTGATTTGACAGTCAAAATTCACATGGTACAGCTATGGGAGGTTTGTACAGCCCTAAATCTGAACCTACTGCAGATCAGTATTCCCAGTTCTTTCTCATGTGTGGTTTCTGTAAGATAGATGCCAGTTTGGTAGTATCTTGCCTTCATGTTCTTCCTTCCTAGAAGCATCACCTTGCATTTCTCAACATTAAAGCTCAGCTACTATTTTTCTGCCCCCCCAAGCAAGTCCAGATAAGAATATACATACATACATACATACATACATACATGCATACATACATATTTAGGGAGGAAAGAAGACCATTGTCACCCAAGGGTCCACCTTCCTACATGCTCAGTGGAATACCAAGTCACCACTTTTTCTTCAAAGTACTTGCTGAGTCTGTGCCTGTAGGTGATTACAATATTGGCTGATGTGTTCTACAGTATACAGTCATCACACATTCTGTGAAGTAGTTCTTCCTGTTTCCCCTTGAATATTCCTCTTTTAATGATAACAGGTAGTAGTAGTAGTAGTAAAAGTTTAAATACGTATTTTTATACGGGAAAATAGCATACTCTGGCCAAGGCCTATTCTCAGATGCATACTGCAACAAATACTACATCATAGAATGCAATACAATAGACATGCTTATCTACATACACAATACAAATAGATGTGGTATAATACAACACAACAGATTCTCTTATCTGTGTACATCAACATAAACTTTACATACAAATCATTCTTAAAACAGTTACACAGATGCACAGCTTAATTTCTTGTAGTGTCTTTGAACAGACTTGAGAGTCAGCATACATAGATACATAGATGTTGTTGGCAGTAAGGGCCTTCATCCCACCTAGGATCCTTTGCTTCCTCCCCTCTAATTAGGTCCTGAACCACTCCAAGGAATCTGTTCTAGGTGCTTGCAGTATTACAACAAATACCCTGCTGTCTGTAGTCAGGAAGGGTTTTTGGAACTTAGAGTCTTCTGACCCTTGAGTCCCTTGTTTCATGCACAACGCCTTCTTTATATTCAGTTTCCAAATAGATGGGTATGGGGTGCCTTTCTTTTGGATTTAACATGTTATACACCATTGTTAACCATTTATATTCACATCCAGTGCAAAGGAGCATCCAATCCAGGTGGGAATACAAATCACAATTATAGGTAGTTAATTTGGCATACAAAATAAAGCAGGTTAACTTATTATAACACTTATTAAATTTTTCAGAATCTATTTTCTTATCACCACTGTATATATACAACTCTGGTATTCTAGCGCAGGGAGAATCAGTGAGTTAACAATATTTGTCTTTGCTTGTTACATGAGGCATTTAAGAAAGCCATCTCATGATTCCTAGGTTTCTTGATTTTTTTTGGCAAATTCCATGTATGTGGCTTGAAAAATGTAAATTGTCATCGAATACAACCCCGAGGTACTTGTACTCCTCTACTTGAATTAACTGTTGTCCCTCCAAGTATTTCATCTGCAAATCACCTACATCTTCATTTGTGTGAACAAAATAAATACATTGTGTTTTCTTCACACTAAGTACTAGCTACAGCCTGGTGAACCACTCCTGGACCACAATAAAGTCCACTTCCAACATTCTTTGTAACTTCTTTGACACCTCAGAAGTCACCAGGTCTTTGTTGTTGGCATACATCATGATCTGAGAGTGGATCAGGACCCTCGGGAGGTCATTTGTATATATTAGAAACAACAGGGGACCCAGAATAGATCCATGGGGAAACTCTTTTGAAAGGGAGACCAGACTCAAACAAATAGTTGGCACCTGGACCCTTTGCTTCCTCCCCTTTAAGTAGGTCCTGAACCACTCCAAGGAATCTGTATGGACACCAACCATACCCAGCCTGTCCAGCCAAATGGAGTGGGTCACCAAACACAGAAACATAGAATCTGCTGGCAGATAAGGACTGCTTGGCTCAACTAGTCTGTCCATTTTTTTCTCTGTCTGTAGTATCACCACAGATCCTACTTGTTTTGACAGCCAGGTTGAAACACTTTGTAAATGCCCATGAGCACTGCCCCAGTTAACTTTCTTCAGTCCAGATTTTCTGATATTAAGTTTTTAAAGTCAGTTACGGCAGTGTTCATGGAGTATTTTTGACAACCCCATGTTGGAATAGGGTAATGATTTCATATTTTTTCAAATATTCACATAACTGATCATGGGCTAGTTTGTCTTGCGACCTTTGAAAGTATAGAGAGCAGGGAGACAGATCAGTGGTTTGATGGGATTTTGGTTCCCCCCCCCCCGTATTGATATTACTTTACTAGCCTTCCTATTTTGTGGGAATACTCCTTACTTTATACTCCAATTAAACAAATATGTTACCATTGGCATCATTGCCCATTCCCCAGTTCTCAAAATCCTTGGATCTAGACTGTACAGCCCACATGCTTTCCCTACTCTCAGGGCTTTTAGTGCTTTATGCACTTCTTTAACTAGCAATGCTCTAAATCTGAAAGCTGGATCCTAACTCTCTGCCTTCTTTTCCTCTGGACCATCCCCCCCTCGGTAACTCTATCTAACCCCTTCTTATGACTTTGCCTCAGCCTACCCGTCTTTTTAAGGAGGTCCTTCACTTCATCCCCTGGCATTAGTTTGATATGTGGGTGTTTTGTAAAGTAGATATTCAAAATTACTGCTACACGAGATGGGTTATCTATAGCCTTATAACCATCATCGAGACCAATTTGGGGGTATTGATTTACTGTTTTTTCTTTATTTTTTATCACCTGTCAGTTACTGTTGGGGTAGTTGGTAGTAGAGTGTCTAGTCCTATAGTAGCTAACTTTAGTGGAAGCCATTTTGTGGTCACATCAATTTCTCCATTTTTTCTATTGGTGCACGGTCCCACTACATCCTGAGTTCCTTGCCCATTTCCACAGTCTTTTTTTTTGACTCTCAGCATTGTCTGTAATTTCTCATTTACCAAGGGTGGATGACCCCTTCTAACAGTAAATCTTTTCCAGGGGGCATGTTCATTGCAGATCTCATTAAAGGTTTGTGTAAAGTATTCTACAACAATTTCAAGGTCTGGTATTAGGTGACATCTATCCCAACTATTGTTTCTAAAGCTGTTTCTGAATTCAGACTCTCTAAAATATTTAAAGCAACAGTGCAATGAAAAAGTTATTCCAAAAAGCTAATTTTCTGCTGTGGTTATAAACAAATATTGGCAGAACTGTTGATTTGGGTTTTCTGGATACTTCCTATGCTGTGTACTGTGCATTTGCATTTTTTATCTGGACTCTTATCCTCCTTGGGTCCTTAGTATTATTTCTATGGAAAAATGAGGCAGACATATTTTTTTCTTGAGAAATAGTTACCTTAAAATGTTCATAAAATTCTAAAATGATAATTAAAACTGAAAATCTCACTACCAAAATAAACTGGAAGACATCTGGCATCTATTAGGATGAAAAAAGGTGGGGTCAAATTTTAACCCATTTTTGTTGTACTGCTGCTTTAAGGTTCCCTTTAGAGGTCATCTTGTCTTTATTATATCCTTTCACAGTTATACTCACTCTTCATTCTGTTGCATTGTGTTAATCTAAGTTAGGCATTGATAAATTTACATAAGTCACTGTTAAGCTTGCTGAGACAAAAAGGTCTAAGTCGGACCCTGTATTCATACTGGTATTACTCCTAGTTAAAAAATCTAAATGTTTCTTTAGCCCTATCCCTTCAAAATATTCCCTTAATACTAAGCCCCCATTTTTACACCCATGCTCCATCAGGAAAACCTCTTTATCTTTTACATAATTGCCAATTTCTATGACTACTCCTTCAAAGTGCTTGGTTTAAGTGTTTGGGGAATGGCTAAATTATTCCCACCATTACATTCAAATTTGCCTGACAAATGATTAGGCAATCCATACCCTTTATGCAGTTTGTGAAAACTGCCTCTCTACTTCCTAAATGCTGGTTCAGATATTCCAGTCATAAGCCCATCCCTCTCAGTTCTCTGTCTTGTCTGGTATGTTGATACCCTTCCACAGGAAAGCTTCATATCCTCTACCCCATTAGACAACCAGGTCACTGACAGGCCAAAGATGCCATAAATTTAATTTCCTTAACCCACCATCATAACTTGTCCATTTGATTGGCTAAACTCCTTGCATTATCATGTCCGATTAGAATATTTGAACTTAAACCTATTTCAGGTCCTTGATTAATTTCTATGTCTTCACATAGGGTTAGTAAGATAAACTTTGTTCCTGAACTATTTTCCAAATTAATACCATGCTTTTGCCTAGCTAAGTTTACCTATGAGATTCTAAATGACACCTCCAACTGACACCAAATACATTAGGTTTTTTGTTTCCCCTTGCAGATGTTTACTTTGGTACTTGTCACTGCCAAATTACAGGCACCTGTCATTTTTATTACATTTGAGGGTTCCTGATTTCACCAGGTCAAGCAGCGTGTCCCCTAATCTTTTCTTCCTTGTGCATCATGATGATCCGCACTTGGTCTAATGGTGGTATTCCTTTTTAATACTTTAAATACTCTCATCATGTCTCCCCTGAGTCTCATCTTTTCCATGGGAAACAGACCCATTTATGCTAGGCAGTCATTATAACCCATATTTTCTAAGCCATTAACCATCCTGACTGGTTACTCCTGTAGTTTATTTATTTATTATTAGTCTTGGAATAACAATCTTTGCACTAATAGCTTGTTTACACACGCTGGTGTCAGCGTGGCTCAGTTGATAGCACATCCACCTCTGGACTAGAAGGTCGTGGATTCCCCTCCCACACCGGGATTGGACTTGCACCTAAAAATTGCTGGCATCCGAGTGCAGTATTGGGGGGCGCTGTACTGCTGGGGTGTGCCGTCCTTTGGATGAGACATTAAACTGAGGCCCCTTCTACCTATCCTGGTGTTGCCCTGGTGGGTGTCCAGGTGGAAGTAAAAGAACCCAGGGCACTCTTCGCAAAGAGTAGGGAACATTCCCGGTGTCCTGGCCAACATTCCCCTTCCCATAAACCGGTTCATGCAATTATCCAGGCTGTGTGTGGGTGATGATGTGCGATATGGCCGCCACCACACATTCAGTCACTTCACTACCAGTCTAGCATTGCTTGTAAAGTGCTTTGGATGTATGAAAAAGCGCTATATAAATACTGATTCTTCTTCTTCTTCTTTACAGAGGTTCCGCGTCTTGAGAATTGATAACAGTACAAAACATATAGTTGCCGTACAATACAAAGTTAATAACAATTCAATATATATTATTGCAGCACAAAACATAGTTATGGTTGCAGTACAGTATATAATTGCATAACAATATACAATTGTAGTACAATAAACAGTAGCAGTGATACATACATTAATTACTGGGGGAAGTAAGAATACACAGGGGAGGGAGGCACACAAAGAGGACATGATACAGTGTGGAAGTACAACAGTTGTGCAATAAAGGTTTTTATAAGCATGATCAGCAGCACATACCATTGATATAGTTTGAGCAGTCAGAGATGACATTGTCAGGGAGTAGGGAGAAGAGAGAAAAGAGTGGAGGATGCCAAAGAAGGTGGGAAGGGAGGATAGATCAAAGAAGATGTGGATGTTCTAGGGGAGTGCATTAGTAGTGAGAGAAGGGCAGCGAGGGTTGGGGGGATTTGGGGAGTAAGGGCTTGTTGTTGTATATAGTTGGATAGATCTGTTGATTGCGGTAGTTCTAAGGATCAGGATTGGCAGTCGCAAGAACTCAATACGATCAGGTGCTGCCTTAGTTTGCACTTGAAAGGACCAAGTTTAGGTTCTCCATTGTGTCACTATATTACCTTAGATATGGGAGCCAGAACTGTGCTCTGTATGCTAGGTAGTTTACCTATGCTGAATAGACAACACCATTGTTGAAGTTCAGCATAACAAGATCCCCAATGTTGACAGGCGAAATTTTGCCAGTCTGACATTGAAGTGTTTTTCTCAGGAGGCTGCACCTCGAACCCCCGTTCTAAAGGATTAACAACTCAGAGTCAGAGTGGATTTGAAGGGGGAGGGGGTGACACATGGTGGAAGGGCAGCATTTCATCCTCAGGTCCCCCACAGTGACACTTTCGAAACCTGCTGAAATTGTCGCCATGGGGGATTTTACCGTAAATGTTTCAATGTGTGGTCAGCACACCATGCTAGGACCTGAACAAAGATCAATATAAGAGCATTACCATGTCTCTTGACCTGCATACACAGTTTCTCTTAAAGCATACCATGATTTTATTTGTTTTTCCAGCTGCTGCCCCACATGTGTTTATCTGCTGTATTCTCTCTAGCACCTTAATTCCTAGCAAAAAAAACAAAACAAAAAAATTTCTCCTCTTGCATCTGAGTTCTAGTCTAATTCTCCATCCAATTTGTTACTTTAGCAAACAATTTTTCCAATAAGATGGTTATATCACCAGCTCTGTACTGTAACCTTATTAGCATCCGCGAAGCATGTTGTGATACTTTTGTGTAAAATATGTTTTATAAACTAAAATGACTGTATTATAGTTTACCAGAATGTTTTAAAGCATTTCTAAGCTGGAAGAAGCATTGATGTTTATTGAAATCATTTAAGTAGTATAAGCAAAAGGAAAAACATGTTGAGTGTGAGATGGGTATAATAAATGCATTGTGCCATGAACATAAGAACTGTACAAATACTGGCTGAGGGCTCTAGGTTTGCATTCTGATTCTAGGAACCCAGCTGATCTAGAAACATGCTTAAAGAAGTAATACAGTTAGAATTTGCAAAAACATATGTTGTGCAGAGTGTTTTGATTTGTGTGTGTAGTCCTAAGGTGTCCTTCCCTTTGTCTGCTTTTAGGATTTTTTTCTAAATTAGCCTGCTAGATTTATAGTAGTTTTATGGACCCTGGGGATCTCCATCTTAACATGGTTTACTGTTCTTCTTGTTCCTACAATGCCTCCTGTCCCCTGTGATACTGATATATCCAGAACCATGGAGTCAGCAAGCCCTGGTTTAGAATCAATTTTACAACAGCAGAGCTGTGATATTAAGTAACATTCCTTATCTAGTGAGCATTAATGGCTACATTTAAAGCTTGGCAAATACTTGAGAGCTAATTGAGTGGACTCCTCCATAAGAAAAAAACAGAGTCTACTAATTATAACACTGATTATCTGGGGTGATTTGTGTGCTTTTATGGTTATGTGTAGCTTGGTGAAATAAAAAGTTTTAAAAGCAAAACATTTACTCCTGCTGGCTAGACCTGACACACATAGAAAACAAAAATATTGAATTAGAGCTATATACCCAGGCCAGAACATCAGGCTCCTTTCAGTAGTACTTGCTTAATCAATGATCCCGGGCACATCACTGTCACATGGGACAAGACACATTGTAGGAAAAAGAAAAGCAATAAATCTTGCTAAGATGGAGGACTAGCTGGCTAATTTAGAAAAAAAACTCTTAATAGCAAACAAAGAGAAGGATGCACTGCAGCTACATGCACAAATCAAAACACTTTGCACAACATATATTTTTGAAATTTTGACTGTAGTACTCCTTTAATGTAAATCTCTAAGATGCATGATACCCCATGATAAGGACAGGTGGCATCTACCACTTTCTGGCTGCCACCTGGTAGCCTGGGGGCCATATTTGAAGGCTTTCTAACTTGCTTCTCTAATGCATGCTAGACACTGACATACATGTGCTTGTCACACTGCCTTCCATCAGGCACTATTGCTCTAGTAGTTGTGCCATCTACTTGACTTGGGATGACATATACCTTTTTTCTAGGTTGGTAGCCAGGGGTCCTACCATAGGATAGGTCAGCTGCAAAAGAGGCAAGACTGATGCTAGAAGAGGGCACCTAACTGATGGAAGGGAAAAAGATTAAAAAGTGTCTCAAAGAGAGAATAATAAAGAACTGTTCAGAACTGTTTGAAATGTATATCAGATATGGACTTTGCCACCTAAAACTCATAACTTGGATTCAGGTGTCCACTGTGATTTCCATCTGCTGATAATTGGCTGTGTGTAATAAATGAACATCTAGACCTGCAGATGGTATGGACATATACGTTTGTAACTGTGAATGCAACTGATGTGTCTAGTTCCACCTGAACTAAATACAAATTCACTTGTGGTGTGCTGCTCCTTTTCGCCACTTGAACATCATTTCAACCGGGGAAGTGGAGCTTACATTTGCCCATTTCCTATCATGACATGAATCTTAGTTTTTTAGGTATAAGACAGACCAGACAAAGCATTTTTAGGACTGGTTATTTTTGCTGTATACTGATCCTGGACTAGAAATCAGAGTAAAAAAATGTAACCTCTGACTGGCCAACCTCAAGATGTAGATCAGCACCCATGGAAGTTTTTCTAAAGAACAAATAGTGAGAAAAAATATATTTAAAAAACAGAAGGGAACTGGGTTTATTTTCTGTGGGCCCCATTATTTCTTCCCATAACCATTATTTAACCATCACGTACCTGACAATTCATATGTTGCCAAAATTAACTTTCCTTGCTGGTCTACTTGGTATACAGCCTGGTAGCCATGTAATGTACTGTTTTGTACTGAAGATATCATTAGGAACACCCTTTGCACAAGAGTTCAGGATATGAATGCTGTCCACAAAGAAGGTTTTCAAGCATGGGCACCTGTGCACTAATGGGCGGAGTGACTACACACCACATATCTTAGGTGTATAGCCACCCTACACCCATTGCACCTCCCACATGGGATGCACCAATGGAGTTGTGCAGCACCTATGTGCCCAGTCCCCTGGCAGCATGAAGAGCATTGTGCTAGAGGTGGGCGAGGGGCGGGCTGGCACTATGTGCTATGCACTAAGGTGCATAGTGCTGGCCATGGAGAAGGGTGCAGGGTATGACAGGGAGAAACCTTCCATAAGCCCCCTATGTACCCTGCGCCCACTACTGTGCAGTGTCCAGATGGGGCAGTTAGCCTACTATGCCAACAGGACCACTGCTGCCAGACCACCCCATGGCTGCCTGGCACCACCCAGCATGCATCAGTGTGCAGCATCTACCTGGTGACCCCCCACCATACCCACATGGGCACTGGCCCATGGATGTTGCCCCTACCAATCCCAAATGGCACCGCCAGTCAGCACCCACCCCGGGCTGCCCAAGCATGTTGTGGGATACAGTGCCCTTGCCACACCACCAATGAACCCCCCACCTTGTCTCTGCAACCCACTTCAGGGCCACATCATGGGAGGGCCAGCAGCATTACCATCCTCTCACTGCTTCAGCCACTGGTTGTTGGTCTTCCATGGGACGCGCTGCCAATGTGCACCCCACTGTGGAGGTGATCCACTTTGTGCCCCAGTCCGGGCATCTGACTGGCTGCCTGGCTGGGTCTCCATCCCCGCTCCTGGCCACCCTGCAGAGTCCTGTGTGCTGGGGGGTGGGGCTGCGGACAGGTGGCTGGCGGTTGTGAATGCTGCCGGTGCGCCCCATCCATGGTTGCACAGCTATGTGGGCAGGTTATGCATGGATTCTGTGTACTCCCACCCTAATAGTGCATAGGGACCATGGTGACTGCATGACTGAACTAGGTCATTTGAATGAGTTTTGAATGCCAGGCAGGCTCTGAATGTTTTTTTGTGGTAGCAAGGTTTTTTTTTTTTACACATAAAGCATTGGGTAGTGTGTGTAATAAGAATTTTACACACACCCAAGGATGCAGGAGTGAAGCTTGAGGGGTTTATACAAGCATCCAACACCGAGGGTGTGTGTAAAATTTGAGTTTTACACATTATCCCATGTTTTATTTTATATAATTGTTGGGGAACATTTTTTCACCATGGCAATTATATAAAATATAGATGCTGTTCAGCTGCTGTCCAATTGGGATGAAGTGTGATCTGCAGTCCGTGGCTGCTGAAAAGTTTCTGTTTTTTTTGTTGTTGTTGTTGAAAGGTTTAACCAAAGACTAAATGTTTAAGTCAATAATGGAAAAACTCCATTGATGAGAGGTGAATTTATTTGGTTTAAATTTACTTAACACCAAGTGCTAGAGGCAGTGAAGTGTCCAGTGGTGAGAGAGGGAACAGTGGCGACTGGCGCATGTGCAGAGCAAGGGAAACTCGGCGTATGTTTGCCATTATAAACACTCCTTTATAACAGTAAATTATAAACTGGGTTTCCTTTAGGGAAAAAGGGCTCACCAGTTATTATAGAAAAAATAGCAGTAATTCACTATGTTGGTCGTATACCTTACACACAAATATGTACTACAATTTAAACCATTGTTGGTCATATTTTAAATATAAACATCTCCATTTGACATAATCTTTTGGCTGTTCCAGTTTCCATTTCAGTTAGCATAGGACTTCATATGTCTAAAAGTGCTGAAAGTGTCTGTGAGAGACCAGATAGCATGCCATGAGTATTTAAAGGTAAAGCCCACTCAACCAATTTTCTATATACCTGTGTAGTTTGTAGGGAATGAGCAATGATTCCCTCTTATGCAGCCCTCTAGTTTCATCCTAATTTAAATATAAATAAGGTGGCTTCACTCTGTTTTGCCCTGGTGTGAAAACCTGTTTGTCTCTATTCCAAAGGTCATGACCCTACTCATGCAAGACATCATGGGAGTTGATGATGCATACATGCACAAGTCAGCAGAAGTTACATTCTTATTCAGTTCTGTTACATATCTTGTGAAGTCTCTGTATTTTCTAAAAGCATTTTTTTTCTAACTCAGATACACTTTAACTTACAGAAAACTGCAGGGCACTTACAATGCCTTGAAAAGTTTCATGGCCAGCATAAGACAAAAACATAGGGACTTCAGGGGACAGCAACAGCACTGACTAATACAGTGTAACTACTACAGGTTTTACACCAAAACATAAAATTCCAGGATGCCTTACATGATTCAGGTCATGACCTTTGCAATGGAGATAAGCAGGTTTTCACATCAGACTTAAGTATTTTCATTTACATTTAAATCCTGGTGAAATTGGGAGGGTGTAGTAGATCATTATGCATGCTTACAAACTACACAGAGAAAAAGAATAAAAAGCTGAGAAGACACTCCCGTCAAGGAAGCCAGGAACAAAATGCCCAGCATGAGGGGGGGGGTGCTGCACTTCTGAGGTGCCATCTTTCAGATGAGACTTTAAACCGAGGTCCCATTTGCCTGGATTGGTGGTAGTTCTGGCTGATTCTAAAGATCCCATGTCACTTATCAAAAAAGAGTAGGGGAATTTTTTTATTGAAAACTTAAAACAAGATATACAGAAGTACATTACGGCATACAAAATCAAAAAGAAAGAAATCAACAACAGAAATAAGTTTTACAGCATACATGAACTGCAGAAACAGAAATAATCTGCATTTGTACAAAACCCCCACCTCATCCACACTAAAAGAGTAGGGGAATATTTTATTCAGAAACAAAACCAAAATATACAAAATGTATTACCTCATACAAAATTATAAAAAAGGAAAAGAAAACAAAAAGAACAGAAATAAGTATTACAGCATACATTGGTGTCAAACAGAGTAAGGCACAGTAAGAATCCACCCCATGAAAAAATTAGTGGAACAGTCGTGACTAAAAAATGAAATAACCAAACAGTGGAATTCACACAAATGTAAGACAAATAAAAAAAAAAGCTATTACAATCATACTTGCACCAGTACACTGGCAAATAACACAGTTTCATCTGAAGAGGAATGCAAAATTTACTAAAAAAAAAAAAAGAACCCCACCCTTGAAATGAGTGGGGGAAACTGTTATGAAAACCACAAACCAACAGATACAAAAATTGTATTATTGCAAACGGAATAATAGGAAAATGAAAATCATTAATAAATAATGTAGCACCCAACAATGACAAATTGAGTAATGTCATATTATGATAACCCCCCAATCATAAATTAGGAGAAGTATACAACAGCTAAGAAGTCCAACACAAAGAAAGACTAATGCCCATATTAAGAAAAAAAATTAAAACAGAAAACAAATAGGCAGTGCAAGACTACCTGATCTAGTACACAGTCAAAAAAGAAGGCAGAAATATCATTCATATCACCCAGTATCCAACCAAGTCATATGACACCACCAAGGTTTATAGAGGGCAGGCGAAAAATATTTTTATTCCCCCACCTGTCAGTTATCAATAGCTTGTTTTAGGTGATGAACCATTTGAGCAGAAGTGGTAAGCTGCTGTCTAATAGTTAGACCACAACGGACGAGCCAAATCTGAAATTTAATAAAACCCATAAGGAGTCTCATAGTACAATTATCATACATAACCCATGATTAGGGGAAAAGCCCATCAATCCAAACGTCCGTCTGCAGCTTCTGAAATGGATTGAGAGGCCACATATTGTGGAAGGAATCCCAAAACGCAATTACAAATGGACAATCACAGAATAGATGTTGCATAGTCTCAATCAGGTCATCAGAAGGGGGGGGCCCTGAGGGCAAAACCTTTCTGTAACATCTTTATGCTTCAAGTTCCCCCTCACACCCAACTTGAAATGCGTACATAACCATAGAAAGTCCCACATATAAGAAGGGACTTGTGGGCTGGTCAAGAATTGGGTAAGGGATAGTTGTACCAGGTAAGGCAACCCCACAAACCAAGGATCAGCAATAAAAAAAGGACTCCATAACCCATGCATACATTTCTTTTCAAGAACAATTAGACAGGTGATCCCTAATGACCTTCCAAAGTTTCAGCTTACCCACCACATCCTGCAAATAGGGAGGCAACTGAGATAGTTGAAGCTGTTTATGAGGGAACCTGTAGGTTCCCAAGATGCCACTATCAGCTCTAAATCATCCAAAATCTATCGAGACCAAGGGCGGCTCACATGAAGAAGCACTGGGACCAAACTATAGTATAAAAATGTAACATACAAAAACCCCACTGGGTTAATCATACCCAGACCCCCTTGAGCCTTGGGAAAGTAAGTGATCCCTTGTTTCACTGAATTAAGTCTACTGCCCCATAAGCAATGAAAAAAATACTGTAAAGGGACATCTCTAAGGACCGTTGGGGGGGAAACAGCTGCCAAAAAATGTAAACTGGACAGCAGATGTGTTTTAATCAAATAAATTTGTTTAGATTTTGACATACACCATTTATTCCATTTGAGCACCTGTGTCAGTGCCTCTCCCAGTTTTTGCTCCCAATTATAAATGTGTAGATGTGGACCTCCAAAAAATATGCCCCAAATCCTCTGATACCCAACTGCCATAGAGATCCGCCAAACAGTCACTGCATCAGTTGCCTCATAACATATGGGAAGAATACAACTTTTCTGATGATTAATTGCCAACCCTGAAACTGCTGAAAAAACCTGCAATTCCCTGTGGGTCACTGTAGCCAATGCACAATTGGCCAAAATCATCCCCAAATCATCTGCATAAGCAATGGTAACAATAGAGGTATCACTGCTACCCACAGAAAGTCCAGTAATATCATCCACATGGTTTAAGCTGTGAAGCAGAGGGTCTAGAGTTAAAATATACAAAAGCGGACTAAATGTGCAGCCCTGGCGAACCCCACGTCCCAACCTCACCAGTGTCCCTTTCCAACCGTCAACACTGGGGATAATACTGATACCCTTATAACATGTCTGTATCCAGGATATCAGAGTTTTTGGGAAATTATATGACCGAAGGGTTTCCCAAAGAAAACTATATTCAACCCGGTCAAAAGTCTTCGATTGGTCTAAGCTAACCAAATTACCCAAAAGTTCCAAATTACAACCTTTATTCAAAATCTCCCGAAGTAGTATCAATGCATCTTGCAGTTTGGATGACTGTACACCACTGAACTGCGAAGGGTGAACAATGGAGTCCAAAACATGTTTAATTCTGGTTCCTAGAACCTTCATTAATATTTTACTGTCAGTATTAATAAGGGTAATGGGTGTCCAATTTTTTAAATCCCCCCGATCACTGGATTTAAACAGGAGAACCAAAAGTCCTTCCAGCATCGTACTAGGCAACTAACCATTCAACAAAGCTTCATTAAAGCAGACTGCCATCTCCAATCCCAAGACCTCCCACAGAGGTTTGTACAGTTTGTGTTGGAGACCGTCCGAACCTGGGGTTACCTTAGGGAAAGGGACCAAATGATGGTTTTAAGTTCCAATGCAGTAATGGGTCCAATGAGTGTATCCCGTTCCTCCTCAGAAATCTGGGGAAGATCACAGGTATGTAGCCACTGGGTCATGGCATCTGTAGGTAAAGCTTGGCTAGTAAAAGCTGTACTGAAAAAACTATGGATTTCAGCCAACAAAGCCGTAGTACCCTGTAAGGTAGTACCATCCGCAGCAGTCAAATAGTTCAGACTTCTTTGAGACCTATAAGCAGAGTAGGAATCAAAAGGCAGAGTGTCCTATCATTTGACAGACACCCCATACTTTTGTTGTTTCTCAAGCTGTTGCATTGCCTAAAACTGTACAGCTGCCAATTCAGCTTTTAATACAGCGATACGGGGACTAGGTTCTCCACCAAGTCTATCATGTAGATCAATTAGATATTATAACTGAGTCCTCAAGAAGTGCTGCCTATCCTGTTTCAATTTACTATTTAGCCTTCCCACATGTTGGAAGTAAGTCTGAATTTCCCTCTTTGTGTCAGCCCACCACCCATTTTTGTCCTCATAAAGAAAAAAAACAGACTTTCTGGCTAATAAAATGGCATGAAAACCCTCTAAAATTGGGGTAATCTCCAATAAAGACAAATTTAATTTCCAAATTCCCGGACCCCGACGTTGCTCCAGGTGACTCCCTACCACAAGCTCCAAAAGCCTATGATCTGAAGTACCCAGGTCAGTCACCCGTGCAGACTGTAACTGTAAAGTGGATGACACAAAAAAATAATCAATCCGGGACACCCTAGGCCCACAGAAATAAGTATCTGGGGCTGTTTCATACAATTTTTAAAAAGCATCAATGAGACCCACATCAGAAACAACCTCCCTAAGGCAATTGGCATCACAGTAAATCTTTTTAGAAGTGGAAGCAGAGGTCAAATCAGGGAGATCAGAATTAAAATCCCCTCCTAAAATGATATGTTTAGTAGAAAATAAGAAAGGTTTCAGTGTCCAGAACAGCACAGCATGATCATACTTAGATTGAGGGGCATACACATTAATCAGACAGAGAATCGTGCCTTCCCACTTAATATGAAGCAAAAGAGCATGTCCCTCAAGTATTTCCAACTGCTGGAGCACCTGAACCTGCAAAAAAAAAAACATATCCCCACCCTGGAGCAAACATCCTGTCCTTGGGACCAAAAACAATCCCCACAGCTCCAACAGTCAGTAGCTTTCTGCAAATCTAAAGGGGAATGCAAACGAACATCCTGTAAAAAAAAAAAAGACAACCCAAATCAGAATGGGTAAAATGAGCATAAGTACCCATATGTTTTCCCTCAGATTGCATACTGTTTGCATTCAGAGAAGCAATACGAAAATTATAAAGCAAGCCAGACATTTACGGAAAAAAACTCAACAGATGTTATTTCACTTTACTAGAAGCTCTAGTCACCCGGCCACTTTTTAAAGCAACCAGTCTAAGGTCATCAATCAGTTCAGAGTTTGGCTGAGGGTCCATCTGGGAGGACTGAGTCGAGAGAGCCTCAGATACCTCATCATTCTCACAAGGAACATCTTGCAAAACAGTATATAAAGTTGGGTTCTCTAAAGGCACAGTCAGTGGGGGTTTCATTGGTCTGGGTTTGATACTCTTCCTACGTTTAGGCTTTACCATTGTAAACTCTGGTTCATGAGGCATCATCATCGGGGGGGGTCCTAAATCCATGGTCTACAGCTCTACCACTTGTGGGGGTAATGCAGGGGCCAGGGAGATCACTCTAGGGTCTCAGAGACAGAAGGTACAGTGGTAGGGAGCGGCCCAGGACTATCACACATCCTCCTGGGATCGGGAGGAAAGGACTGCATAGTGGCCAATTTAATTTAATAGTCTTGGACCCCCAAATCAGAGTCTTCTATATTTTTAGCCACCCAAGGGCAATCTGTGAAAACATGACCTAAATCATCACAAAGGTTACATTTGGGTTCCTGGAAACACTGGGCGCTGGGATGGCCCGTATCCCCACAATGAGTGCACTTCAGAACGTCACAATGAGTGCTAATATGTTTGGTGGCGCCACATTTGAAACAAATCCTGGGCTGTCCCGGGTAGAATAGAAACCCCTTATCCTGACCAATAAAAAACAGTTGGGGAGGTGAATAATGTCCGTCTCAGTCTGTTGTAATTTAATTTTTAGTTCCCAACCCCCATTCCAAAAACCCTCCTCATCAAGGATCGGGGCTGGGTTTCCTTGAATCAAACATCTCTTTTCGAGCCAATACACAATGTCTGCTATATTATCACCTTCATTACGAAAAAGAACCATAATAACATGGAATGGTTGTTTAGTTAAGGGAATAACCATGAAGTCCACCCATAAGGGGTTAGTCTTAAGATTAGCATACCTGCACCAGAAACATTCCAGTAAAGCAGGCATTCGAAAACTAATATTGTAGGTAGTCTCACCTTGATCATTAATAAGTGCGTAAATCTCTGCAGGGGAAAAACCCAGAGATTGTTTCAAGAGGATCTTACCCACGAAAAACCGATCGGGTAGTGTGTCTCAAGGGCCTACATATCGTAGCTGAATGGCATTACGACGCTTGGCCAATTCCACAGGCTTGCAAAAATGACTCGCATACGTGGGTTTATCTGGGCCAGTCTGATCTGTGAGAAGATCCAGACTTCCTGCCAGTGGAAGCCCGTGAACATCAGAAACAATGTTCTCATCAGTAAGTACAACTGAAATGACTGGTTCCCCAGGAGGGGACCCGCTACCTGTCAGGTCAACCAGGCCCTCCTGGGATCCATCCTTACGTGATGCCGCTGTAACTCCCTGAGACAGGACAACAGGGGGACTTCCAGGCAAAGGGATCACCAGGTTTGGTCACCACTGTCTGTTTGGACGTGGAATCCAGCCCACTGTACTCAGGGCCATTTCTGGTGACCAGGAGTCATCAACCTGCTCACTCCATGGCCTCTGGGAAGAACTAGAAGGAATTGCTAAAGGCGTAGTAGGCCTGTCCTCTGCTGCCAAAAGTTTGGTAGGACCAGAAAATCCGTTATTGACAGGCGATGACAACGAGCATTTCCGTTTTCTTTCATCCTCCTGTAAGGACTCCTCCGAGGAGAGCAAGGTACTGATTTTATCCAATTCAGCTTCTAAGCAGAGTTTTTTTTCTTGCAAACAGAGCCTGTCCTCTGAAACCAGAAAGGGACTGCTGTCTCGGGCGATATGCTCATCATCCAACCAGTGCCTCCCAGCCACCACCACAGCAGGTCCCACATCTGAGTGATCCATACCAACAGAATGCTGCACAGCCAACTCCTCCATCCGCTCGTCTCTAAGTCCAGCCATAGACTGACGACTCTCTACAGCAAAAGGTCCCTCTTGCAAAGGACTTACTCCTGACTGTTTCCTTTTCTTTTTTTTCCTCTTCCAATTTAGATCTACTGTTAACAAATTCCTGTTCAGCTGCTGAAATCAGTGCCAAAAGCTGTTGTTTTTTATTTTCCATCTCCAACTGCAGTCTTTCCCCCGCATCTTCCATAAAAAGTACCTCATCAGATCCGGCCCAGTGGCATTGAGGGTTGAGTCACTGGATGCCGCACCTCGCACCACGCTGGTGACCCGGGTTCAGGAATGGACTCGGGCTGCCGGGGGTTGGCAGGGGAGAAGAAGGATTGAGCATCCCACAACTGCTCTCCTTCCTCTGGGGAGGGTTGGGGCACTGCAGTGCACTGTAGCGATAGCTCGTGGAGGCCGCCGGTGCAGCAGCGGGCAGCAGAAATAAGGGGGAGAACGTGACAGGCATCAGCATGTAGTGCCTTGACGCCATTGCACGTCTGGCTCTCTGGGAAAAAAACAGGTGGAAAATAGTGGAACCTGATCTCTTCGGCTGATGGCCACACCCGGTGTGCCCCAGTACCCAAGAGGATTCTGCATACAGGGTGCTTGAGCGATTAAAGGACAGCCCTGTGGGGGTGCCAGACTGGGCCTGGGGGCGTGGGTGTCGGCAGCCAGAGATCGTGAGGGATCTGCTCCGCAGGAAGGAGCAGAAAATAGAGATGTGATAAAAAAAAAAAGTACCTCATCAGATGAAATTGAAGGTTCTGCAGGATTATCCATAACAATGTCATGCATCTGTTCCAGAACTCCATGAAAATCCTCCACATTCAGCTTTAAAGGATCTATCAGAGCTCCTGAAGCTTGACCATCTTCTTCCCCCTCTCGAGGTCTACCAAGATCCATTCCAATGCTTGCCACAATATCTCTTCTCACAGCCTTGTTATTTTCTCACACCATGTCCATCTCCTCCACATTCTCCAGCACTCCATCCTCCATCTTGGTCCTGCAGACAAAGGGGTCCCCTCTTGCTCACAGGAAGCAAGGCCCCCTGCAGGAAGAGTAGGGTAATTTCCCCGGTGTCCTGACCAAATTTCTCCCATTCACTAAAAATACCACCAGCAGCTTGATCTGATCCAATTTCAGTTGCTTATCATCTGTATCCCCCCCCACCCCGGTAGCCCCTGAAAAAGGGACTTCTAGGCCCAGTGGGCTTACTGGGTCAACAAAATTCAATCAATCAATCAATCAATCCATGCTCTGGCCTAATATTTAGATTTTAGCAGTCCAAAAACTTTCATCAATTGCTGGCAAACCGGAGGGCTGGCATAAGTAGGGGGTGAGGTGTTGGGGCTGACGTTCCGGGAGGTTGGGCTGCACAAAAGGGTTTGAAAGAATCCAGTTGCTTCTCAGAGTTAGACTGTCACTGAGACTTGAACTTTTTTAAGAAGATTCGTTTGGACGTTTCTTACCACTGGAAGCTGCCTTCTGGGAATTAAAACTGTCATTTTTGTAGTCCGAGCAGTGAGAGTGCCCGGTTTTGTAGGCACCTTGGGAGTGAGAGGTCCTGGTTGCCTACTAATTTGTATTGTTTATTTAGTCCATGTTGGATGTTCTTTGTATTCCGAGCAGTGAGAGTGCCCAGTTAGGTTGGGCATCCAGGTAGTGTGAGGACTTGTGAGCCCAACTAACTATATTGTTTGTTTAGTCTATTGTTTGTCCATTTATTTCCTGAAAGCAATTCCTGATGGTGACTTAGCATCCTGTTTAGTTTTCTTTTTAGTTTTAGTTTTTTACATTATTTATTTAGATTTTTGTTTGTACAGATTTGTGCTCTTAAACTAGATTGGAAGTATTTTGGCCTTTCCCGTGCCATGTTTGGGGTTTGGGATATGCAGCATTGTTTTGCCCCCCCAGGTCGTGCACTATTCACCCTTCCTGCTTCATGCCCTCCACCCTTTCTTTTCCCCACAATTGCTTTTTTCCACCTACCAACACTGCCAGGCTTTGGGTATTGCCCGCAGGAGGGTCAGGAGGGTTGGGGGTTGTGAACAGCAGAGGGTGGAAGAGTGCGGTGCTTGCATCGGGGTAGTTAAGCCCAGAAGATGCCCTGGGGCAAAATGGAGAATAGAACGTGGGTTTCCTTGTTTGGTTCCCATACCCAAGGGCACCTCCATTGATGGTGGGCAGGTGGCTGGGGCAACCCAGGAGTTCTGTCCACCTCGGGCAGTGTTTTGCAACACCAGATCTGTTGTGAACAAGACTGCCATTGTCGCGGACATGGTGGGTACAGCGGATCTAGCATGCATCACCGAAACCTAGCTGGATGGTAATGCTGGTCCCGTACTTGAGGCGGCAGTTCCGGCTGGGTATTCGGTGATACACCGACTGAGATTAGACCGCAGGGGAGGAGGAGTTGCGGTCTGTTTTAAGACCGAATTGGGTCTTACAAGTGTCCCAGTTGAGGAGACCAGATCATTTGAATGTGTCGTAGTGGCAGGTGGGGGCTATAGTTGGCTTTCATCTACCATCTACCCGGGGACAAGAAGCTATTCCTTAAGGAAGTGGCGGACTTCGTGGTCGACCTCATGTTTGAGTCGCCCAGGCTGATGGTTCTGGGTGACTTCAACGCCTGGATTGATGACGAGCTTTCGCAATTTGGACAACACTTTCTCCAACTGATGAATTCATTGGGCCTCACACAGGTGATTATCTCTGCCACTCATAAACATGGCCATTCCCTTGACCTGGTTTTCCTCCTGAGGATGGAGGCCTCTGATGTGGGGGTGGAACCCATCAGATGGTTGGACCATTACACTGTGCGATTCAATTTTTGCACTCCTCTTCATAGGCCAGCCCCTGTGGAGATGGTCAAGTACCACCCTTTACGGGATTTGACTCCTGATGGTCTAACTGCGGTACTTGATCTATCAGAATTTCCTGTGGTGAGCAGGGATCTGGAGGTTTTGGTTCTGGCATATAATAACACCATTACCTCAGCACTGGATTCCATAGCTCCAGTCCGTGTGCATCCTCTCTCACTTTACCCTCGGTCCCCATGGTTTGATGGGGACCTAAGGGAAATGCGGCGACAAGGACACAGGTTAGAGTGGTGCTGACAGAGATCCTGCTTAGATACCGACCATCTTAGACTGCTAAAGCATTATAGACTCTGTCAGTCAGCAATTTCCTGTAAGAAGGCAGAATTCCTGTCCGGGGAAATTGCTGCAGCTCAGAACCGACCAGCTCAGCTCTTTCAAACTGTGGACAGGCTGTGCAACCCAGCCTGTCAAGTTCATAGAGCTTTTTCACAATTGCAGTGTAATGAGCTTGCGTGGTTCTTTGTGGATAAGGTGGCCGAAATCAAGACGGAGACCCGTGCAGCGCTGTCTATGGGAGTTGCAGTGGATCAGCGCATGGTCACTATCCCTCTTCCTTCCTGGAGTTCCTTTGAATGGCCGGAAATCGTGGATGTTATGAGGATTGTCCAGGGTATGCACACTACAAGCTGTAGTTTGGATCCGGGTCCTACAGCCTTGATAATGGGCTGTGGTGATGTTATCAGCCTGATTCTGGCGCAGATAGTCTGGTGCTCCCTTGACTCTGGTGAGTACCCCTGCTCCTTGAAGGAGGCAATGGTGACACCTTTGTTGAAGAAGGCTTCTTTGGACCCAGACTCTCTCACTAACTACAGGCCAATCTCTAACATTCCCTTTGTGGGGAAGGTGATTGAGAAAGTAGTGACTGCTCAGTTGGAGAACCATATGACCATCCATAGCATCTTCGAACCTCTCCAATCTCATTTCCAAAAGAGGCACAGTACTGAGACTGCACTGGTTTGGGTGCTCAATGATCTCCTGATGGTGAGAGACCAGAAAAAATGGTCCATTTTGGTTGTGCTTGATCTGTCATCAGCGTTTGACACCGTGGACCATGGGGTTCTGCTTGAGCGCCTGAGATTCATCTGTGGGCTCTCTGGTTTGGTCAACAGATGGTTTACTTCATTCCTCACTGGTAGAATGCAGAGGATAGTGTTGGGTTTTTTTTCCTCCGACCCTATCTCCCTGTCTTGTGGGGTGCCTCAGGGCTCAGTGCTGTCTCCCATGTTGTTTGTGGTGTACATACTTCCCCTTGGAGACATTGTAAGATGGTATGGGCTGAACTTTCATTGCTATGCCGATGATACTCAGCTCTACCTGTCTTTTGGACCAGACCAGGATGGAGCACTCTCAGTATTTAATAATTGCCTCATCGAGATCCAAGGTTGGATGAGGACTAGCTGGTTGAATTTGAACCCAGGGAAGACAGAGGTGATGGTTGTGGATCCAGGGCGCCGGATAGGGGGGCGGGAAACAAATCATTCCACAGGTTTTTTCCTTGGGAATTCCAAGCTCCCTATCTCTGAACAGGTGTGAGATCTTGGGGTGATTCTTGACAATGGGCTGATACTACATTTGCAGGTGTCGGCCGTCGTTAAGTTATCCTTTTATCATCTGAGGAACATCGCTAGAATCAAGCACCTTGTTCTGTCCAGGGATCTGCCTACATTGATCCACGCCTTTGTGACCTCGCGTTTAGACTACTGCAACTCCCTTTACTTTGGGCTTCTGGAGCTGCACTAGCTGTCAGTTCAGAGGTGGATCACCTTCAAAGTTGGATTACTGACTTACAAAGCCCTACATGGACTGGGCCCTGACTACCTGAAAGAGCTTCTGGTTCCTTACACCCCGGAGCGACAACTACGCTCGGCCAACGAGAGGTTGCTAGAGATTCCGAGGGTGTCTTTAAAATCTTCTGGGGCCCGCGCTTTTATGTTCGTGGCACCAACCCTCTGGAATTCTCTACCCCGTTGGATTAGGGAGTGCATGACTGTGGGGGGCTTTAAATAAGCATTAAAAACTTATTTATGGAATGAGGCATATGGTGATGGTATTGAAGATGGTAGACCATAATGGTTTTATGTTTTGTAATGATGTAGTACTGTTTTTAACCATTTTAACTGTGTACTGCACCTTGATATTGGAAAGGTGCATTAAAAATAAAGTTTATTATTATTATTGTTATATTGTAACTTTATAGGTACTGAAAAAATACAAAAGAAAGCTGTGTGCCAGACAGCTTCCTATCCCCCCACCCTCATCTGCTCTAATTACATAGACAGGCTTTTTAAAGGGCCCCATCATGTGCAATTATCCAATTAACATCCCTCACATATTCTACAGAGAAATGTCTTCACTGGCTCTTAAAGGGGAACACTCATGTACAAGGAAAGGTGATCATATTGTTGCCAAGGGACATCTATTCCAAATAAACTACTGGCCAAACCTGCAGCTCTTTCAGGTCTAGAAACATTAAAGGAGAACTATAGTCAAAATTTGCAAAAAAAAAAATATGTTGTGCAGAGTATTTTGATTTCTAGGTATACTTCTAGTAGGGCCTTCCCCTTATTTACTAAAAAAATTTATTTTTTTTAGAAAATTTGTTTGCTGGTTTTATGGCCACAGGGAGCTCCATATTAGCATTTCTAATAGCGTTTCTTGTTCCTACAATACCTCCTGTCTTATGTTACTGTGATGTGTCCAGGACCACTGATTCAGACAGTAATAACTGCTGCAGCAGCAGCATCTACTGTTAGGGGCCTGACATTCTGGCTTAAACTAAAGAACTTTGTCTAATCCAAACTTTCAGTTTTCTAGGTATGTGTCAAGGTCTAATCAGCAGAAGTGAATGTTTTGTTTTTGAAGCCTTTCATTTTATCAACCTACACATACTTATTAAGAAAGCACACAAATCACCCTAGGTCACAAATGCTATAATCTGTGAAGACTCTAGTTGTTTCCTTAGAGTATAACCCACTCAATTATCCCTCAGGCATTTGCCATGTGTAAATGTAACCTTCGTTAAAGCTCCCTGGACAAGGAGAGTTAGTTAACACAACAGCTCTACTACTCTAAGCTTGAGGAAAAAAAAAACATCTCTTGTTGAAGTAATGGTCCAGGACATATCACTGTCACATGGGACAGGAGGCATTGTAGGAACAAGAAGAGCCATTAGAAATGCTAATATGGAGATCCCCAGGGGCCATAAAACCAGCAAACAAATTAAACAAAAACTCATTTCAGGAGGTGAAGGTGAAGGTCTTACTAGGAGTACACCTACAAATCAAAACACACTGCACAACATATTTTTTTGTAAATTTTGACATTGGTTCTCCTTTAACATATTTAGTTCCCCCACCCTTTACAGCTGCAGGCATCCATTTTCTGCCTCACTAGCACAGGAAATGAAATCAGAGAAGGGGAATAAAAAGGTAAAATACAATGCTGCCAGTAATTTCCTAATGAAGATTTCTTGATCCCCACAGCTCTCAGTGTCATTGTTAACTTATGCTGATGGCATTTTCAGGCACCAGCACTCCTGCGAACTTGCAGATTTGTAAATCACTGATTCTAGGAAATAAATTTTGGACTATTTTAAGAAATGTTTCATAGTGCCAGTGCCACCAGTTTTTGAAACATTTGTGGTGTAATCACTGTGCCTAGTGTTTCATAACTTCCCCATTTAGTGAACAACTTTGCGCCTGTGAGGTCTGCAAAATTTATTTCTGCTAGTACTACATTATGCTACATCATTTTTGTGCCAGTGCCATTTTGTGTTTGTTTTCAATTATGCAGTTTTGTATCATTTGTTGTGCTGTCATCATGTTCTTTAATGTGAGGCAGTGGGGCCTAGTGGTTAGATCACTGGCTTGAGAACTGTGAGATCACAGGTTCGAACCTCAGCAGTGCCAAATAGTCACTTTGTGACCCTGAGCAAGTAACATAACCTCTCAGTGCTCCTGTCAAGCCAGCTGTAGAAATGGATAAATACAGGACCCTACAGAAAATGAGTCAGTGGGCTCGATTTTCAAATGCTCTGCAAATGCCACAAGCCACTGGTGTGCTGATTATGGTGCAGGGAGCTTGCAGCATTCTCTCTGCGCTGATTGCAATCTTCATTTCTGTGTGCTAAATGCCACAAGTTAGACCAGCTGTCCCGGTTTAACTTGTGCCAACTGGGGGACCTTTTTTATGCGGCTTGTGCCAAATCTTTGACGCAAGCTGCCATAAAGTGTTGAAAATGTTGCAACTGTACCCTATATACTAAAACTGGGTGCAGCTGTGTCAAAGGAGTTTGGCGCAGTTGCATCAAGCGATGGGATTGACGCAGGGCTTGAATGCAAGTTCTGCATCAACTTTTGAAAATTGGGCCCAATAACTGAACTGGACAAGCCTGGTTAAGTAGGTTGTAAAATACAGTAATTGTTTTGTGATGCTGTGTGATAGGATCCCTAGGCAGTATAAGCAATTCCTGCAGAGCTTACAGTAGAAACACTATCCATCAGCATGCTCTGTCCTATCAGGGAGACCCCGGCATACAGTGAGAACAAGTACAGCAGCTATCTCACAGGCAGGACAGAGAGAAGGAAAGAAACCCCTACTTAAAAGAACAAGTAACCCCTTTTATTGTTCCCTTGCCCTTAGAGATGTGAAATGTGGGATAATCTATAACAGGCTGGGCAGTTGCTATGCTGATCAGAAACAGCCAGCCATCTAGTAATTTAGTGATTGCACCTGGGAGGGCCAGGGAACTGGAAAGGTCATGTCTCAGGGAGAAGGGGTCTGCTGTAGATTTCATGCTGGAAAGACAGACTGAAAGGGTCTGTGAGAGAAAAGTTGCAGCAAAACCTTCTGTTTTATTTAGTTTGACTGAAGAAAGTTTATTTCTTTTATCTGAAAGTAACAGCGTTCAAACAAAAGCCTTTTAATTTTGAACCTTGAAAAGAATCCTTAATTGAGTGTTGCCAGAATTGCTTATGTCAGTCAAGGACTCCATAACACATAACCACATAAGAGTTATTGTTTTATACAACCTACTTAATCAGGCATGCCCAGCTGAGATATAACTTCTCATTTCCTATGAGGCCTTGTATCTACCCATTTCTACAGCTGAATTGACTGGAGCAGTGAGAGGTTATATTACTTGCTCAAGGTTGCACAGTGACTATTTGGCATAGCTTAGGTTTGAATGTGCGATCATCCAGGTGTCAAGCAGATGATCTAGCCACTAGACCACACTGTCTCACATTACACAGCATGATGTCAGCATAACTAATTATACGAGAAATTGCATCACTGCAAACAAATATATGAAATGACACTGGCACAAACATGATTTAACATAGTGGTAGCTGAAAGAAATTTTGCAAACCTCATAGGCACAAAGCTGCCCACTAAATGGGAAAGTTATCAAATATTACGCAAAGCAGCTTAATTTTTCACAGATGCTTTGGAAACTGGTGGCACTGGTACTATGAAACATTGCTCAAAATAGTACAACATTTATTTCCATGAGACAATGCTTTACAAATCTACAAATTTACAGGAGCACTGGTATCTGAAAATGCCATCGGCACAAGTTAATAATGACACTGAGAGTCAGGGGGATCAGGAAATCTTCATTAGGGAATCAGTGACAGCACTGTATTTTACCTCTTTATTCTCACTCTCTCATGTCATCTCCTGTGTTAGTGATGTAGAAAATGGATGCCTTCAGCTATAAAAGGAGGGGAATCTAAATGTGTTATGTTTCTGGCTCTGAAAGAGTTTCAGGTTTGGCCAGTAGCTTATTTGGAATAGATTTCCCTTGGCAACAATGTTGTCATCTTTCCCTGCACGTGAGTGTTCCCCTTTAAGCTTTCTTGTTAAATTGCTCTCAAAGCTTTATTTTCCCAAGAAGCCTGTGTTGCCACTATCAGTTAGACAGTTTAAAATATAACATGCTCAAACTCAAGCTCACTCATTTAATTTTAATTGGATGTTGTTGTAATTCCAGTGTTTTACTAAGTTTTTGCTAATAAGGTGACTTTGTTTCTATTAGTCTGCAAACATAATCTGGTGCACTCTTCTAATCACTGCCCATTAGGGCCTGGAAACCCTTTCTACTGCCTTAAGAGTCATGCACATCTCTACATGTTATAGAAGTGTGTACTGTGGCTTAGAGGGTCATACAAGTTGTCAGTAGCCAAGGTGGGTTCCCCACGTGGACTCTGAAGGATGGTTATATCCTCTCACAGTGTCTGTTTAAGTTAAACATTTAACATTTTTCCCCTGTTTTTTGCTTGTTAGCATCTCTTCACAAGTTTTAGTTTAGGGCAAGTTACCTGTAGTCTGACTAATAAAATGTAGTTTAAAAAAAATGACCAAATCTAACAATTTCATTGGTTAAAACACAACACATGACTGTTGATTACTTAAGCAATAAGGCACGAAAGGGTGATTGGGGGATTTACCCACGCCTTGTGTCGTGTGTTATGAGGTGCAGCCGAGTGACTTAACCACACATGAAGTGAGTAAGTCCACCAATAACCCACACCCTGGAGTGCCTTATTACAATTATACAATGGACCCATGTGTAAAATACATTTAAAATGTGATTAAGTATATTTTTTATAAATGTCATTTCTCAGCCTTGGGTTATTGCTGGATATACCACAGTCATGTGATGTGTTTGACCAATGAGGTTACAGGATTTTCCTACCCCATTGTATAATGTTCAGATTGTAACTATTCTGCCTTAATCTACCTAGCAGCAGCCTTTTTACAAAAAAAAAATCACTACACATCATGCTGGCAATAGAATTCAACTTTAAACCACAAAAAAAAAAACACACTTTGCAGCCCTGTTTCAATGCTCCACTCATATTGCCATGCTTAGTGCCATGAATTACATCAGATATCTCTGTCAACCCAACTCTGTAAAAAAACGAAAAAAAAAAAAAAAAACAGGAGCTAAATATTGAAAAATGGGCAAAGCGGAGTGCAAAGGTTTGCACTGTGCTTGCCCATTGCCCACGCCCCCGGCACTGCTATATTCAGTCGGACAGCACACCAGTGCTATCCGACCGAGTATAGGAGTCTGTTGGTGCAGCATTGTCAAGAAATTGTGACATGGTGTAGCAGGAGTAAGAATCTGTGTTGCAGGTGAAATTGGCTAGCTGCCATTTGGAATTAAGTCTACACAGCTCCTAAAGAAAAGAATAGTTTTACTTATATGCTCTGCCAGTACAGTTTGCTGACTTCTTTGAATGTCTGTTTGCTGCCTATCTAACTGCGTGTTTTAACTTTGTGAACATTTAATTGGAATTTATGGGATTTACTGCTGCTAGTCTTTGTTTTCTGCAACACTGCGAACTGAGAGTTGAACTGACTACATGACTGAATGGAGTGCTGACCTTTTTGCTGGTTTTCCAGCTCTTTGCTTTTCTGCTGTGTTATACAAATAAACCTCATAAAATAGATGGCAAATATTGAGCTTAATGAAATAATGGCCCCATTATCAGACACAATCTTTAAAACAGACACCAACACACTGCATTGAAATAATAAATTGTGCAACCAAATAAATATTTCTATGCTAAGCACCAAATCTACATTTAGATCTAAATTGCCATATGTTAGGTGGATCTACTAATAGTACCAATAGTTAATAACCTGATATCAAAAGAGTTCTTTATAAAAACTTTTTTTCAAATGGCAAAAGGAACTGAAAACAAAACTAGAGCAGTGGGAAAGAAAAGGGGGAGCTAAACATCAATACTACATAAAAGCTTATCAAAAATAATGTTATCCTAAAGTTTTAAAATAGGGTGCCAACTAGAATACTTCTCCATGGCAAGAAAGCCACTATAGGTGCCTTGTGCCCACTAGATCAATTTAAGCAAAAGACCTACAAATAGGGTGAAATATCAATATTTCTGCTATTTAACCCAAATATTGCATTTCCTTTTAGGGTATAAATCTGGTTTCATGTTGTAACAGAACATTTTGTCTATTACCTCCTCTTGGATTAATCCAAATGTGTTCCAAGCACAGAAATGCAAAATCTGCTACAATACTGTTATGATTTTCTGCAAAATGCAGTCCTACTGGACTGTCAACATCCACATTTATAATTGCACGAATATGCTCCTGCACGTGTTCCTTCAGAGGTCGAGTTGTCCACCCCACATAGATCTTTGGGCACAAACACATACTGTAAGTACATAAACCACATAAGGAGTAGTGCAGTTAATAACCTGTCTAATGGTAACCTTTGATTTGTGATAGGGTGCTCAAAGATCTTTGTCTGATGGCAATACCTGCAGATGTTGCATTTGCTGCATCTGTAGCAACCTTGAGGTGGGGAAGCATCCATGATGGCCTGATGTTGGGTTTATCTTTTGTAAGTAGGCTAGTCATTAAACTATCCCTTAAAGTTGTACCCCAAAGGAAAGACATACGTGGTACTTTCCTAACTCTTTATAAAGTGTAGGGTCACCTCTCAAAACATTCCAAAGTTGAAACATTGTTAAACAAATGACTATATGAAGTCACCAATGTAACTGGTTGTACCTCCTGATTCTGTTTGTCTTTGGGTACCAATACACTTTTTCTTTCTAAATTTCTCGCCCTATTGAATGCTTCCTCCACAATGTCTATAGCATAACCTCTATCTAAAAAAAATATTTTTTAGATCCTGTGCCTGTTGTTCAAAGTTATAAAGTTTGAGCAATTCCTTCTTAGTCTTGCAAGTTGTCCAAAAAGAATAGATCTTTTAAGACGTAGGTGAGCACTGGAGGTGGGCAGTAGCATGTTAGCAGATATTTGCTTTCTATAAGTTGAGCTTTGAACCGGTTCACCATCAGAACCCTGTAACATTAAATCCAGTAAAGAAATCTCATTAGAATCCTTCATATATGTACATTTTAAGCCTACATCATTTAAATGCAGAAATGCCAAGACTTGACCAACTGAGGCCTCATCCCCCTCCAAACAACCGAAATATCATCAATAAATCTACCCCACATTATTATGTGGGGTAGAAAAGGGTTACGCTCATGCTTAAATATGGTGGCACCCTCCCACCATGCCATAAAAAGATTGGCATAGGAGGGTGCCACCGTGGTGCCCATGGTCATACCCCAAATTTGAAGATAGTATTTCTCATCAAAAAGAAAATAGTTAGTGGTTAGAATCAGTTCCATAGCCTCCAATATTTGAAAGCTGCAGGTATATCCCTTGTATCATCTGACTGATAAAGATGGAAATCTAAAGCCTGCAACCCCAAATCATGTCTAATAGTAGTGTAGTGGCTTTCTACATCTGTTGTAAGCCATCTAAATTTGGACCAGACAAACCCATCTAGTTTGGACAGCAGATCCGTACTGTCTCTTATATAAGATTGTTGACATTGTACTATTTGTTTTAGAAAATGATCAATAAATTTTGAAATGTTTTCTGCTAGGCTGCCACAGCCTGAAACAGTTGGTCTACTAGATGGGTTTGTCTGGTCCTTGTGAATATTCGGCAACACATAAATTGTTGGTATAGTCAAGAATGCCACTTGCATAAACTCAAATTCAGTTTTGGTGATACAACCTGTAAGGAGAGAATCCTGAAAAAAATCAATCTTATTTTTAGAAGTTTTTGTTGGATTTGATTGTAGTCTCACATAACTATTAATATCATCTAACTGTTTCTGAATTTAGCCTTCATATTTTTGTTTATTCATGAGGACAATTTTACTGCCCTTGTCCGCCTCTTTTATAATTATTGAGTTGATGTCCTTTAATTCCTGTAAGGCACAGAGTTCTTCATTAAATAGCTGTGATAGCTTCATCTAGTTGTGAACAGTTCATCTATATCTCTCTGAAGCAAATTTTGAAAATTGACCAAGGCAGCACTATTAAAAGGCAATGGGCTGAATTTGGAGGGTGCCCTGAAAGAAGTTAGTCTTAGGATGGGCTGTTGGGTATCCACAGATAAAGTGCTCAAATCAAATGCTGAAATCCCAGACACATCAGACAGTTCATCCACCTCATCTGATAAATCCATAAGCAACTGAACATCATCTTGGAAGGATGCAATAGTAGGCTGGTTTCCAAAACCCATTGTTGGTTTTTACAATAGAAGCATTTTTTGATGCCAATAAAAAGTTCAAAATGATCAACACTGGGGTCTGGCACAAACGAAAGTCATTTGTTCAGGAGGCTTTTATGCACTTCTGTGAGATAAAAGTCAGACAAATTTAGGACTTTGAACTTCTGCTCCTCAGAATCTCCACTAGTGTTTTGCTGGTGCCTATATTTGAATCTTCCATGTTTACCCCTCTTTTTTTTGCATTTTTTCTTTGTTGAGGGGCAGGAGGTGGCTGTGAGGACATCGGAGCATTTTCTGAAAGAGGCACCTGTTTATTTTGTTGATTTCCACACTGGTTAGAGCCAGTAGTGTTTCTATTGGTGCCTTTTTAGGAAAATGATCTATTTCCAAATTTATTTCTTCTGTTCCCTGGATTGGAATGCAACCTACGTCTTCCCCTTGTCTTTTGCTGTAGGGGTCTCTGCCAACCAGAAACTTGATTTAGTTCATAATCAGTGGAGTCTCTTCTAATTTTGGTCTTTTTTCTGTCCACTGTATCCTTCTCATGTTGTCCAAGCATTTTTTGCAAGTTCAGTTCATAGTTTCTAAATAGTGGATTATTTTTGAATTTTAATAAGTCCTCCTATATTTTATTTAAATCCTGTACAACCACAGTGTATATCTCCTTGTCTTGTTCAACAACAATACTGACCAGCTCATCTGAACAGGTTGCCAATGCCCTTTCCCATCTGGATTGACATATTTCATATATGTTACTCTACTGGGGATGGGGATTGGGGGTGGGGGGTCACTGGGTACCAAGAAGCATGTGTGCTCCCCAACTGCCAATGTGGTTGTTGAATGCATTGGCTCTGTCAGCCACTAGGGTTGCTCAGAGTAAGTTGGGCTTCTTCTCAGTGGTAATTACACATTGCAAGGTGGTCTGTGCTATTCCACTTGTGCAGTGCTACCACATTGAATACTGTACTGCACCTGGATTCATATCCCCACCCCTCCCATTGCCCACCACATCCATTATTTTTTTGCACACACACTAACCCTTTTACTGTGTGCCACAGTCCCCTTTGAATATTGTACTTGGGTGTAAACCTGGGTAAGCAGGGCACAAAAACTTTGTCCACTGGGCAAAGTTTGAATAAGTGGCCCCAGACATTTTTACAGAGAGATCACACTCCAAAGAGCATCTGGGTTTACAGCATAACACAGAAACTGCACATTGTGTCCAGAGCCTCCAAATGCCTGAAAATACTCACATATGCAGCAACATCCACAGTATATGTATGGGCAGTACTGGAACAGCCAGAAAGATCCACATGGCACAAAATAGTCTATCTACTGTACAGTGTAAGATACAAGCAACTGTCAGCAGCTCATCACTGTATATCTAGATGCTACTCCACCAGTGTATATATGGGCATTATACACAGTACTAATCATATGCAAGCACATTATTACAAGCCATGACAAAAGAAGTAAATGGAACTACTTTAAATGGGGGTTTATTTTCATTAAATTACAGCATAAAAGATTTGCTGGCTTGCCCCTCAGGTGGCACTGTAATGCTTTCAACTGGAGTTGCTGGACAATCCTATTACATGAAAAAACTGCCATGAAGCTCATGGACTTGTTTTATATAGCATAAACTTGTTTTTTTACATACTGGAGTAGTTTAAACCTTGCATACCCCTGATTATGTAACAACATGTAGCAGATGCGAATGTTAATCTTTGATTAAGGGGGTTATTCCCCCAAAGATTCTCTACCTGTTGGTAGTCGGTCTGTTTACTATATGGTATTAACAGATATCATGTCTATGATAAATTAATAAAAAATAAAGTACCTGTATATATAAAAAAAAAGATTTGATGGTCACATAATTCTGCTGGTTTATAGTCTGTTTTAGAATCATGGTATATCTAAAATACATATATTTGCTTTACTTCTGCATTTGTTGCCTCCTGACTATGTCAGGGATGCTCTAATGGAGGCACCTATTGGTTAGTTGACTGCTGCATCATGTACATGGATTGCAGTGGATGTGGAATCTCAAGCCTTCTCTTTTTGAGGAATGTAGTTGATAATGTTTTGGTGGTGCAGCTGGATGAACACTTGGAAAAATATGATATCTATGAGCCTCTCCAGTCACATTTCAGGCCCTGGCACAACATGAAGATCACTCTTATGAAGATGATTAATGGCCTCCTCATGGTGAGAAATAGAGAGCAGTGTTCCATCTTGGTTCTTCTCAATCTGTCATTTGCACTGGACATGGTAGATCATGGGGTGCTGTAGGATCATCTTGGTCATTATGTAGGACTCGCCAGACACAGTAGACCATGGGGTGCTGTAGGATCATCTTGGTCATTATGTAGGACTCGCCAGACACAGTAGAACATGGGGTGCTGTAGGATTATCTTGGGCATTATGTAAGACTCACCAGAACAGTGCTGCATTGGATAAAGTCCTATCTCATAGGCAGGGTGCAGTAGTTTGTGCTGGGTAATTTCATCTCCAGAACAGCTGCACTCATTTGTGGAGTGCTACAGAGCCTGATCCTCATTCCCATGTTGTGTACTGTGTACATGGTGCTTTTGGGTGAAGTCATAAGATGATATGACTTGTAGTTTTACTGCTATGCAGCTGGTAACTAACTATATCTGTCTTTTTCACTGGATAGAGGTAATGGGGCCTCTTTGTTAAGTCAAGGTCTAAGGGAAATCAATAATCAGAAATGATGGTTGATGGTGCCACTTTGGCACCATTAAGTGGCCCACCACTCAGAGCTGTGGCTAGGGTAAAAAAGCTGGGGGTCATTATGGACTGCAGTAGTCTAGTACCAGTTCAGCCAATGTCGGTAAGTAAAAAGATATATTATAAGGGGAGTAGCTCTCTACCAATCATGGCACTCAAATACACTAGTCAAATTGGTAGTAATAGAGCCGACTCACCCAGTATCATAAAAAATATATTTTATTGCTTCACACAAGTATAATATTCAAGAATACAGTGTATGTGTTATTCACCAAACATTTCATCAATGAGAAACACTGTATAATTAAAAATGATTTATTTATTTAAAATCTTGGAATTACAAACTTTGAGTGAGAGACTCATTTCCAAAGATTCCAAGTCAATACACAATACAGAGATAGGTAACTACAATACACAGTGTGATATAATATACAATGCCAGGGCAGTTTGATGGCAAGGTTACAGCATGAAACAGTATACCGAGATGTCTAATACAGAGTTGAGGCTGTAGGCTATGGGCAACACAGTAACATGTTTAATACCCTTTCAATGTTCTTACTTATTCAGGCACAAATTTCTCACATTAAACAAGATCATATTCCTCACCATACACTTCTCCAGCATAGTCTCTTTCTTTTAAGTGAAGTTACTCAAGTGTATTTTGTTGTCCGTAAAGATTTTCAAAAAAAGCCACAAATAAATGCCACTACTGTACTAGTGTTATCAAAGCATAATATCCAACGTAGCTTTCAAATTCACATTCTCTACCAAATAAAGTAAAGTAGCCTCCATTATCAGTTCCTATTATCTGGGACAAAAACATAGACCTTACTTACATTAATTAATATCTGCTTGTTCTGGTTACAAAGTAAAACAAGCATTTGCCAATGCCGAATGTTGTCTTGCTGGCATTGGCATTGGTATTGCAGGAGTTAGAGAGATACATAATAGGAATGGCAGTGAAGTATTGAACTGACACCAACCCCACCCCCACCCTGCAGAGACTGACAGGCATTGGGGTGTGCCTTTGGGTCGTCGGCCATAACGTTCATGTCATTTCACCTCATCTTACCCTGCAGGCACCTATAAGTGTTGCAGAGTGTGTTAGGAACTTCAGGACCTACGCTCATCCCATTCCATAAGGAAATATGCTGAGATGGGTACAGTATAGGAGAATGGGGTGAACTTTGGGGATGAAGACTTCAAGGCACGCTTCAATGCCTGTCACTGGCTGCAGGGTGGGGGTGGGGTGGGGTGGAATGGCATGAGCATTACAGCCAATGTTCCCAAGTCACATCCATGATGCCTGTCAGTCTCTACAGGGTGCAGCATTATGTCTGGAAACCCTAATGCACTGGGCATTTATTGGTATTTTCACTCCAAATTTTCAACATGGGCTTTTTGTGATCCTACCTCATGAACAGTGGCACTATCAGTTCATTAGCTGAAAGGTGATTTTGCATAGCGACTGTGCCATTTGGCACCACAAGTGTGAAAAAAAACACATTTTGGGCAATGATGTGAAAAATGACAGCTGTACTGTTCATGAGGAGGTGTAAACAAAATGGCAATGCTGAAAATCTGGTGTGAAAATATGAAAAATTGGTGAAGTCACGAGAGTGCATAGAAACTGCATAACACATGTCCATAATGCAATTATTTTTGGGATTTTTTTAACCAAATTTTCAACATAGGCTTTTTGAGACCTCAGCTCATGAACAGTGGCAATTTTGTTAATCTGTCCCAAAAGTTGATTTCCCACAGCAACTGTGCCATTGTGCACCACATGTGAGAAAAAAATGGCAATTTTAAAAATCTGGAGTGAAAATATTAAAAATTGTTGAAGTTATGAGCATGCATGGAAACTGCACAATGCACACTCATAAAGCAGTCATTTTTTGGAATTTTTTCACCAAATTTGCAACATGGGGTTTTTGGGACCCTACCTCATGAACAGAGGCACTGTCATTGCATTAACTAGTCCCAAAAGGTGATTGCGTGCAGTGATCATGAAATCACCTTTCAGGACTGAGTAACAAGATGACAGTGCATATGTTCATGAGGTGAGGTTCCAAGAACCCCATATTGAAAATTTGGAGCCAAAATTCCAAAAAATGGCTGAGATATCCACCTAAGTTGACCCCCCCATTGTTGCCATTATAAAGCTTATCGTGATTTTCTTCATTTTGCGGTTGGCTTTTGAAGAGTTCAGACGTGTTCTCGGTCCACAGAAGATCACAGCACCAGACCTCCAGAGGTAAGTATGGGGTGAGGGGGTGAGGGGAGGTGGGGTGCACAGAGGGTGGGTGTAGGTTAGGGGAGGGTGTCACCGGGGATGATGAGGGATCATTTTCTTTTTGTGCAGGGACATTGTCTCTCTCTCTTTTTTTCTCTCTCTCACAGCAGACATTGGGGATAGAAACATAGACACTTTCAGCAGATAAGGACTGCTAGGCCCATCCAGTCTGCCCATAGGCCCTATACTTTGTATGTGGCCAGTGATTCTATGTGATCGATGACTTGTCATCACTCCCTCACCTCTCAGGCTTCCCTTGTGCCTATCCCAAGCATGCTTAAACCCTTCCACTGTGCTTGCTCCCACTACCTCCTGTGGCAGACTATTCCATGTGTCGACTACCCTTTCTGTGTAGAAAAACATTCTTACATTACCTCTTAATCTACCCCCTCCAGTTTCATATTGTGCCCCCTTGTTCTAGTACTTTTTCTACATTGGAAAAGCTCCCCTGCCTGCACCTTATTTATGCCCTTAAGGTACTTAAAAGTTTCAATCATGTCCCCCCGCTGTCTCCTCTCCTCCAGTGAGTACATATTGAGGTCCCTTAGTCTCTCCTCATATGTTTTGTGGTGTAAGCCCTGCATCATCTTTGTTGCCCTTCTCTGGATAGCCTCCACCTTATCTATGTCCTTGCACAGGTGTGGTCTCCAGAACTGCACGCAGTACTCCAGGTGAGGCCTTACCAATGTTTTATACAATGGCATCACCACCTCCCACCTCCTGCTAGTGATACCTCTGTCTATGCACCCCAGCATACCACTGGCCCTCCCTGCTGCCTTTGTACACTGCTTTGATACCTTAAGGTCATCAGAGATGATAACCCTTTGGTCCCTTTCCTCCTTGGTGACAGTCAGCTCCTATCCCCGCAACCTGTAGCTGTCCTCAGGGTTCTCTCTACCCAGGTGCATTATTTTGCAGTTCTTTACATTAAACCTCAGTTGCCACATCTCTGACCATCTTTCAAGCTTCTCCAGGTCCCTCTTCAGTTTCTGCACCCCTTCTGGAGTATCTACCCTGTTGCAGATCTTGGTGTCATCTGCAAACAGGCAGACCTTTCCTTCTAGCCCCTCTGCAATGTCACTAACAAAAACATTGAACATGACTGGTCCTAGTACTGATCCCTGAGGTACCCCACTGGTTACCCCTCTCTCCCCAGTTGTACCCCATTTACCACCACCCTCTGTCTCCTATCTGTTAACCAGTTCCTAACCCAGTTCACCACCTTGTTTCCCATGCCCAGACTACTCATCTTGTTAATCAGCCTTCTGTGTGGGACAGTGTCAAAGGCTTTGCTGAAATCCAGGTAGGTGATGTCTACTGCCCCTCCCTGATTAAGTTCAATTGTCACCCAATCAAAAAAAACTATTAGATTAATTTGACATGACCTTCCTGTTGTGAATCTGTGTTGCCTCAGATCCTGTGCACCACTGGATTCCAAATGTGTCACTATCCTTTCTTTCAGCAGTGTCTCCATGATCTTTCCCACCACTGAGGTGAGGCTGACTGGCCTGTAGTTGCCCACCTCTTCCCTACTGCCACTTTTGTGCAGTGGGACTACATGTGCCCTCCTCCAGTCCTCTGGAATGACACCCGTGTTGAGTGACTCTGTGAACAGGGCCACCAAAGGTGCTGCTAGTTCCTTTTGCAGCTCCTTTAATATCCTCGGGTTGATGTCATCTGGCCCTATGGCCTTATTCACCTTCAGCTTTGTGAGTTCTTCCAGAACTCTCTCCATTGTGAATGGACTGGTGTTCACTTCTCCCCCCATTGCTTCTGCACCCCAACTGTGGTCCTTGATCTGACCCCTCCTTAGTGAATACTGCACAGAAGTATTTGTTCAGTATTTCTGCCTTGTCCAGATCCCCCTCCTTGCACTCTCCCTCCTCCCCTTTGAGTCTCACAATCCCCCCTTCCCGGTTTTCTAATATACCTACAAAATGCCTTATCCCCTTTGTTTACAGACTGTGCTAAGCTCTCTTCTGTCTGTGCCTTCACCGCTTTCCTTAGACATTGAAGGTACACCTCCCTGTCTTCCTTCCTTTGGCTCCCCTTATATTTCCTGAAACTCAACTTTTTAGCCCTAACTTTGTCCCTCACCTCTTTGGAGAACCATAGTGGTTTCCTTCTTTTCCCTTTGGTCACTATCCTAACGCACTGGTTTGTTATATCCACTATGGCTCCTTTCAGTGTCTTCCATTGTTTTTCCACCCCCTCTACTATCTCTCCCTTCCCCAGAACTGCTTGTATACATCTACCCATTTCAGAGAAATCTGCCCTCCAGAAATCTAATACTCTTGCCCTTGTATGGCTTGATTGAGTCCATGTCTCCATGCTGAACCACACCATATGGTAATCACTGGACCCCAGCAGCCCTTCCACTTGTATTTCTTTGACTATGCACCTATTGGTCCATACCAAGTCCAGAAGTGACTTGTCCCTGGTTGGCTCATGCACCAGCTGCCTGCATGCAACCCCCTGCAGGGATTCTGGGATGGCTGTGCTTCTGGCTGAAACAGCCATCTGAGTGGCTCAATCCATGTCCAGCATATTGAAATCCCCCAGTAGCAGGATTTCTCCCTTAGTTCCATGTCGTGTATGTTCTCCCCTAGTTCCTTGTCTACTTCCACCCTCTGTGCTGGAGGTCTGTAGATCACTCCAGTGCATATCGTTGTTCCATTCTCTGTCTCCAGGGTGACTCACATTACCTCAGTCTCCCCCTGTCTTCCCTGAACTTCTGTAGCCTTTATACCATCTCTAATATACAGGGCCACTCCCCCACCTTTTTTACCCTTCCTGTCCCTCCTGAACAATGTATAGCCTGGTACATTGACTTCCCAGCCATGATTTGCAGAGTACCATGTCTCTGTTATTGCTGCTATGTCAAGGTCTTCATCTATGAACAAGGTCTCCAGGTCTGGAACCTTATTTCCCAGGCTACAGGCATTTGTTAGCATGACCTTCCATGTTTTACAGTCTGCTTTCCCTCTGCTCTTGTTCTCCCTATTCAGCATCTTCCCCCACCCCAGTGTCTTTTCCTATGTGCTCCTGTGCTCTTACATTACTCGTTATACATTCTTCACCTGCTTGCCCCTCCCTGCCTATTTTTGCTGTTCCCATAGTCAACCTATGTTCCTGCATGTTCTCATGGGGGGGTGTTCCTAAGCATCCTGGCTCTCCCCCATTAGCCAGTTTAAATGCTCACAGCTGATACATTTAAGCTTCTCACAAAGGACTAAGGTCCCCTTCTCAGACAGATGCAGGCCGTCGTCCTTATATAAGCTTGCATCTGTCCAGGTCAGGCCCCAGTCCCCTATGAAGCCAAAATCCTCCCTTCCACACCAATTCTTCAACCAGGAGTTGAAGGTATGGATGTGGAGTGCCCTAGCTTCCCCGTGCCCTGGACAGGTAGCACCTTTCCCCAAGCTTCTTGAAATCATCCTGGACTCTGGCTAACTCCACCCTTTTTCTGGCCAGGTCATTGGTCCCCAGGTGGACAATGACATCCAGCTGTTCTCTCCTTGCTGTTGCCATAGCAATTCTATGATCTGCTTCCCATCCCTCCATGCAGCGCTTCCTGGGAGGCACTTGACCTCCCTCTCTCCCCAGCTAGGTGACCCTAACTCCACTCCCCAGACAATAGAGTTCCCCACTAGGAGAAGATCCACAACATCTTCTGGGTTTCCCTGCTTCCGTTCCCTAGGGCTCCATCCTGGAGGACACTCCCATCCTCCCTGGATGCAGCCTCAGGTTCCTGAGAGGGGTTTTCCTGTTCCTCCAAAACAGTGTAGGAGTTAGTAAGTGGGACCAGTTGGGGGATGTGCTTTTGACCCCCCCTCCCTCACCCTCCCTGAGCCCACTGTAGCCCAATTTCTCCTTATCTGTGGCATCCTTTGAAGTAAAGGTTGTGGACCCAGTGGTCTCTGGGTGGGGGTGGATGCTGCCTTCAGCTTGGCCAACTCTGCTAAGAGACAGACAACTTCCTCCCTCAGCCCAGAGTGGTGTTTGCAGATAGGGAAGCATCATAGCCTCCAGAATGTCTCCCTGAAGACCTCTGCTCCACAATCACTGCACTGCACCACTCCCATCATGTCTGATTCCCTCCTCAATCAACTGCTTACTTAACATGGCTATTTGATATCCCCCAAATATGTTTTATTTCTGTTGTGTTTTGTTATGCATCCTCTCTTTCCTTCATCCTGTATGGATGCAGGATGTTGCAAGGCTTTATGGGACTTACCCAATAAATGTAGGGTGAGCCCTGGGGTGGGTTATGGAGTGAAAGGATGGGACTACACCACAGGCTGTGTCAAAAAAAATCAGCCAAGGAGTCCTCTGGCAGTGACACCTCACACAATCACCAACTTGTCTGCTAGAATCCCTCAATCCTGCCCAAACTAAATTTAAAAGCACACTAAATGGCAGTTAAGAGCACACAAAAATGGCAGCTAAAAAAATATATCAAATCCACTTACACAAACAGGATGGTTTTCTTTATTTATAGATAAAATAAAAAATGTTGGGCACACTGGGGTGGGCTCCCAGTGTGCCCCATGAGTTTGGGGGAATGATGCCAATAGGAATTGGGCTCCCCCATCGGCAAAGAAAGTGTGTGGGTTGGGGGAACATGATGCCGATTGGGATTGGGCCCCCATCGGCAAAGAAAGTGTTGTGGAGGACTGATGCCAATGGGGATTAGGCCCCTGTTGGCAAAGAAAGAGTGTGTCTGTGTGTGTTTGTGTGTGTGTGTGTGTGGTGGGGGAACATGATGCCGATGGGGATTGGGCCCTCATCAGCATAGAAACTGTGTGTGTGGGGGGGAACATGCCAACACGGTGACTGGCCACCGCCAATGTTGACTTTGTGGGAATTGTGTGTGTCGGGTGGCAGGAGCCGACATATTTACTGAAATGTTTCACCAGGAAAGGCACATAACAGAGCCTTGTCATCTGATGCTCCAGTGAGGTAACTGCACCTCACTGGAGTGGCAGATTTCTTTCAAGGTTTTGGCATTCTTTTGGAAGTTTCATGTCAGTGCTAGCATGCTCGCTAATTGGGGGCTGAGGGATGCACCCACTAAAGCATTCCATGCATTGGCGAACACTGACACACCTTTGAAATGTGCTACTACTGCAAGATGTTGCTTGTGCCTGTGCAAGACAACATAAAAGGGGGAGGCATATATATCAGGGCAACCACATTTTCTCTGTTAGTCTCACATTTTAAATTTAAGCATTTCAAACATTTTCACCATGTCACCCATCTACTTCAATATTGCATTTTCACTGCATGCACCAATACAAGCCTCTTGTGTGGTAGCACCCTCACTCATTTAATCTAGTCATATATTTCATGTAGGTTTCCTCTTTCCAAACCAAATCTGTAAAGTATTTTCTGTTTTAAATATACCTTAGAATTTATAAAGTTGTCCCAGAATGCTGAAACCATAAAGCGTAAATGTGCTTAAAACTGTCCTATGCAATGTGATCCACAAACAGTAGCAGTCACTTTATTCGATATGCATTTTAAACAGATCAAGGCTTCTCACATAAATGCCTCTTACAAGTGTTAAAATAATTATATTACATACTTCAAAATAAGTCAGGGAAACATACCTGTCCCTTCCCACTGTATTTGCTTCTGCTGTATTCTGTTTAGAATTTATTTGGTAGAGAATATGAATTTGAAAGCTATGCTGGATATTATTGTTTGATAACGCTGGTACAGTAGTGGCATTTATTTGTGGCTTCTTTTGAAAATCTTTACAGACAACAAAATACACTTGAGTAACTAATTCACTTAAAAGAAAGAGAATATGCTGGAGAAGTGTGTGGTGAGGAATATGATCTTGTTTAATGTGAGAAATTTGTACCTGGATAAGTAAGAACATTGAAAGGATATTAAATATGTCTTATTTTTAATTATACAGTGTTTCTCACTGATGAAGTACAGAAGTCTGAAACCTTTGGGGAATAACACAGACACTGTATTCTTGAATATTCTACTTGTGTGAAGCAATAACATATATTTTTGTATGATACTGAGTCAGTCAGTTCTATTACTACCAATTTGACTAGGTCATTATGGACTACAAGTTGACCCTCAAACATCGGGTGTCAGTGGTAGTCTTTACTGGCATTTTACATCTTGCCCAGATTAAACCATATCTAGCCCCTGGAGACCTTAAATGCTAGTGCATGTCTTAATAACATCCCAACTGGATTACTGCAATGCTCTGTACCTAGGGGTATCTGAAGGATTGTTGCACTGCCTGCAGTGTGTCCAGAATGCCACAATCTGACAGACTGCTGGGACCTCTTGGTCGGAACATATCTTGCCGGTTCTGCGTGATTTGTACTGGCTGTCAGTGCAGCAGCACATCACCTTCAGGATATGTTTGTTGACATACAAGACCCTGCATGATGTCGGTCCTGGCTACTTGAAAGATCTCTTGTACCTATATGCCCTTGTCCACCTTTGTTACTAAGGTTGGCTTGCTGGTTATTACCTAATACAGGCTGACATTTATTTATTTAAATTGTTTTACCAAGTAAGCGTTACAGAGAACAACAGTCTTATTTAAAGATGTGACTTGGGGGAAGGGGGATAGTAGATAGGAAGGGGAGGAATATGTGTAAAATAAAATGAATAGCAGTAGCAGGAGCTGACACACCAGTTAGAACAAAAATTGTACACAGGAAGGTTACATTGTATTACAATACATGATATAAAAAAAAATATCAGACAAGTATGGCAACCACATGAGTCAATCAAGTGCTGAGAGGGAGAGAGAAGGGTCCGGAGTTTGGGGAGCCAGAAAGTAATGGCCGATTTCTTTTTTCTTGGAGGTATAAGCATCCTTTTTTCAAGCTCCGAGCACAAAAGGTAGGCAGGGTTAGTGGCAAGAAAAAGAGGTTACTGAGATAGGCAGGGAGTTTGTTAACCCAGAATTTGGCTCCTATTTGTGACTTGCACATCTGAGGTCCAAACTAGCCAAGTCCAGGTTTATATACATTGTGCAGAGATGTGTGTGGTGCACAGTTCTGGGCAAACATGTAAAGTGCATTATAGAGATAGTCAGGCTTAGAGAGGGTCACTTTGGGGGTAGCCACATACTGAAACCACATCACCATAGCCAAAGATAGAAGGATCACTGGGTCAACAATACACGTTCTTGCATACAGTGAGAGACTTCCCTGCAGCCTATAAGGAGTACCTAACTTAGCAAAACACATGGTAAGAATTTAGTTAATGTAAGCAGTTTAGTTCAATTTCTGATCAAGTAACCGCCCAAGATATTTGTACAGAGAAACATTACCTAACACAACATTGTCAGATGATATAGTGTATAGTGAGACAGTTGTTCAACCAGTGTTTAGCTCCAAGGAGCAAGGTAACATTTTTTTTTTCCATTCAATACAAAGTTGATTAGCAGACAACATTTTTTGTAAGTAAGTGAAAAAGGTCTGTAGGTTGTGATTAATGACTGAGGACCTCAGGGCCAGCCTTAAGGATAGATAAACTAGGCAACCACCTAGGGTACCCGTTAATAGGAGGCACCAAAAACGCAGTCAGTTTTTTTCAAAAAAAAAAAAAAAAATTTTTGCTGTTGGATTTGCTGCCCCCAAATAAAGATTCTGCCTTTTCAAAGCCAAGTTAGAGGAAGCAGAACAGTGAGAATGCAGGCACAGTAGGAGCAGCTGGCAGCAACAGTTTTGATGGCAGTGCCAGCATGCACAAGGGAGAAATAGCAAAGAAGGGGAAAGGAGGGAGTGGAGTGGACTACAGTGCAGTGCTCACTTAAGACTCAAACTGAGTTGCCTGAGGACTCAGGGCAGCTCAGATTGAAATGGCACTGATGGGCACCAGAGCAAGCTATGGACATAGTCCAGGGGGACTGGAGGTTTAGGGCGGCTGAGCCACTATTACCTCTCATCAGTGGTAGCGACACACACTGCACTGAGGCTGGGCTCTGGAGTGGGATGTTGAGATTTGAGAGGACTAAAAGAGTTGGGTGGACCAGAGGAGGCCGAGAGGAGAGTTGGGCCAGACAGAACAGAACTAAAAGAGTCAGGTGAGCCAGACACTGAAAAGGAGAGTTGGGCCAGAGAGAGAGAGAGAGAGAGAGAGAGAGAGAGCAGAAAGAACCAGGTCTGGTGGTGTGGACATGGTCTGCAAGGTGGCAGCATAATTTGACTAAGGTGAGTGACGAAGCAGTGAGCTCTGAGCTAAAAAAACCCCCAAAAAACTGCTGACCTTTTGTTTTTGCTGTTCCCCCACTTCTGACTTCCCCCCTGTTCCCCCACATGTACCCACTTGTTTCAGATAATCTGGATGGTTGGCACAGGCCTAACCTGCAGTCCAGCTCCAGCACTCAGGCTAAAGCCCTAAAACTCACAAGCAGGCAGGCCTGTTTGTACTTATTAATCAGTCCCTACTACATGTCCAGGTGTGGCATGGCACAGCAGTAACCAGCAATGGCAGATTCAGTGTAAAAGGGAGACACTGCCAGAGTGTGTGTGAGTCAGTTGTCTAGAGAGAGACTGAGTAGAGATGAGGAGCCTGACCAGCAGTGAGGGAAGAGTTAACATTTTTTTTTGGGGGGGGGCTGACTGGCAGCAGCAGGTAGGGAAGAGTCCCAAAAAATGTTTGAGGTGGAGACGTCAGTTTCAAGTTTGCCTAATGGCTCCACATACCCTAAGGCCAGCCCTTGAGGACCTGAGATCAGAGGTGTACAGGGCAGTATTATCTGCATAAAACTGTGTATTGCAGGAGGGAATGTCATTTACAAAGATATAGAAAAGTAGACGTCCCTGCACTAAACCCTGTGGGACCCAGGCTAACAGGGAATGGGGACAATAAGGACTGACCAGCTTTAACAGCCTGCAGATGCTCTGATAGATAAGACCTAAACCAGAGAAAGGGATTTGCCAGTAGCAATAGAAGCCTTCAGTTTATTGATTTAAAGGGAGTGATTCACTGTATGAAAAGCTTTAACTAGATCAATAAAACAGCACCAGAGCCCTTATTAGAGTCCATACTACTGGCAATGAAGTTGGTGATTCTGAGTTACGAAGTAGTAGTGGAGTTGCTGGCATGGAAACCAGATTGAAAGGGGAGAAAAATTCAGATTTGAAGTTATAAGTGGTAATCTGTGCACTTATTAATCTCTCTATTATTTTGGAGAGCACAGGTAGGAGAGAGACTGGGAAATATGTGTTAAGATTGCTAGCAGCACCATCCCTATGAAGGAGTAGGATGTGCAAACTTTTCCAGGCAGCAAGAAATGTTCCAGTAGCCAGTGAACTGTTAAAAATTTATGTTATCTGCCTAGTAATGTTGGACGCACCATGCATGAAAAACATTGGTGATGCATTAATTCATCTAGCCCAGTACTAGTAGCGGGGGTCAATAGTAACCAATTCATTGAGAACATCTAAAGTATTTTTTCCCCCACTTATTTAACCAGGAGAGAGACACTAAGCTGAAAACTTGTTTACAGGTGCAATCTGGGAGCACAGAGAAGTTAAGTGATTTGCTTAGGGTCACACAGTATGCAAGTGGGGTGTGTGGGATTCAAACCCAGGTCTCCAGATTTGCAGCTCAAAGTCTTAAACCACTGCGCTATACTGCCTCCCTTTCTTTAATAGAAGGGAATGCAAATAAGTCATTAATGACATTTGAAGGGAGATAAACTGTGCAGCATGAGAACTCACCTGTATGTAAGTGAGCAGGAATTTACAGTCATCAATAAAGTTCTGAATAAGTGCATTTGTAATATCTAAGTTGCCAGATCTTTGGCAAGAGCTGAGGATAAAGTGAACAAAGCAAACAGTTGGTGAGCAGGGTTTAGAAGTTTACAAACCTATTTCCAAAACATTTTGCAGTCAGTAGGAGAGTGAATGAGTTTATTCTGGTAATAGGCTGCTTTTGTTTTCTTGTTATAGCCAATGCAGAGATTACATAGCTTAATAAAGTGCAGTCTAACATCGGGGCATTAGTCAATGTCAAAGGTAGTTCCGCAAATGTTGACCAGTAGCACAATATGATGCATGGTGCAGCACAGAGCTAGCCATTGGATAACATATATTGTGCTATTACAATATACCGCACTATAATGCATTACCGGTCAATGTTTGTGCAGCTACCACTGTATGTCTAAGCCAGGCAGCATCTCTTAATCAGAACAAATCATTCATATCAGAAGTGACCAAAGAGAGGTGTACCACTCTAACCCTGAACATCCTAAAAGGGGCATGTGTGTCAGAAACCGAATGAAGGATTCTCTAAAAGCACCTTAAAGCCAACTCAGGGTCAGTAGTACGCAATACAAGATACCAGTTATCATTACCTAAATCATACAGGAAATCTTCAAGTGTAAAGGCACAGAAGCATCTGACCTGGATAATTCTTGGAAAGGCCTTTGCAGTCTTAATTATTTTAGCACAATACATCATACAGTGATAACTACAGAAATCATAATGTTAAATTGTCAAGGGATGGAGTTGTTGGGGTGGTATTCTTACTGCTGTGGAGCTCTCTTTCAACTAATGTTTGTGGTGCACCCTCAATGGAGGCTTTCAAGAGGTGCTGAGGTTCCACAGCCATGTTGCACCTTTTAATGAACTCTCCAAGGGGCATAATATGCATTTTGAACAACTGTGGGTATCAAAATGGATCCCTGAAATACCCCAAGATTGATTTTATTTATTTATCTATTTAAAATTTGGTAACCGGGAAAAGCACACTAAGCAGAAATTCATTTCCGGGTGCGACCCGGGGACAGGGGGTACAAATGCAACAAGGTACAGAGAAATACAGAATTGAAAAAAAATATACTGTGTAATACATTGTAGATTCTTAATTATGTAATAGAAACAAAATATACAGTATAATACAGAGTACATTGTTAACTACACTACAATACACTTTACATAGTGGTGATGCATTACAGGATATAAAACAGGAGATGCAATAATAAGGAAGAGACAACATTTAAATCATGTGGTCACCATTTATGCAGGATAAGGGAGGGAGAGAGGAAGGGGGATAATAGTAAGGTTGTGGATTAGGGCTGTGCACAACTACACGATATAACAGGGGATGTCCTGAGAAGGTGCTTAAGTGTAGGAAAAGAGGGGGTGAGGCGGGTTTGGGGGAAGAGATTATTGCAGAGAGAAGGGAGTCTATAAGAGAAGGCTAATTTTCCAGCCAAGGTGTATACTCATGGGAGGGTGAAGAAGTGGAGGTAATTCATGCATGAATTGTAGGGGGACGGAGTAGCTGGGAATAGGAGAGAGGAGACGTAGGAGGGAAGAGTTCCAAACCAGTATTTGGAGATGAAAGTGTAGCAGTGGGACAAGTATCTCTGTGAAAGGGGTTGGAGGGATAGGGAGGAGGAGTAGAGGTCACAGTGGTGTGTGAAGGGGGGGAAATTAGAGGCGAAACGAAGGAAGGCATTGAATAGAATGTTGAGTTTGACAAGGGAGATGGCTGGGTCCTCTGCACTGAAGACAACGTCCGTGTAGTCAAAAGCTGAGAGGATCCATTTGACCAGCAGGCCACATCTGACTGGAATGGAGAGACTCCCCTTATGGCAGTAGAGTAAACCCAGTTTAGATGTAGTTTGGAGTGGAGGGCCTTAAAGTGGGAAGAGAAGTCAAGTTAGGAATCGATCCACACTCCTAGGTATTTGCGGTGTAGAATATTGTCTGGGCTATTAGATAGAGAAGGCGGGGGAGCCTGGTAAGTTTTTGTTTGGAGCCAAACGTCATGGCTACATTCTTTCTGGTGTTCATTTTAGGCAGTTATCACTGAATCAGTTAGATATAGTGGTAAAGTCATGATGAAGCTGAGTTTGTACGGATGAGGTGGAGGGACTAGATAGGAAAAAGATGGTGTTGTCTGCATACATATGGATACTGGTGTGGGTGCATACAGAAGGGATGTCATTTATAAACAGGGAAAAGAGAACAGGTCTGAGGACTGAGCCCTGGGGGACACCTACAAGGATGGAGAGGGAGTGAGACAGTACATTACTGATTATAACTGACTGGGATCTGCCAGTTAAGTAGGAGCTAAACCAGGAGACAGCAGTTGGGGAAAGGCCAGTGCTTGTCTAGAAGGACAGGGTGAGAGACAGAGTCAAAGGCCTTAGCAAGGTCAATGAAGATAGCCAATGTGATCTGCCCTTTGTCCATATCAAAGTTAATGACATCTGTAAAGTGAAGAAGGGAGGAAGTGGTTGAGTGAAACTTCCTAAAACCTGATTTGACTGGGGAGTGTTGGAAGCAGAGAGGAAGACATTTAGCCTTGAAAGAACAAGTGATTCTAGGACCTTGGCAAATGAGGGGAGTAGTGATATAGGGTGGTAGTTGCCAGGGACCATGGGACCCCCCCTCCCCTTTGTGAAGGGAAATGACAGTAGCTGACTTCCAGGCTAAAGGGATGGTAGAGGAGAGAGATAGATTGAGGAGGCAAGTCAGAGGGGTCAGAATAGCAGGAGCAGTGATTTTGAGGGGTCTAGAATATAGGCCGTCAGGACTGGATTTAGTGGAATTTAAGGAGCCTATGGCTTTAAGGACTTCCTCTGGGGATACCAGAGGCAGATGAAAGCCAGAGAGCTGTGAGGGGGGAGGGGATGGAGAAGGGAAGTCTTGCGGGAGGGCACAGGTGGTAAAGAGCTTATTTAGGGCATCTGATGGAGGTAGGGTCTGCGACTAGGGAACCTGCCATGCAAAAATTGGGTGGAGGGGGTTCTGAGGAGGGGCACAGGAGTGAACGGAGATCCTTCGAGAAGGAAGATGGAGAGTTGTTGAAGGTGTGCAGTTGAGTTTTGAAGTACTCAGATTTTGCCTGCCGAATAAGCTTTGTACAGCTGTTTCAGAGGGCTGGGTAGTTCTACAGGTCAGCTGGGTCACATGAGGATTTGAAGTGTCGCCAAGTGAGGTCACAAGATTGGGATTGATCCCAGCACTCAAGAAAGAAAAAGCTTCTAACACCTCTGACTAGAACCAGTTTAGGAGACAGGACCAGAAAACCAAAAAGTCTAGGATATCCCCTCATAGGTCATCAGGCAATCCAGAAACATCATGTAGTATTCTGTGCCAAATACCACTGATAGATCTAATTATATTGGCATTTCTGGTTGGTTGGCATCCACCACTAAAAGCAAATCATTCATTATATTGATAATTGTGGTCACCCTGTATGTGATCTGGCCTAAAACCTGATTGTCTCAAGTCAAAGATGTTGAATCTTTCAGGTGTCCTTGCAGATGTGTCACAACCACCTTCTACAATACTTTCTCCCAAAAAGAGAGATTTAAGACGGTCTGACAGCTATTTCACAAAGACCTTCTTCAAGACTGCAGGAAGCATGTCCTTTTTTAAAGAGGTACTACTTTTCATGAGATCCAATATCCCAGATGTCTCACAGATGACTGGGGTATTACAAGTTCATGTCAGAATTACCTCTGTGCCTTAAAAAGGGGGTTGGCATATATGTTTAAAAATGTATTAGCTTTATATGGTAAGAAAAGAACAAGGATAATTAAAAAAAAAACACAGGCGAATCTTAGCCCATAATTTGAAATACAGAACAAATAAGTCCATCTTTATTAATAGCTCACAAGCTCGAGGGTCATGACTACAGTGTCCAAAACAAAGTATTTAACAATAACATCATCACCAAGAAATTTAAAAAAAGTTACATCTTCACAGGACAGTGCATTCCTAATTATTTCTGTACACATTTGTAGGGAAATCATAAACCTAAAGAGTAGATAGCTGATTGGAGTTGAAGTGGTCCCAAATATACTTGATATTTTAGTGTATGTAACTCACATATCCAGTGTTATTTGGTAAGTAAATTTACTTACAGATTAAACAAATTAGTAACGAGCTACGAATCATATTTACAGGTTTATCAAACCCCCTTCCCAGTGATTCAGGCAGAGCACATTGCATTCCCATGTATTGGACCCTGGTTCACAGTGCATATCTGCCACTGCACTTTGGGCCAGTGGTGCCTTTAAAGCACTGTGCAGGAAGTGCGTTCAGGCTCCAAGAGAGAAACTTGATTGAAGCATTTGCAAATATTTAATATTAAAAACTAAAGCACAACCTGATGGAATTGACTTAAAGTTGTTTAAGGTGGTGCTGCATGAGGTAGTGGTACCCATAACAAAATTGGTTATCTTCTCACTTATTTATAGAGAAAAATCCTCATCTGGAAACATGCTTGTTAGCAGATGACACAAAAATCTGCAACATAGTAGACACACCGTGTGTGGGGGTGAGATGATTGATAAACTGGAAAATGGGCTAAGGGTTGGCAGCAGGGGCTCATGCAAAAGTGCAAAACCATGTATTTGCGGCACAGAAACCCGGAGGCTACATTCCTATTGGGAGGGGAAGTACTGGCAATCACCAAACAGGAAAGGGACCTGGGGGGTAGCCAAACATGTAATAAGGCAGTGGGGAAGGTTAGCAGGATGTTTGGGTGCACAGGGAGGAGTATCACCAGTAGGAAGAAGGAAGTAATATAGCCCAGTTTGCGTAGTAAAGGCAGGCAAACATATTGCATTCTTCCACCTATTTCAGTTTCAGAATTACCAGTCTATGTCCAAATTCAGCCCACTCTCCACCTTTAAAGCTGCTTTCTACTTTGAAGTACTTGACCAATCAGTAGGCTGAGAAATGCAAGGTGAAGTGGATTACTGGATTTCCTTGTGCTGCTTGTAGTTCCTACATTTCTCCCTACAAGGGTTTCCCCACCCTTTATAATGTTTCTTATAAAAATAGATTCTTGAAATGCACATAGAAGCTTAGCTTGCAGTAGTGACGTAAGGATTGCTACCAAGTGATATTACTTGCCAAAACTGTTTTATTGGCATGCCATTTACAAAATGTGGTTTGTCAACCAATAAATTATAGATACCCAATGGCAATTCCAAGATATCCCATACACAGCTATTTGGCTATGCAGCCTTTCGGTTAAAATGATAGACTTATTTTCTATTAATTATTTTCTACTATTATTTTCTACGATTCAACCAAGTCGCAGTGACAACAATGCTGTCAAAGGACTTTACATCGACACTTCTGTGCGAACGGTGAGCACATCACTGTGACACAGTGTAGACAGACCACCACAGTGCGACCAACTCCTTTACTGTTGGGGGGGGGGGCTTTGCCCACTACACCCCCTGGACGTATAGATATCAACTCTGGGGGTGCTGATCATGGGGGAGAGCAGCCAACAGGAGTTGCCGTATCAGTACGGCAATCTGGGACCTTTTCAACACTGTGGATGTCGAATGGGTTGTTGTTGCTGTACTGAATTCGCATCAGGGTTTCGCTGTTCTAATGGTATGTGACATTCTACCAACATCCTTCAGCCACCTGTTGTTTTCCCCTACAAACTGTATCTATGCACATCTATTTTCATTTTCTCCAGATGTCTCCATCTCTGTCTCCTTCCTCCTCATTTGTCATCTTTCAGTCTTCTTATTAGGCCCTGTGAATTAGTCCCCACCTGTGGACTTCTCTAGCTCATTCACTGCTAATATGTCTTGCCATTCCCATCATCACCTTTTTTGTTTTCCAGATTCTCTTTTTATCTTGCCATTTATCACTTCTTCTCCCAGAGCCTCCCCCTTTTTCTTTCTCCACATATATATCCCTTATTTTCCCTACCCTCTATGCTAACTTTGCTTATTTCTCTTTTAGATATTTCCTGAAGAAGACCCAAGGTCGAAATGCCAATTTTAACTCAGTTGTTTTTTTCAGCGTGCATTTAATATTACCATTTTGTTTTGTTTTCAGACCACATGCTGATGCTGCGCCTTGTTTTTGTTCTTACATTATGTGGCCATGCCACTACATGTACATCAGATTAACACATTTAAATATCTTCAGGCATTCACAACAAGCAGCAGTTACTATAAAGCGCTTGAAATATTTCAATAAAGGTACTTCCAAAGTAAAGTGCAGTTTCTCAGAAAAAGTGCTCAATGTGCATATTGCACTGTAACAGTACCAGGATTTATAACTGCTTTCCCTCTACCCTAGCGCTTTGCTCATCCCGGGCTTCAACAGAGGGTTCCTATAGGCAACCTTTCTAGTGATGTTTGTTCCACATATGTGATACTGTTAAATGCTTTATTTCTGTTCCTCAAGGGAATGGCAGAAATGTTCCACAGCAGCTAAAGCTTAATCCTGTCTGTGTCCTGCCATGATGCTGGTGAGCACTTTTTCTGTCCCCTGTGCCTCCCCATACTGGCAGCACTGGTTCTGTCGCCTTGCCACTCAGCAGCATTTGTTGTTCTTTCTCAGCCACCACTCAATGTACTGTGGTCTGCACTGGTGGAGTTGGGAGAGAGCACTTTCATTTAAACTTTAAAGCTCTTCCCATGAGGCACTGCCCAACATCAGAAACAAATGCCGGTGCCATAGGAGGGAAAGAGTAACTAACTGCTAATCCAGCAAACCCCACCACCATAGTCAAACACTGATGTGCCCAACCCCTGGTGTCACCATGCTAAACACACATCCCTGCCACAGTCTAATATGGGGTGACCAATCCCTGGTGCTGCCAAACAGCACCCACCTGCCGTAGTCTGACATTGGGTGTTCAATCCCCGGTGCCACTAAACAACACTCACCACCATGGTCTGACACTCGAGTGCCAAACCCCCAGTGCCACCAAAAAATACCCTCCTGCTATGGTCTGATACTGAACTGCCCAACCCTTGATGACACCACACACACACACACACACACACACACACACACATTGGGGCACCCAATACCCAGTGTGAGGTCACTAAAACAAAGAAAACAGTATGTCACTTTTTTGCCTTTTTATTTTAATACCTGAAAAAACAGAAAACTGCCAACAAGTATCTTGTGGCCCCCGCAGACACTCAATCTCTCTCTCAGAACCACCACCCCACACCCCATCCCTCACTTGCCTCTCTAGGGTCCCATGAAGTAATCCTCTAAGTGACCACTGATGCTTATGCTGCCATGCCTGACCGCATACTGTCTGGAAACAAAGTAAGTCCAGTTAATGTTTTTCTTTTTTTTTTATGTATTTTGAACGTTTACTTATAACATTATCATTTTTCAAGATTTTAGCCCCACATTTTCAATGTTTGTTTACCTCACCTCATAAACAGGACAGGTGTGCTTTTTCTGATCCCCTCCAAAACATGTTTTCACAATTGCTTTGCAAAATCACCTTTCAGCTGTAATTTCAAAAATTACAACTGTCTTGATCGTAAGTTGGAGTAGTTTATTTATTTCATTTTGGTTGACTGGGAAAGGAGGACTAGGCAGTTCTGCTTATTTTCAGCCTCATCCCAGGGGAGGGCAGGATATAGATGGAAGCCAAATGACATTGAACCAGATTAAGCTGTTGTTGTTTTTTTTCAGTAAATTGGGACATTTGGCAAGGACACCAGGAAAATTCCCTTACTCTTTTTGAGAAATGCCATGGATTCTTTAACATCCACCCAAACAACCGCTAGAACAAGCAGGCAGGACCTTGGATCAACATCTCATTTGAAAAATGGCACCTCAGGAGTGCAGCACTCTCTCATGCTGTGTTACAGTGACAGTATTGGGATTTAACCCAAATTCCTGGGGGAATGGAACCCATGGCCTTCCTATCTTCTGGCCTCAGAGGCTAGTGTGCCACTTGCTGAGTCACTGACACTGCTACAAATAAAATGGCTATGCAGAAATGTTGGGGTCAAAAAACAATGTTTTGCAGAACCATTGAGTTTTCTCTGTCATATCACTTTGGTAGATTTTGACTCCAAATTTTCCATAGTCTTGTTACCCCACATCATGAACATGACAAGTGCCATTTTTCAGATCCTGTCCAAAATATGTTTTCATGATTGTGCAGCAAAATGATGGTTGGGCAGGATTTCATAAATGACAATTGTTATGTCCATAATGTGGGGTGATAAAAAGACTTATAAATGTGGGGTCAAAATCTCAACAACAGCAAAGGTCTGCAGAAGCATGTATATTTTCAGTGTTTACTTATAATGTTGACATTTCTTTACACATCGAGCCAGTGTTTTTAACATAGTTTTTTTTACCCCACCTCATGAACATGATGGGTGTTATTTATTAAAATCCACCTCCAAAACCTGCCTTGTGGTCATTCCACTAAATCATGTTTCAGATGGAATTTCATAAATAACACCTATCATGTTCACATAGGTATGCCATTTGCACAGTGAACACACAATGGCAAAATCCCTCACAGTGGCAATCTCGACAGGTTTTGAGATTGTCACTGTGAGGGACCTGAGGGCAAAATTTTGCCCTTTCGCTGTCTTTTGCCTCCCCCCTTCAAAACAGCTCTGACTCAGAGTTAGATACCTTAAGAAGGGGGGGATGTGGGGGCACAGCCGAGGTAGGAAACACACAATGTCTGACATACGAAATTTCACCTATCGACATTGGGGATATCACTATGCTAAACTTTGACAACACTGTTGACGTTTCAGCATGGTGGAACTGTTCACATACTAGGATAACAAAAACACTATCTTGAAAATCTGAGGTTACAATCCAAGAAAACAGCAACATTTCCCTATCATGACAGTTTTACTATTAAAATGTTTTTTTTGTTAATTTTAACTGCAACACAATGTAGGCCCAACAACTACACAGCAAATAGCAGCAAGCAAACATGATTGGCAGTGGCCAATGCTTGCTTAGAATTTGTATGCATAATCTGAAAAACTTAGGTACAGAAAAATAGCATGTATGCATTTACTTTAATTGGATTCACATCTCCCGGAGCACTGATGAAAGCAATTGATTCCCTGGTGGCCACTTTTATTATTTTTTGGGAAGTAACATAGATTGTTAATACTGTAGAACTAGATGTTTTTCCCCCTGGTTGCACAGGTTAGTTCAGTTGAGCTGGAATATCTTATTTTCAGTGAGGCCTCATTTCTACTCAGTTTTACAGCTATAAAGAATGAAGAACAGGGAGGTCAGAGATGCACAGTCAGCAAGTAGCTCTTGTGGTATTCAAATGTGGGTCTCCTGATTCATGGTTCCATGATCTTACCAACAGTCTATTAAGTTTCAAGATCTCACCAACAGTCTATTAAAATTTGTTACAGTGGGCATCCCCCTGACATATTAAAAAATGACATGCTTCCTCATAATAAAAAAGCTATATTGTGCATTAAACAGTATACCAAGAATAACGTGAAATGTCTTTAAATAGATGAGAGTTTATTAACCTGATATTAATTCATGTTGAACAATCTCTGTATATGCAGTTTTGGGATTGTACAGCACCTCTTACAATGTTTGGGATGTGCTCTCCCTTACTGAGTAACTACTATTCCATTGGGGGTCCATTGACCTTTAATCATTTTTCCCATGAAAACCTACCTCTAGTTTTTTATGAAATATATGGACCTCAGCATAAGAACTGAGCAGAGAAACTATGAAGCATTTGCATATCTTTTCATGGGTTTCCTTGAATTTCTGAATGATAAAATGGGGAGGTTCTGGAGTCCTGCTGATCCTTGGCTTAGGCAGGAATTTGATGAAGGAGCAAAGGGAACATTTTTTTTATTTACTTATTGAAATGTTTCACCAGGAAGGCATGCCGAGCAACAAGTTGCTCGTCTCCCGATGCGACCTGGGGGGTAGGGGAACATGAAGATAGTATACAGAGGTTTGGTACACAATATAAATATACAATTTGATTACATTCAATAAAGTGAGCAGACTATACAGAAGTAATGAAAAGGAGGAATGCTAACAGGTATGAACTAGACGGATACAATGCTAACAGTCTTGAACTAGATAGATACGATAGAACAAATATCTTTGGAAAACACTTGGTGGGACATAGCTTTGTAGTTAGAAAATGGCTGGCTACAATACAAGGAGGTTGAACTAGGGCAAGATTGCAAGGAGAGACACAGATAGAACAAAATTTGCAAGGTGTAACATAAGTGCAAGGTTGACTATCAGTGCATTAGAGATTAAGGGTTAGCCAATAACTATGGCTAGGAAGGGGGCGGGGAAGATGTGTGAGTGGGGGGCACATAGGCAGAGAACAGGGGGGTGGAAAGGGGGGGATTTGGAGGAGGGAAAGGCGAGGGGTGGAGGATAAGGGTCTGCCAGGGCCTGATCCCTCCAGAATGCTGGGGACCTTGCCTGCACCAGGTGGAGGTCAAGCACGAACAGGAGGGAAGCAGGTTGTAGGTAGTGGGAGTTTGAGCACTTCATGAAGTAAGAGAGGGGGAAGAAAAGGGTCTGCCTGGGCCTGGCCCCTCCAATATGCTGTGGACCCTGCCTGCACAAGGCCGAGGTAGAACATGACAGGAGGGAAGCAGGCTATAAGCAGCAGAGGTACAGCATGGCAGGAGGGAAGTAGGCAGCGATGGGGAGTAGGCTTCAGAAGGACCAAGAGAGATGGAGGTGGGAGAGAAGAGAGGCCGAGACCCAGCCCTTTCAGGAAGCAAGTGCCCATTCATTGAGAGTGGTCCTCGTGAACATGGAGGATGCAGAAGCATTATCTGCCTGTGATCCTCATTTTTCCTTCTGTGTTCTTCTACTTCTCCTTCTCCTTCTTCCTCCCTGGGTGAAACCCAACCACATGACTTACAGTGCCTTGAATGCTCCAGCCTGGCTACAACTAGCACTGCTGCCCTGAAACAGCATAGCAATACTGTGGTAGAGGCCCCTTCTCTCTGGAAAAGAATGTCCTATGGGGCATATTCCTCAGCCAGCCTACTGTAGGCTACGAAAAAACTAATTTCTTTTTATTGGCATTTTGAGTAGACACAATATACATATATCGGTTATAATTTTCAAACAAATAGAACAACGGTCAGGGCTGCTAGCAGTAATTTTTCATGAGTCTGACTATACAAGTGTGGTGCCAGCATACAGTAAAGTGGCCTGTGGAATCCCCTTCTTCAAGAAAAAAGCAAGGTTAGCTGGCCTGGTGGCGCTGAAGGTTGAGGCACTGGACACCACACTTTGCATTATGCCGGCAACCCGGGTTTGGGAATGAGCTCAGGGTGCCAGGGGTCGGCCAGGTAGGAGAGGATGGAGTATGTGGAGGACTGCTCTCCTCTCCTCTCCTGGGAGGGAAGGGGGAAACTGTCTTGTGCAGACATTGGCACCCAGTGGAGACCGGATGCACTGCAGCCACAGAGACCATGCTGGAAGGGGGAACATTGGGCGGCCGTTTTCCTGACTTTTGCAGGAGCACTCATGTAATAGGCTGGATGGCATTGCATGTCCCACACTCAGGGGCAGGGTACTAAATGAAACCCCTCCTCCCTTGGGGATAGGCGAAGACACCTTGGCCCTGGACCACACTCCCAATTCCTGGGTGCGCTCCACTCCTGGGCCCCCAATCAGCCCTATAGATACAGTACCCTGGGTGGATAGGGCGGCTCTTCCCCGGGGGGGGCCCATTCTGGGGGATGTGTTAGATGAGGTAAAGGAGATAGGGAGAAGTGTCTCAGGTGGGAGGTAGAAACTGGTGGCAGAGGATGCTGGAGAGAGTTCCCTGAGGTAAGGTGCAAGAAGAAGAATTTGAAGAAAAAAAAAAAAAAAGGAGCAAGGTCTGCCCTGGGCATCTACAGGCCAGTCATCCTAATATTAGTGCTAGTCAAGGTCCTAGAGTCCATCATCAAGGACTGAATAATGGATCACTTGACTTGAGGCCAGGGTTCTAACCCCCTCAGCATTGCTTTATGAGGGCAGATCATGGTAAATCGACCTCAAATCAAATAAAAATCAAACTAACCTCAATTCAACCAAAATGATCAAGATATGGAGGACAAAAGTGACTGGAAGCCCTGAACATGCTTACTCTGGAGAAGAAAATGCTGACAGATACACATAATCTCTGTGATGTGCATACTCAAGGGTTTCAGCAAAGTGAAATAGAATTCTGTTTCATCTGGTGTGCTCCAGCCAGTCATAGTAACATGAAGAACAGAAAGTCGACACTCACAACTAGGACTGGGTGCTTGGTAAATTAACATCCAAAAGAAACACAGAGACCAAGCACTCTCACCATCCAGATTTATTCAGATGCTACGGTGCAAACTGCATCACACAGTACAAAAATAAAAAAAATATTGCAGACAGTGGACCATTAAAATGGTGAGTGCCAGTGGTTTGAGGCGTAAACCTCTTCAGCAGGGGGCATGGCTATAACCCTGTGGAGATGGCATTAATATAATGAAGTTAATGATGTCAAGTGACATATAATGGTTAATACAGTGCTGAGCTTTGCAAGACAAGGTAAAAAGTCGGTAAAATGCCCCTTCTCAATTTGTTGACAGGCCTTGTCGGAGCATAATATAGTGCTCAAACCACAAGCTATTAATGCAAGAATATGAATATTGAAGCAATAGTGAGGCAGCAGGAGAATGAGGTACTGCACAGTAGTGCTCACTCAAAAAGGCAACATAGTGCTAAAGGGGTTAGAAGGGAGAGGTACAGTATGATGGGAAAAGAAAAAATAATAAATAAATGAAAAACAGCATGAAAAAAGGAGAAAGCCAAAGTGGGGAGGGACAAAAGGGATAGAGAGCAGAATAAATAAATGGAGTGATGGGTGCCTTGGGTGCTAGTAACAGGACAAATAATTATAAACTGACATGTGCAAAATCAATGAAAAGTGTCATTCATAATCCCATATCTAAAAACACTATTAGATATTGTCTCAGTTGACAAGAAAAACTTGACTGAAAAAGGCAAATACAAAGAGCAGCCCAAAACGCTGATGTTAGGCATCTAAAAACATGCAGTAAAAGCCTGCAAAGCAACACAATGCGTTGTAAACAGGCAGATAAAAACAAAATCTGTGGTGAAAAGACACCACAAAAGGAACAGCACATGAACAGCCTCCCAGCAAAGGTGGTGGGTGCAGATTCGGTAGGGGAAATAAAAAATGCATGGGATAGGCATAGGGGAATCCCTGCAATAAGAAAGAGAACAAGTCTGGAGATCAAGTAGGGTCTAAGGTTTTTGCAGCAGGTAGAGAAAACGGGCAGACTGGGTGGGCCTAGTGGTTCTTATCTGCCATCAGTTTCTATGTTTATATGAAGGATGGGAAAAAGGAAGGGGGAAGGGGAGTGTAAGGGGTAGGGAAAGAAGATAAGGGGGTGTGAGGAGGATGTGTGTGAGGGCTGGGGCCTAGGTAAGGAAAATGAGAAATGAAGGTAATGAAGGGAAGGTATGAGGAAGGAGGGTAAGAAAACAGAAAGAACAGAGGTATTTGGAGATGGGTTAAAAGGAAAGGAAAGAGGAAGGAATCTGGTGGAATGGGAAAGGAATTGGCAGAGGGGAGAGTGTAAAGGGGAAATATAAAGAACAAAATGGAGGGAGTGGGGTAATGGTAATAAAACTTGGGGAAGGGATAATGGGGGAAGGGTGGGGTGTATGGGGGAAAAGGCTGGGAAAAGAATTCATCAGATATTAAAATATCCAGTTGCATAGATTGATGTTACAGCTGTACCTGTAGGTAAAACAAAACATTAGCCAAATTAATAAGCAAGAAACAAAAACTGCAGAGAAAATAAAACACTGCTAAACACAAATATGACATAGTAACAGGTGACATTGAGATGTGGTCGATTAAGAGGTAACATTAAGATGCACTTCTTCTCCCAGAGGGTGTAGAACCTATGGAACACCTTATCAGGTGAGACAGTGAGTGGATATAAAGAGAGTACAGGCCTTTAAGATAAGCCTGGATAAATGTCTGCTTATCAAGAGAGCCCGAGTGCACTGGGTAGTAGAGTGGGTGAGAGGTCCCTATAATTTAATACTGGCTTGCACAGTGTACTTGTTTGTCCTGCTTGTCCTTGTTTATGAAGCAAGGGCAGTGGATTTGATGGACCTGGAGTCCCTTCTGACCTTGATTTATTCTGTTGCACTAAATGGATAGAGAGACAGAGACAGTGACAGAGACTCTTGTCAGTCTGCATACATGTTTTTAGGCAGGGCTCTAAAGACCTTAGTGGCCACATACGAGTAGCTGTATTAGGCCATGATGGCCTGTTGTGAGAAACCCTATGACTGCTTTCTATAACACTCTGACTTCAGTTGCTCTCCTTCAAATTGTCCTCAAAGAATCTACTTGCCAGATGTTTTTTGAATCAGTTATCGGCTTCATCACCTTGTTGTCTGATAAATGCATTTACATTTTTTCAAATTCATGCTGTATTGATTGTTTTTGAATATGTACTTTGTAATTTTTGCATTTTTTTTTGTGTTCAGGTACAATCTGCAATTTGTAACTTATTGCAGCAGCACAGCTTTGTAAATGAGCCCCTATTGGTCAGTGGTATTATCCTAAATAAATTCAACCAAACAAGGACTAGACCAAGCTGCCTTCTAAATAATCTATCGGGAACATAAATAGTCATGAGCCTGGGTAAGTCAGACAGTCAGTGCAGCCCCTACCAGCAGACAAACATTCATACATGTTTTAAAGATGTCCTGTATCTCTATTTTTCCTGTATTCCTGCTAATTTGTAGAAAGTGTCTTTTGCGATAGAATACAGCAGAGTTTGTGATTTCTTTTGCTTTCTCCTTAGATGTGTTATTGCATTTCAAAAATATTTTTGTAATATTAAACTAACAAAGTTCAATTCACATTAAGAATGAAAGATCTTATCAAATGTAATATTTCAAGGCATGTCCTGCTCGAGAGATCCAAGATGTTACTTTGTATTATTATATACTGGAGTGCTATATGTAGAAAATAAAAAAATGTTGCCATGTACAAAAGGAAGCACACTGCAGTAGCAACTACTTTTTGAAAAATTATTACATTAGTTTGTTTATTTTACTGATCATATTAAGTGATGAAATAGACAACAGGTGGTTGCCGCTAATGAACCTGTGCAGTCTTCGATTGACAGAGAATTGGCATTTTTTCCATATGTTTCTTTCTAAAGTTGAGTAAATGGAAAAGAAAGGAAAGAGAGAGAGAGAGAGAGAGAGAGAGAGAGAGTAAAAAAGTTAACCATTTTGCTGCCAGGGGTATGTTACACTCGTGTCAGTTTCCTTTTGTTACTTTTTGTACTGTATTATTTAAAATAAAAATATCTTTATATGTTCCATTCATGGAAAAGTGGGGAAACAAATATACTGAATATTTTATTACTGGGATCTGAGCTTTTCATTGGTAGCTTTGCTTTGTTGGTATGTGTCCTAGAACAGGGGGCCCCACCAAGAGTCCAGACTGTCCAGCGTAGCCAATCAAGGCTGCAACTCTTGTCAAGAGTGAGGTGCCTGTGGCTGTGTTCCTCTTTCAAACTACTGGATAAAGACTGTGAAACACCATTGGTGTTTCAAACCAACTTGCAGCCTACCTCATCACGTTAGGGTTGAGGGCGATGAGAGTTGTGTCTGTGCCTCCCCACTCCCAATGATTAACTGGTCCTGCTTGTAAAGGTCTTCTGTATAACAGTCCAGAAAGCAAGGGCAGGATCATAAGGGCACTGCCATCTACTTTGGGCATCAGCTGTGGGAGGCAGCTGGCAACTGTTTACGCTGCCCATCTGCCCAGCTACTTAAGGAGCTTCTGTATGTTGATGTCTCCTGCCGCCTGGTTGCATTTGGCGCTGGTTGCTGCTATATTGTAAGGTTAGATAGCTGTGTCTGTTATTGAATATACTTGCTCTAGTAAGCACTGTTGCTTTGTCAACATTCTGAGGTCCCCTTCTTATAGGAGTGCAGTCATACGATAAAAATGCATACACTGAGACCATGTTTGTTGCCCCAGTTGGCACAATAAACATAACTTTTTATACCATGGCACTGGCTGTTGGCCACACTTATGAACTGGTAAACACTGTTGCCTTACATTGCTCCTCAGACACCCACATATCACTCCAAAGCTTGTAACATTGTTTGGTCCCTGGGATGCTAGGACAATTTCAGTGGCCACACTTCGTTTTGACTGCCAGGAATGAAACTATATGAAAAGGATCAGCTGGTTCTGTGTTGTGATTCTTGAAACAATGGCAACTGTGCATAACCTTGTTGCCCCCCCCAAGAAAATTGTACACCATGGAGTACAGGGAGAACGTCTTCCTACACCCATGCCTTCTCATGCTAGTCTGTTACTAAGCTGCTGTGTTGCCTAGGATCTCTGCCTTGTCAATGTTCACTGCAAGAATTCCTAAATTTTTGCGGGTGCACTAATAATTGTATACCAGTTATGTTCTAGTTCCCAACATTGCTGTTGTTTGCTGTAAAGGTCTCTGCCCTGTTACCTTCCTTTCTGGGTGTTAATTTTATTAGTATTGCTGTCTCTGCTTGCGTTTTCTGCTGCATCCCAGCCATGCGGTGCCTTTTTTATTTTCCATAATTATCAGCTGCATGCCCTTCTGCAGTCCCCTATCTGCTTGCTGCAAACAAGTACATATATACACATACATTATATACTGTATATGTGTGCATAGACAGACAGACAGACAGACAAACAGATAGATATATAGATGGATGGATGGATAGATAGATAGATAGATAGATAGCTAGATAGATAGATAGATAGATAGATAGATTACACAGGGGTTCTCAAATGGTGAGGCCAGCCTCCCTTGGGAGGCCTCAACCTGTTGTAGGTGAGGCTCAAGCAAGTCTGACAAAGTACTGTATTTAAATTTTGAGGTTTATATATTTTGTGTGAAGAGATGAAGCAAACTGAAAGAGGATAATAGTAGATGAATTTTATGTATTTATTTAGTAATAGGTGACAAGGGAAGGTCAATGAGCCAAGGCTAATTTCAGGTGTACCCGGGGAAGGGTAGAGAGTGAATACATTTCAAAAGGTAACTGCAACACAGTCAAGAAATACACAATGAACAACAGTGTAAACAAATATGAACAATAAACTAATAAAGAGTGGTGGTAACTGATCAATTTGTAGACTGATGGCAGAACAGCCCAAATACAAGGGTTGCGCATAGAAGTGCTAAGAGCAACAGCAGGAAGGAGCAAAGTAATCCCTGAGAAGTTGCTTAGGAGAAGGGACGGAGTGGGAGAGGCAAAGTATGTAGGAAGGTTATTTCATATAGAGAGGAAACAGAGAAAGTAGTCTGACCCATGAAGGTACTGCAACAAGGGTTAACGATAGTTCAAGAATAAAAATAGCGGAGCAAGTAGGCTGGCCTGTTGGGGGGGGGGGTGTTACAATAAGCTGAATAATAATATTTGTTATTCAGATAACACCTTTGAGCACATGAGCTCTTTTTCAAAGGTTCCATGTCAGTATAAGGCAAAGAACTGAATGTGAATAAAGTACTCAAAGGGGGTTCAATTTATTCATGGTGTACTGCGCAAAGCACAGCATGTTATTTTTCTTTGGGGAGGCCCAAGATTATTTCAGTTTTTGGGGGAGGCTCAAAATCTTTTCCATGGATTTGGGAAGGCTCAATGTGACAAAGTCTGAGAACTATTAGATTACAAAAAAATAACGTTAATGCAGATATTAGGATTAAAGAACGCAAAGCCCACAAAGTAGGGAAATGGAAAAAAAAAAAGGATTTTGGGTCTCTGGAGTATTGGCGAATCAGTGGTGGGGTTTTCCTTGGGGTTGTCAACCCTAATGCCCACCATCTCCCCTGAACAGAGAAGATCAGACGTAATCCCTTTTCTTCATGCAGGGCCCTGCGTTAAAGAGAGCAGTGAAAGAGTCTGTTGGCACCATGGGGTGAGTCTTACTTCTCTCGCTTTGAAAAGTGTATCACTATGAGGCACTGGCACTGGCTTGGAGCTGTATACTGTGCTTCAGACAGGAGGCGATAGGCAGTGGGGTGAGGAGGTGGGCGTTAGAGTTGACAATGCACATTTTTTCTATTTCAAAATTTTTTTCCTATTCCTGCAGTGTAAACTTTTCAGGTTGAGTGCACACTGGCTAGTGCATATTCCTGTTAAGTGCACATTTTCACAGTTCACCAGTGCATCTATTAGCATGTAACAGGCACCTTTTACGTGCATGGCCTATTTTCAGCTGGTGCAAAAACAATATTAAATGAGCATCCCACGTCTAATGCCTTTTGAACACAGGGATGTAAAGTGAAAAATTAAAGAACTACTTTAACAAAATGATTTTTAATCACATTAATGTATTTTTATTTGATATTACACTTGTTTGTATGCTATTCTAAGTATAGAAATAAAGAAAATAAAGAAAACAGATGTTAGGCTCAGTCTTTCCCATTATAAACATATAGATCTGGATAAATGCACTGCCTGCTTAAATGCACATTTTTTCTATGCAAAAGGGGTGTGCATTTAAGAGGGCTTCACTGTATATATACATTCTTTGCAAAGAGCTTAATTACTGCACTAGTTAGGCTTAAATCAACAAAAGTAGGGAAATGTGGTGTTAGGGTTTCCAATCCTAACACCCCACCCCCACCCGGCAGGCAGCAGCAGGCGTGGGGTGTGCCTTGCCATTGTCAGCCCTAACGCTCACCCCATTCCATGAGTAATCCTATTTTGCAATCAAGAATCCTGTTTCTCATCTCACATCTAACTTTTCCCATATGTAATAATGGGAAATTTTAAAATGTAATAAATTTGGAATGGATTAATATTTTTTCACCAAATCTTCAAAAGACACCACCATGACCCAAGACCCATATACCCTAAAAATTGCAGACCAAAATTGCACACCATATTTGTGCAATGTGGTAACAAAGAATTTGACCAAAAATGGTAATTTATACATTCTTTGAGACTCCATGGGCCTGATTCTCAAAGCCCAAAGTATGACGCAAGGTGCCTGTGCCAAACATAAATGGTGCAAGTTGTACCCCATGTCAGATACCACCCCCTGAGCTATTCATGAAGGCTGCCTGCCCCAAATGGGGCTTGCGCCACCTATGCACCAAGAAATGGGCTGCGACATGTGACTAGGGGCTTGTGGCGGACACAGGCTGTCATAGCCCCACAATCAGGATTCACAAAGCACACCCAGAGGGTGAATTTCAATGTACCCTTAGACCAGCAATGGCTGGTCTAACAGTACTTAGAAATTTGCCCTCCGGATGAGCTGAGCACTGTGGGGCAATGTGCCATGGTCCCCCATCTCAGCCCTGATCCTCGGTAGTGCCCATTGTGATAGTATGTTTTCTTTTATATTATCTGTTTATTCTCCTGAGCCTGACAGATGACTCCGGTCCCTCCCACAGAGGGATTCAGTCTCCGGCAGCACCATTCCTCTTCCTGACAACCCCTAAATCCCCCATGGCTTTGCCTCCGTGGCAGGGCCGAGGTGAAGAGGTGCCAGCATTCCCCCTCCCCCGGAGCAAAATCCAGACATTAGGGGCTGGATGGGGCACTGGTGCGGCCATCATGGAGCCTGCCAGCTCCTTTTCCTCCAAGTTTTCTCCTGCCCCTTCCCCACCAATGACGTAGCTCGATGATATGTCTCCTGGCTGAGACTGCAAAGGCTCCCTCCTTGAGAGAGGAGAGCATTCCTCTGGATGCCCAAGAGAGGAGAGCAGTCCATCGGATACCCAAGAAAGGAGAGCAGTCCTCTGGATGCCCATCCTCTCTCTCCCCCCTGCCAGCCCGGGCTCATTCCCAAACCTGGGTTGCCAGCATGGCTTGAGGTGTAGTGACCAGCACCTCAACCTCCAGCACCACCAGGCCAGCCCACCATTGTGATATTATAAAATAATATGTCCTGTCCTGGTGATCAAGTGGTCCCCTCTCCCTAATCCCGATGGGGCCCATTATTATATTATACATTAATGCTCCCTAACCTGGTAGTCTAGTGGTCCCCTTTCCCAGATCCCGGATACCACCATTGTTGAAGTCAGTAATAAGCCCCCCTCTCCAATCTGCGATGTCATCCTAATAGGTTATCATTTGCTCCCCTCCCTGATTGAAGCTGTAATAATATAATTGAAGAACCCTTTTCTCTGGTGATCAAGTGCCCCCCCAACCAGCAGGTAGTGCCCACCACCCAGCTCCCCCCATTCTGTAACAGAGCCGGCACCAGCACAGCCCTCCTCTCACATCCGTGGCCAGCGCCGGCAGTGTGCAATGTGCGTACATGGTACATTACAGCACACAATGACAGTACAGTTGGAGCTGGCTGTGGAGGTGAGAGGAGGGCTGTTCCGGTGCCGACTCTGTCATGGGATGGAGGAGTTGGGTGGTGGGCACTACCTTCTGGGGGTTGGGGTCACTTGATCACCAGAGAAAAGGGGTCTTCAATTATATTAAAACAACCATGATCGTGGATCATGGAGGGGGCAAATGATAACCTAATAGGGCAACATCAGGGATTGGGGAGGGGGGCATATCATTGACTTCAACAATGGTGGCATCGGGGAGGGAGGACCACTAGACCACCAGGACGGGCAGAAATAATGTATAATATAATAACAGACTGCTATTGGGGATCTGGGAGGGCAATATTACATGGGAAGGGGCTGTGTACTTAAATGTATTAACACCACTGACTTTGGGGATGGAGGGGGGGGCACTTGCATTTGCCACAGAAGGCCTGTGGCAGATCCTTCCCATGTGCCAGGTGTTTGCTGTATGGGAGGGGTTGCTACAAGTGTGGGGACTTAGGTGCTGGGACCCCTCCTGTACCAGAATCTGGTGCAGGGTATCTGGTGTGAGAAAACTGGGCCCCGTATCTCCGCATCCACACATCCAATGAGAACTAAACTTGTCACATCAAGAGATCTTTTGTCTCTGATGATACATGCAACATTTCATGCAAATTGCTTGAAAGGTTGTGAAGTTATTAAAGCATGAATTGTGATCAAGAATCCTGTTTTGTGATCAAGAATCCTGTTATGAGCCTTACTGCTAACTTTTCCCATATGAAATAATGGGAAACTTTAAAATGCAATAACTTCAGAACAAATTAATATTTTTTCACTAAACCTTCAAAAGGCACCTCTGTTGCCTAAGACATATATACCCTAAACATTTCAGACCAAAATTCCGCACCATATTTTGTGCAATGTGGTGACAAAGAATTTGACAAAAAAAATGGTATTTTACACATTTTGTGAGACTCCATATGTCTGCACCCACACATCCAACTGGAATTAAACTTGCCATCTCAAGAGATCTGTGGTCCCTGATGGCATATGCCAAATGTCATGCAAATTGTTTGAAAGAGCAAAATGTTCAGTTTAACATAGAAGTGAAGATTTAACTCTAACCTATAATTTTTGCAATAGGTGTGGGCATAAATGGAATGTGATAAATCCATTTATCTGAGTAACTATGCATATAAATGTATTTATGTACACAGTTATAATGTATGAGGAGCCCTTATTATTACCTGAAATCCAACTGTTTACGATGTTACTGTGGTATCGCTGGATGTCAAGAGGTTTTAACCCTCTTGACTAAGTCACAATGATACCATAACAGTGGACTGGATCCTGCACATCTGCAGCTTTGAACTAGCAGCTCACAACGTAATGGCCGGGTGAAGAGAACTGCCCTAATGGAGAGCAGCGCTACACAGAAAAAAGAAAAATAAGGACAGTTTTGTTTAACTGGGAGTCGCTAGTGTTTCTTGCTCTATAAAATATAATGACTAGGTTGTTTAATAATTATGAAACCACCTCTTGTAGTTTACCAGGGCAACAATAAACCTCTTGAGCTGCACTCGAAGTTTACTGTGTTATCCTGGCAACCTCACAAGGTGATTATACATAGTTATTAACCAACCCGGTCATTATCCTCATGTTATGTCATCAGCCATTTATCCACACAGTTATGTCAGTAGGTCCAGCACAAGCACTCAGAACTATTTAGAATGTTCAGCCTCAGCAGCAGTACTAACCATATTCAAATGTGAATAACTTTAAAATGAAAAATGATAGCATGGTACTTTGAGCATAAAAGTTGTTCAGCACACAGATATCTACAAAATGAGTGGTGTTTTATTTATAGATACCTTTTAGACTTTTTTATAAGTAGCAACAAAAATAAAATAGCAGAACATTTTTTTTTTCTTTTTTTTCGACAAACAAATGCAAATAACTTTAAAACAAAAAAATGATAGCATGGTTGTGTGAGCATGAAGTTTGGTCAGCACAAAGATATCTACAAAATAAGTAGTGTTTCATTTATAGATACCTTTCAGTTTTTTTATAATTAACAAAAAAAAACAACAGAAAATTAAAATGTTTGCACTTTTTCAACAAACAAATGTACAAATGCAAATTACTTTAAAATGAGAAATGATAGCATGATATCTTGAGCACAAAAGTTGTTTAACACAAAAATATCTACAATAATCAGGTATGCTCCATTTTAGATTTTTTATAATCAGCAAAAAATGGCAGAAAATTTTTCATTCACTTTTTTGATGAACAAATGCCCCCCCCCCACACACACACTAAAAAATGCAAAAGCAAAAGAATTGTGCATTAAACTTTGTCATTATGTACTGGCTATAATGTAAAATACAGAGTCCATAGCAACCACTATGCTAAGTGGTTGTTACACTGGGAAACCACAAAATTTCCACATAAGTTTACATTAAAAATTAAATAAACAATCTGAAATGCAACTCCTGCATTATCCTAAAGGATCACTATAGCAGAAATGGAATATGCAACAGGAACCTTGAGGAATACATGATTTATTTTCACTCAAGCTGTTTGACCCTGTACCTGGACTTCAGTATGAGTTTGACTCAGTGCCCCATAGGAGGTTGCTGGGCAAGCTGAGGAATCTGGGGGTTGGGGAGAAACTAGTGGGATGAGTTAGTAGCTGGCTGCAGAACAAACAGCAGAGGGTAATTGTGAGGAAGGAAGCTCCAAACCAAGGCCTGTGACCAGTGGGGTACAACAGGGCTCAGTGCTAGGCCCAGTTTTATTTAACATCTTTATCAGGGACACAGCTGATAGGATCAAGAGTAAGATCAGCCTGTTCACTGATGAAACAAAGATATGTGTGACAGTGGACAGTGAAGAAGGGGGGGAAGATCTGGCAACCCTCGAGCACTGGTCAGGAGTATGGCAGCCGGGGTTTAATGCTAAGAAGTGCAAGGTCAGGCACCTCAGAGGCAAAAATCCCAAGACCGCCTACTGACTGGGGGGAGTGCAGGTATCTATTTCTAAGGAAGAGAATGGCCATGGGGTACTAGTCAAAGGAGACATGAAGAGTATCGGCAAAGTGCCCAGAGGGTGGCACAGGGCCAATCAAATGCTGGGGTGCACAGCCAGGGAATCACCTTAGAAGGGAAGAGGTCATCCTGCCACTGTACAGATCACTGGTAAGATCACGCTTGGAATACAGTGTGCAATTCTGGTGCCCATACCTAAAAAGGATGTTAGATTACTGGGGTGGGGGTGTAGCATAGGGTGACAAAGATGACCCTAGGTCTGGGAGATAAACCTTGTGAGGAGAAATTGAGGGAGCTCAACATGTATTCCCTAGAGGATAGATAGGGGGGGGACATGATAGAGACCTTCAAATACTTAAAAGGCATAAACAGCGTTAAGACAGAGGGATTGTTCTGCTTAAAAGAGGGAGGATCATGAGAGGGCACAGTCTGAAGTTGGAAGGGGAAGATTCAGGAAGGAAATGAGGAAACATTACTTTACAGAAAGGGTGTGGAAGGCTGGAACAAACTACCAGAAGAGTTGATAATGTTAAGGACAGTGGATAGTTTAAAAAAGGGTGGGATAGAGTCAAAGGTAGGGTTCGTACAGATAAGAACTGAGGCAGAAATAAGGATGGGGTTGATGGGCTGAGAAAGGGGAGCAGCTGCAGTAAAAGGCTACTGTGAGCTGCACACTTGATCAGAGTTGATAGACCTCTGGGATGTTTTCTGCCGACACTTTCATATGTTCATATGACCCTGGGCACATCACTTGTGGCTTATGCTACTCATGAGGTTACCCAAGGTCAAACAGCTCTCATGAAAATAAATCCTGTATTTTACAGGTCCCTGTTACATAGTGTATGTATGTGTGTGTGTGTGTGTGTATGTATATATATATATATATATATATATATATATATATATATATATATATATATATATATATATTATAGTGGCAACGGTAGTGCCACCAGTTAGTTGAGGAGCCATTTCTATGTGTTAAACCCCAAAACTTTGCACCTTAATAACTTTGCAACTGTTTGACGGATTTGGTTGAAATTTGGAATACACAATCAAGAATCATAGGCCTTGGGATCTGCCAAGTTTTGTACTGGGTGATATATACGGCAGCGGAGTTATTAAGCATGATCTGTGCGCGCGTTTACGCTTTTTCTGGAATTCTACGGTCGTGCCTACAGGTCATACGGTTTGCGTGACCGGCCCAAAATCTTCAGAGAACATGCGGCCAGGGTCCCTGATGTGCCTTTTGAAGATTTCATGAAAAAATATTAAATGGTTCAAAAGTTATTCAAAAAACAGTTTCCCATTATAAGTCAATGGAAAAGTTAACAAAAGTTCGACAGTGTCGCAATGCATTTTTATTGCAAATGGGCCTGTTACTTTGCAAATCGGCCATTTTGTTTTCAGTTGGTGATCAGAGAAATGGTTGGTATTTAAATTTGGGACCCTCTAGCAACCTAATTCTTTTTGTATTCACCTAGTCGGACCCTGAGGATGCTTGCCATGTCTTTATTTTGTGGTAAAACACCCCAGAAATATGTTTTTCAAATTTCTGGAAAAAGTACTTTCGCAAATTACTTTCATGCTCACGAAAGTATCGAATTTTTGTGAAAGCTTTTGCAAATTGCGACAGTAGTTTTCCATCTGTGGGAAAGTGACAACAATTCTTTGGCACTGCGCTGCAAAAGAACCGTTGGGAGTTTTGGGCTGAAATTTGGAGGGACCGGAGCTGACATCTCACAGATGTGCCTTTCAGTGTTGTATTGAAAAAATATTACACAGCGGCAAAGTTACGGCACTCCACAGTTGACAGTTTTTCCCATAGGATAACATTACGGCGCCTGATGCATTACAGAAATCCTTTGGCACCCTGCTGCAAAATAACGGTTTGGTCTTTTTTCCTGAAATTTGGAGGGAAGACAGCCAACAGCCCACAGATGTGCCTTTCAGTGGTTTGGTGAAAAAATATTACAGGGAGGCAAAGTTATGGTGCTCCAAACTTTTCTTTTTTCCCCATAGGATAACATTACGGCGTTAGCCGCGCTTTTCAGGACCTGTATCTCGGAAACGGTGCGAGATACGGACTTTTTGTCGGAAAAATTCTTAGTGGCAAATTAGCCAGGACAGTTGTAAATAATATGACTTTTAAATTTTTTTCTCGCTCATATGGTTCCTGAGATATAACGTATTTAGTATTCCAAGTTCTCATTTTCTACCGATACTCATTATTATGCATACATTATTTGTACTCACTGTCTTTCTCTATGCAGGTTTTGGGGAAAACCAGCCTGTGTGCTTATATTACTGTTACTGTTGCCCTTTCCGCTTATGGTTCCGCACCCGCTTCAATTTCTTCATCGCTGACGCCTGCACCATCATGTGCTATCCTTTACAATCCATTTGCGCTATGCTTCTGTTATTTTTGCCATTTCTGTCTACAGTACTGTTTATCTTTCTGTTTCACTTTATGTCACCATGCCCATTGACATTTCTGTTTGCAGGCACCATGTTACTATGTGACAACACATCACGTGGCAGACCGTTCCCGTCTCGCCACCATGTGTTACTCCTTTCTGTTCTCATTTGCACTTGTGTTACCATGTGCGCCACTGTTAGCATTTCTGTTTGCATTGCTGTCCCTGTTAGTATGCCACAAGAAGGAAGGGGGCCCTTTGGGCCCCAGGCTCCCCGCCATGCATTACATCTACTATTTCTCATTATCATTCTCAAAAGAATATAGCAAAACTGCCACGACAGTGAACGTTGTTGAACTCCTTGACCCCCCATTATCTGCGGGACTCGTGGGTCCCAACTCACCCCATTCTCCCATACTTGCTGCTGCTTTACACATGTCATGGAGTGAAAGTTAGACCCACTATCCAATGCGCACCCAATGTCGGTTGGGGTGGGTGGGGGTCCAAGGGGTTTTCAACCCTAACAGCTTAATTCTCACTTTTGTCGCTGTGGAACAACCCTAACTAATGCATTAAATGGAGTTTTTTGCCTCTAATATATATGTGAATAGTGGTACGGTAGTGACTATACTTAGGTTGAGAAGTACTTTAATGCAAAATCTCAAATTTTGCACCTTAATAACTTTGCTACCATACAATGGATTTTCCTGATATTTTGCATGCTAGTCTGTCACCATAGATCGGCAAGTTGTGTTATGGTCAGATGTATAGACTGCGGAGCTGCAAACAACAAAAACAAAACTGACTTTATGCGATTTCTTTGCTTGCACTCACAGCCCGCATGGTCTGTCCATTCAGTCCAAACACCCTCAGAGAATATGCAGCCTTGGTCAACGATGTACCTTTCAAGATTTGGTGAAAATACTAAACCATTCAAAAGTTATTAAAACAAATTTCCCATTATAGTCAATGGGAAAGTTAACAAAATCACAAAACTTTGTGAGAGGCCATTTTACTGTCACAAATGGCCCTTTTACTTGCGATGAGGTGGCCATTTTCTTTCAGTTACTGAACAGAAAATGCCTGGCGCTTAACATTGGGAACCTCTAGGTACACACTGATTGTTGTGTTTACCTAGTGGGGTCATGAGGATGCTAGCCATATTTTATTTGGGGGGTTAAACCCACCAGAAATGAATTTTTGAATTTTTTTTTAAAATACTTTCACAAAATACTTTCACAATTGCGAAACTTTTGTTATTTTTTTTGTGAAACTTTCGTGATTTGCGAAAGTATTGCCAAAATAACTGTAAATCTTTGCCACCCTCCTGCAACAAAATGGTTTCGTCTTCTGGGCTAAAATGCGCAGGGTGGCAAGCCCTGGTTCCACAGATGTGCCTTTTGGTGGTTTGGTGCAAAAACATTATAGGGGTACAAAGTTACAGCATTCTGAAGTACAGCAGTTTTCCCATAGGATAACATTGCAGTGTCCGTGATGCCTTTCGGGGCCTGTATCTCGAAAATGGTTCGAGATACGGACTTTTCGTCACAGGAAGTTCAGAACTAGGTTGGAAGGTCCTAAAACCCATGAAATTTGAATTTTTTTTCTACCTTGTATGGTTCCTGAGATAGTTGCAATTTACTGTTCCAATTGCTCATTTTCATGTCCGAGGACCACTATTACACCCACAGACTTTGTATTCACAGTGCTTTTTGCTGCCCCATCTTAGACACAATGCGCGATACAGATTCGGTCAACTTCATGTTGCGAGATCTAGTCACTCTCATAATTACAACCACACTTCAATTTTTTTACCAGCTTCTACAGTTCCCCTCATATGGGCACATTAATGTTACAAGGCTTCCTTGCCCTATAAAGCTGCTGTATGGCTCTGTGCTTATGTGTAACTGGGACCGCAGGGCCCAGAGGGCCCACACTCCCATAAACACATATCATTACACAGAAATGGGCAGCTTGGTGGGAGCATGGGGCCTGAAGGGCCCCTTGCTCCCACCAACACATACCATTCAATATTTATATTACACTTTCTCAAAAAGAAGGGAAATTCATGGCAAAAAAAACTCTGTTAATGCATCAGTTAGGGTTCTTTCCACAGCGACAAAAGTGTGGAAATGCGATGTTAGGGTTACCACCCCACCCCCATGCCCCCATTCTCAAACCCTAACTCTGCATTTCCCCACCCCAACCCCACGCCAGACACATGCAAGATTGTAAGACACTATACCACTCAGTCACATCTGTGCAAAATAATCTCAATGCTGTACTCCTTCACATACCACTATGTAATGGAAAACAAATACAGTATGATTGACTCTATACTTCCAGCACAGTATGATGACACATTATTGCTAGCATGTCTTTTTCTTAAAGTGAAACTTAGTCTGCACAGATGTTCTACATACTGCTTTTTTATGTCATAATTCAACGATTGTCTCGCTGCAGGTATCACTGCCACTACATAGGCATGTGGTAGCAGTACAGACACAGCTGACAGATACATAGTACTTTTTACATACTGCTCAGGTATGAAACTATGTGAACATATGAACATACAAAATTTTCCAGCAGATAAAGGCCTAGAGGCCTATCAAGTCTGCCTCGAATGTGCAGCTAGCACCCCTTATCTCTGCAGCTGCCCCTCCTTCCACCCTTCCCCTTCATTGACCCTCCTCTGTCCTGTCCCATCCTTTGAACCTGTCCACTGTTCTACTGGATACCACTTCTGCAGGTAATGCATTCCACCCAGCCACCACCCCTCTGTAAAAAGTGTCTCCTCATCTCCCTCCTGAACTTTCCTCGCTCCAGTCTCATATCATGGCCCCTGGTGTCCCTCCCTTCCCTTACTTTGAACAGCCCCTCTGTACCTGTCTTGTTTATTCCTTTCATGTACTTAAAGGTTTCAATCTTGTCCCCTGTCCCTCCTCTCCTCCAGTGAGTACATGTTCAACTCCCTCAGCCTCCTCTCGTATGATAAGTCCCTCAGCCCCTTGATCATCTTTGTCGCCCTGTGCTGCATCCCCTCCAGTAACTTAATATCCCTCTACAGATACGGGCACCAGTACTGCATGCAGTACTCCAGGTGCAGTCTAACTAATGACCTATACAGTGGCAGAACCACCTCCTCCCTCCTCGAGGATATACCCCTTGCAATACAACTCAGCATTTTGTTGGCCTTTGCAGCTGCCTTCCTACATTGTGCTGAGTTGTTCATTGACCCTGAAATGAGCACCCCCAGATCCTTCTCCTCCTCTGTTTGGGCTAGCTGCACTCCCCAGCTGGTAACTCCTCCTGGGTTCTTCATCCCAAAATGCAGTACCTTGCACTTTTGGCCTTAAACCCTGTTGCCAGGTATCTGACCAGGTTTCAAGCTTTGCCAGATCATCCTGCAACCCCTGCTATCCCCCTAGGTCATCCACCACTGCTCCTACCTTGGTATTATCAGCAAACAGACCGATATTGCTCTTGATGTCCAATGATATGTCTGCAATGAATATCCCAAACAACACTGGTCCCAACACTGAGCCCTGTGGAACACTGCTCATCACTATCCTTGGGTGTGAGAGCTCACCACCTACCACCACCCTCTGTTGCCTTCCCTGAAGCCAGTTCAATACCCATCTCACCAGCTTTGCACCCACCCCTGCACCTTCTAACTTACTTCCCAGCCTTCCATACAGCACCAAGTCGAATGCCTTACTGAAGTCCAGATAAAGGACATCCACTGCATGGCCCCTGTCCGGTTGCCTAGTTACCCATTCATAGAACTCCACCAGGTTGGTTTGGCAGGATCTGCCATGTATGAAGCCATGCTGTCTGATGTCCTGTAGTCCTTCGGCCCCTAAGAGGGCCACCAGCCTCTCCTTCAGGATAGTCTCTATTAGACTACCCATGATGGATGTGAGGCTCACTGGTTAATAGTTTCCGGTTCATCCTTGGGGCTACTCTTGTGGAGGGGCACCACATGAGCCATCCTCCAGTCCTGAGGTACATAATCTCTAAAATGTAGTGAAGCATTGAATAGGTCTGCCAAAGGTCCTGCAAGGACCTCTGCCAGCTCCTTCAGTACCCTGGTGTGGATGCGATCTGGTCCTGGCGCCTTGTCCACCCTCAGTGCCTTCAAACCCTCCCGAACTCTGACCTCCATGATTTCCCCATTTGTCACCCCTTCCCCCCATGTTTCTGCCATTCCTCCCTCCTTGGGTGTCACCCCCCTCTTCTGCTTAGTAAATACTGAGCAGAAGTAATCATTTAGTCCTTCTGCCTTATCGTACCCTGCTTCCACCCAACCCCCTCCTTCCTAATCCTTACTACGTGGTCCTTACATCTCCTTTTCTCCCTGATGTACCTAAAGAAGTCCTTCTCACCCTTCTTAATGCCTAGTGCCAGCCTGAGGTCCATAGATGCCTTGGCTTTCCTTAATGCCCTTGTCACCTCCTTCGATTCCATCAAGTACTCCTCCCTGTCCTCCCCCTCCCTGTTTTCTTGTATCTCGTAAAGGCTGCTCTTTTCCTCCTTACCTTTTCCATGACCTCCTTGCTCAACCAGCTCAGTTTCTTAGCCCTAGCCTTCTTGCTCTGGGTCTTTTAGCAGGTTTTGGTTGCCTCCACTATCCTCAGCTTTATGAGCTCCCACCTCTGTTTAGTGTCCATACTAGATTGAATTCTGGCCAGGTACCCTTTTGCCACTTCCCCCATCCTCCCAAAGTTGGCTGTCCTGAAGTCCAGCACTCTTGTGCCAGATTCCACTCCTTTCCTGCCCATATCCAATGTGAGCCATACTAAGTGGTGGCCACTCCCTGACAGTGGTTCCTCCATTGTAAGTTCTCTCACAAAGTCCCCATTTTCCAGCACAAGGTCAAGAGTATTCCCTAACCTGGTTGGTTCACTGACCATTTACAGCAGGATGCTGTCCTGGAAGGCATCCAGCAGTACCTGCTCCCTTCTGTTCCTGGTTGTTGGGGTACTCCAGTCCACTCCTGGCATGTTGAAGTCCCCCACAATCACCACATTACCCTTCTTGCAGGTCCTCCTGATCTGTCCCGCTAGTTCCCTGTCTAACTCCTCCATCTGCGATGGTGGCCTGTACACCACTCCCATTCTAAAAATCCTATTCTTGGAATCCTGGATTTGCATCCAAAGTGACTCTGTACCACCCTCCTCCCCTTCCTCCTTTACACACTTCAGTCCTTCCTTCACAAATAGTGCCACACTTCCTCCTTTCCCAATCACCCTGTCCCTACGAAATAACCTGTATCCTGGTACAGATAGGTCCCAGTCATTGTATTGGGTGGCCCATGTTTCTGTGATGACTGCAATGTCCACCTCACCCTCTGCCATGAGCACCTGTAACTCTGCATTTTCCTCCCAAGGCTCCTAGCATTAAGGGTAACCACCTTCCACCCTCCCCATCCTGCCCTCCTTTACTAGCATCACCAATAGTACTTGCCATTTGTCCTTTGTCACTGTTATGGGGTAAGCTCATATGGTTTCCCAACCTGTGGTCTTTTGCATGTCTCTTGCACAATTGCCACCCCGCCTCCCAGTTTAACTTCCCAACTTCCCTATGTACTCCTCCATCCTCTGTTTCAACTCTTTCCCTCCTCACTCAAATGTAGTCTGTCCTTGGCATAGAGATTACTGTCCTCCCAGGTCCTCTCCACCCCCAACAGCCCATACCCTTTAGCACAACACCAGGTTCTTAGCCATCCGTTAAATTCCTCTTTCTCAGCTTTCTTGTTGTGTTTGCGTTTTGGGCACTGGAAGTATCTCTGAAAATGTTACTGATCTTCCTGCCCCTCACATAATTGTGCTAGTTCCTCAAACCTCCTCTGGACTATATCTATTGTCTTGTCAGCCAGGTCATTTGCCCAAGATGTATAATTAAATGAGGCTTGTCCCTACCCCTTCTAGCATATTTCAGAACAGATTGTCCCACCCTTTCCTCTGTCATTCCTGGCGCCTCCACTGCAAATGCGACTATGCCTCTCCCTTTGCTACCCTTCTCTTTCACCTCACCCTACTCTTTCTCACCCCAATTTCTACCCTATTCCTTAATACCTCCTTATTTTTATCATTTAGGTATGAACTCTTACTTAGCGGAGACTATATGGGATTGTTGTCTCTTCTCATTTCAGTAAAGCTTATCATTATGTACCTTTGCATGTTAATTATGTTGACGGTATGTATAGGCCCATATTGACCGGCAACTTCACAATGTTTTTTTTCTTTTTTGTACCGTTGTCCACCGTAATTGTAATCTTATGAAGTGTACTGTATTGTATTAATGCCCAGGACCACCTTGAAAATGAGCTTGCTCAATGGTGTTTATGCCTGGTTAAATAAAGTGATTGATTGATTGATCGATTGATACCCACCTGACTCCTCTTAGTATTGAGTCCCCCAGCACTAAGATTCTACCCCTCTTAATCCCTGCTTGCTTCCATTCATCTCCCTCTCTCATTTCTGGCTCTCTTCTTCTTCCTGCACATTATTTTCCCTTTTTGCCCCTGTTGCAATTCTTCCAGCAGAACTTCCCCCAGCTGCGGTTTGGTCCCTGCATTTATCAGTTACTCCTCTAATTTCATCATTTCCCTCCTCCTCCTTCTTCCTCTCTAGCAGTGCAAAACTATTTTCTGAAGACCCTTCACAAATGCCTGCTCCCTCTCTCTTCATAGTAACCTGTTCTCTCCTTTCCACTCCATGACTTTTGCCACTTCTTCACTTCCCTTCACAAGTCCCTGTCTCCTCCTTTCATTTGTCTTTTGTCTCCTGACCTGGTTTCCCCAGCAATTGTTCTTCATGGCCTGGGCCCCTTCATCTCTGCTTCCCTTCTTCTGACCCTCTCCTCACCACTGTTGGCTTAAATCACCCTCCCTCATCTCCTCTCCTCTCCTTCCTCCCTCCAGTATTGGGCTAAACCCACCCCTAGTCTTCCTTGCCTGTCTTAGTTCCTCCTGCAGAGCCTCAATCTCCTTTCTAAGTTTCTCTATGTGGTTGCACACTAAACATCCCCCCACACTCCAGGCAATTTTTTAGAAAGATTGGTGCACCACAGTTGTTGCAACCTACCACCCTACCCATTGCTGTCGTTGCCCACCAGTCACCCCCACCCTTCCAGATGAAGGATACCAAACACTCCCCAAGTCTCCTCTCCCATCAGTGCAAACATTCTTTCTTAATTTCCCTTCCCCTTGTTGTACGATTTAGATGGATTGAGCAACTGCTTTTTATATTCCTATCCTTCCTATCCACACCCAAAAGAGACTTTAAGTAGCTATTGCACAACCTTCTTCAAACTCCTACTCCTCCTTTCCACAATGGCATAGCAATGTAAAGAAGTAATGAAAGCTCCTTGATTTGCAGTTACTTCCTTCCACTGAGATAGCAGTCACCTCTTTACTCACTGCAGTTCCTTTCCTAGATGTCTGCTTCTGCTATGACAGGTGCATATCTTTTGCCCATTTGAGGAAGTGATATCAGAACCCTGATATAAAGGAAAGAATGGACCAGAGGTGGGTGGGATGAGGGGTTGGAGGGTGGGACCAGCCCAAGTTTCCAGAAACAATCAGGTAGCTGAGGCCCTGGTCAGACCATTAGCACCCTTCCCCACTATGCACTAAACTTTGCAGCTAGTGAAGCCAGCAAAAAGGAATCACAATTCTACTCAAATCCCCCAAAATAGGTTTGCTACCAAAAGAAACAGGTCTCCAATTCAAACAGCTTCACCAACAACACATCAAAATAGGCTTGAAATTAGAAGATATAGGTCTCCAATTCAAAGAAACAGCCCCAATTAAATCACACCAAATAGGATTTAGATCAGAAGAAACAGGCCTCCACAAATGCAGCTTGCTACACAGTGAAATATCAAACAAATGAGCCCACTTACAGCCACCAAAACAGGTTTAAAAATTCCAACAGCCCCCAAAAATACCCTGCTAGCCCCTTAGAAGTAGTAAGAAAGAAAAGAATTAACCTTCTACCAAGTAAAATCCACAAGAAACAATGTAAAAACAACAAGAAGAAGCTACTGTACTGGAACAGATCTGATCCTTTCCCCTTCTAGTTCACATGTTGTAATACTGCTGCGTTAACTGGATACTGAAATACTCATTAGCAGCATGTTATGGCTAGCTTTGGATATTTCAACTGTTGCTGTCACATGTTGCTTATAAAGTATATTACAAAACATTACTACGGTTATCCAAACTCTTATTTCCAATACAGCTATGTATAGGTAACATACTGTGTGTTCCATCATTTCTTAACAATTGAAATATAGGCATCTGCTTAAATCTTGTTATTGAGGTTTCTTATAGAGAAATGCTTACTGTGGCTCATCTCCCATGGTTGCCCAGCATGCATGTGTACCTACAAGGCACTCTGATGGCAGCAGAAAACATACAGTGGCTGGACCATGATGATGGATGTGTCTTGTACTTCTTGCATGTGTGTGGGGGTGGTGGGGAATGCAGAGTTAGGGGTTTGAGGATGGGGTGTGGGGGTGGTGGTGGAGTGGTAATCCTAACATCACATTTCCATACTTTTGTCGCTGTGAAACAACCCTAACTGATGCATTAATGAAGCTTTTGCCATGAATGTATATCTGTATATATCTTATACTGGAGCAGTAGTGCCAGTATAGTTAGGTTGAGTGCAAACTTCTATGTTAAAGCCAAATGTTTGAACTTTAATAACATTCAAACCATTTAACAGATGTATAAGAAATTTGGCAGGCTTACTGTTTTTGGGTAGATCTCTTGATGTGGCAAACGTAATGTGAATCCATTAAATAGTTCCAAAGTTATTAAAGTTAAAAAATCCCTAAATGTACCTGTTTTTTCCTGTTTCTTTGTCCACCTGTGTCTCAGAAATGATTTAATGTTGTGGTCTGACATTTTCAGGGTAGAAAGCATTTGCCTCACAGATGTGCCTTTTGAAGGTTTGGTGTAAAAATATTAATCCATTCAGAAGTTATTTAATTTTCATTTTTCCCATTATTTCTTATGGGAAAAGAAAGATGTTCCGCATGAACATACTTTTGTTGCTGCAGGAGATACTGCATTTTTGCATGTAGGGTCACATACAGCCTAGTTTGTTTTTACAGAGTCGTCTTGTTTTCATAGGAGCTACTGTCATTTCACATGTAGGGTCACATAGAGCCTTCTGTTATTTTAACAGAGCTCCGTTGTGTCCACCATCTTGTTTTCCCAGTAACGAGACACACAAAGTATTAGAAAAACATGTAAAAATGAATGTAATTCATAAAAGAAACATCAGCACTTAGCTAAATGGGGCTTGTTTAGCTGAATTCTGATGTTTCTTTTTTAATTGTGGGCAGAAACACATTTTGTAGGCACTCAAAATCCCAGGTGCCGAGGTCAGAGAGAGGACCATTTCTCCCACGTTCTCTGTATGAGAACAGTGGGATTTTCTTAACTTATGCAGCTGCAGCTTGAACTCTCATGGGTAACTCCCTGTTTCCCTGGCATCTAGTGACACCCCACCCTCTGATTCATTTGTTTATTTATATACCCTGACACTGGGATGCCCACCCCCAGTGTCGGATGTACCCACCAGAGTCCATTCTATTCTATTTGCCAACATCAGGGGGCCCAATCCCCATGTCAGCACTACACAACCCCCCAGTAGTCTGGGACACTAGGGAGCCCACTCCCAGTATCCCCAGATATGTATTTGTTTTACCTGTAAAGAAGAAAACCATCCCCGATGTCTTTCTTTTTTTGCTGAAAAAAAAGAAAACAGTCCCTCATCATACCCATCATCCCCTTCCCCTATTCCAACCCTCCCACTGAGCACCCACCTCTCCACACACCCCTTGCCCTATGTTTACCTCCAGAGTTCATCCGCTGTCATCTTATATGGACCGGGTCACATCTGCACTCTT